>CM046877.1:146757455-147357455 GCA_025667525.1 Glebionis coronaria
TTGCTACCACTAAAGTGAATGAGCTAACTCAAAAGATTGGTTTTCTTCAAGAGGATAAAACTAAACTAGTCACTGCGAAAATGGAAGAGTTTGCAAACTTACAAAATGCTTTCAAAACTAAACAAGCTAAAGACATTGACAAAGTCGTAGAACTTGAAACGCAAATTGATTTTTATTAGAAAATTGTTTATATAACAAATCTATCTATTCAAGCCATGAGAATGTTGGCACCTCGTTCGTTTTTCAAGGGTAAAGCTAGTTTAGCTAGTCCTAAGTACCTCGAGCAAGCTCAATATGAAAATCAGCGTCTATATCTTGAGGAGTCCTAATGGACCGATATTTATTGTCTTATCGTTAGGCCCGATAGTGATGAGTCATTAATTTTTGAAGAAGAGAGTAGATCACCAGTAGATAAAGACTTTGTGATACCATATAATTATGCTTATGAAAATAGTCTTTATGAAATTTTCAAACCACAAAAACAGAAGTCTCTTGAGCAAATATCTTTCGAATGTGAACAAATAAGAATTTAATGGAGACAAGTTTTTGCCACTAAGAAAACTAATGTTTCAAAATATATTGGGTACTTGCCGCATCAAGCTTCTATAAGCAATAGTAAGCAAGCACTTAGTATTCTTAAGAGTAACATTGAAAATTTCAAAAAGATTGTTGACGATGACTGGAAAAACGTGAACTTTTGAAAGGTGATAAATAAATTCCTCACGATATAACTGTGCTTGTGAAAACTATTTAGATTCCGCTTGCGGAAAGAACAAAGAAAAATGCTCTGGAATTTGAAACCTTAATAGAGCAAGAAATGTTTGATGATTTGAAATATGTGGAATATCTTGAAAGAGAAATTGACGACCATCAACCTGAAAGAGACAAGTTTTCTATAGCATATGATCTACTCTTGCAAGAATGACTCTCCAAAGATATTATGTGTGTTTATGTTACATCTTGTGGTGATATTGATGAATATTCTGATGTTGCATGCAAATATCTTGATAAAGTCAAAGAGTGTGAAAATATTTAAACTGAGCTTTCGGAAAATGCTAATAACATGGAGTTTATATTAATTAAAACCGATGTGATTACCTTCAAAAACATTGTCACTCACTTGAACTTGCTTTGTAAAACAAAATTGGAAGCTTTTCACATGGTACACCTTTGGAAGTAAAATTATCTGAGTCATGTCGACTATTAAACGAACAAAGTCTTGACATTACAGATTTGAAAGCTCAGTTACAAGAAAAAGACATAACAATTGAAGAGTTGAAGAAACTCATTGCTAAGATGGGTGGGAAAATTATGGAACCTAGAAATAAGAAACCTGTTGTGAGACAACCCAATGCGTATAAAGTGACTAAATCCTCTGTCTTGGGAAAACCATCTGTTTTCTCAAATTCTTCATTTGCAACATCTGGGTTTGCCCCAAGACGGATGGGAAGGATAGGTTACCACAGATTCGTCCTAAAATGGCTATTCAAGCACAAAGCACGAATGTGATCAAACCAGGGATGCATAGATTGGCCACTAAACCCACACAAAACAAAGATAGTCAATCGCCTCAGATTTCTAGAAACTAATAGACGTGTATCTTTTACTACATGAGTAGTCCCCACTGCTAGTGTTAGCCGGCCTAAGCTTAAACGCACTCAACTAAATGATAAGGTCTAGAAAAACAAGAGTCAAAGGAAGATGAAGAAAGTAGAAGATCACCCTAGGAATTTGAATGTTTCAAAGAATAAAACGTCTGGAATCGCATGTAATGACGATTTGAGTTATTCGACTGCTTTGAATGCTTTAAATGTTAAGTTTGTTTGTGTGAAATGTGGAAAATGTGCTAATGTTGATCATTCTATGTGTGTTATGAATAATGTCAAAGGCGTAGATACTAGAACTAAGAAGCAAATTGTGATGCCTATTAGTTCTAGTAAACCCAAACGCAAAGTGAACCATTCTAGTGCAACCCCCCATAAGAAAAGTAATGCGTCAGACTCCATCCACCACTAAGAACACTAGAATCTGAATTAGGGAATTATATGAGTCTGCTAGCAAGTCATGAAAATGGTGGTTTGCTAATCAATGTCCTCCAGGATATAAATGGGTGCCTAAGGTTAGAACAGAAATTGTGACAACGAGCATTAGTCTACCTTTAAGTGTTGAAACTAGGGGAAACTAATGATTCGGAAATAACAACTAACATGGAATCCAATTTAGCAAATGCTCCATCGTGCTCTAATTTGTATGCAGTTGATCGAAATAATTCTCTTCATACTGGACTCTGGGTGCACCAAGCACATGACGGGGAATCTCAAGTTTCTAATTAACTTCGTGGAGAAGTTCTTGGTTACGGTCCGATTTGGAACTGATCAATTTGCACCGATCCTAGGATATGGAGATTTGGTTCAGGGGAATATCACGATCAAAAGGGTATACTACGTCGAAGGTCTCAATCACAATCTTTTCTCGGTTGGTCAATTTTGTGATGCAGATTTGGAGGTTGCTTTCAGAAAGAAGACATATTTTGTTCGTGATTATGATGGGAATGATTTACTCACGGGTTCACGGGGTACAGATCTTTACACAATCTCACTTCAATACACAACTTCTACAACTCCAATTTGCTTCATGGCTAAAGCTTCAACGACTCAGGCATGGTTATGGCATCAACGTCTATCTCATTTCAATTTTGATACCATCAACTTACTTTCCAAGAAAGATATTGTGAGAGGCCTTCCAAGCTTGAAATTCATCAAATATCATCTTTGTTCTTCTTGTGAGCTTTGTAAAGCTAAACGAAGTAGTTTCAAGACAAAGACTACACCAAGCTCTAAAGGACGGTTAGATCTTCTTCATATGGATTTGTGTGGTCCCATGCGTGTTCAAAGTATCAATGGGAAGAAATACATTTTGGTAATTATTGATGACTACTCAAGGTACACGTGTTCTTACTTCTTGAGGTCCAAGGATGAAACACTCGAAGTTTTCATCAACTTCCTTAAGCAGATACAACATGGTCTACAAGCTCAAGTTAAAGTGGTACGTACTGACAGAGGCACAAAATTCTTGAATTCAACTCTGAATAATTATTTTGAAGTCGAAGGGATTGAACATGAAACATCTATTGCTAGAACACCTGAACAAATGGCGTTGTTGAAAGACGAAATCGTACTTTGGTTGAGGCTGCTCGAACATTATTATCCGCTTCAAAACTACCACTATTCTTTTGGGTTGAAGTCGTGTCAACCGCGTGCGACACACAAAACCGTTCCTTAATTATTCTAAGACACGAAAAGACACCATATCACATAATTCATGATCGCAAACCTTCACTCAAACACCTTCATGTTTTGGATGTGCGTGTTACATAATTCGAGATGGTGAAAATCTGGACAAGATGAAAGAGAAAGGTGATGCATGCATTCTAGTGGGATATGCAACTCAGTCTAAGGGATATAGAGTGTACAACAAGAGAACAAAATTGATAGTCGAGACTATTCATGTTAGATTCGATGAATTGCAAGAAATGGCACTTGAACAAAGCAGTTTAAGTCCCGATCCACAACGACAAAAGACTTATGTGCACAACCGCACGGAAGTCGGAACTCAAGACCACAACAATGAACCGTCAAGTTCAAATCTGGTTCAAGGAAATGTTCCAAGAGCAGACATGACAGTCGACACGACAATTGAAAAGTTGGAAATGTTATATGGACCAATGTTTGATGAATATTTCACGGGGGAGAAACATGTTGTATCAAAGTCTTCTGCTGTCACTCATGATAAGAATGATGATACCGATCATCATCAACAAAATGATACAACTTCATCTACTTCAACACGGGTTGCTGCAGATTTACCTCTTCAACAAACGATCCTAAAACACCCACAACTACTGTCATTACTCCAGAAAACACAAATCAAGCAGACAATGCATTATTTGACGATTACGGTTTTCACAATTCATTCGGTACATGAAACTAGAGAGTGTTCTACTCGCCATGTTTATCCGTCAAATATGCATACGTTTTACCACCGACACCCCTCAACACATCATTGGACCCGAGATGATCCTTTGGTTCAAGTAATTGGAAATCCTTCACAGCCTGTTCGTACAAGACGACAATTAGAAACCGATGGTGATGTTTGTATGTTTACACTCACTGTAAGTACAGCTGAACCGAAAAACATCAAAGAAGCCATAACTGATCATGCTTGGATTGAATCAATCCAGGATGAACTTCTTCAATTTGAAAGACTTAAAGTCTGGGAACTTGTTGACAAACCATACGATGTTATTCGGTTAAATCCTCGTTGGATCTGAAAAACAAGATGGATGAAGAAAACACAATCATCAAGAACAAAGCTAGGCTAGTGGCTAAGGGGTATGGCCAGAAAGAGGGTATTGATTTTGAATAATCATTTGCACCAGTAGCTCGAATGGAAGCGGTCAGGATTTTCCTTGCTTATGTTGCACATAAGGGATTCACTGTTTATCAAATGGACGTAAAGACGGAATTTCTTAACGGTCCTTTGAAGGAAGAAGTCTATGTCACGCAGACGGAAGGATTCGTCAATCTACATTATCCGGACATGGTGTATCGTCTCCACAAGGCTCTATATGGACTAAAGCAAGCTCCAAGGGCGTGGTATGATGAGCTTTTGAAATTTCTGGTATCCAAAGGTTTCTCAAAAGGTTCCATTGATCTTACCTTGTACATATATAAATATGGGGATGACATTTTGCTTGTGCAGATTTACGTTGATGACATTATTTTCGGGTCTACAAACCCAAAACTTTCAAAATGGTTTGAAAAACTAATGCACAACAAATTTGAAATGACAATGATGGGCGAACTAAAATTCTTTTTAGGGATTCAAGTTCACGAATCCCCACGTGGTATCTTTATTAACCAAGCTAAGTATTGTCAAGAGATAATCAAAAAGCATGGTATGACCTCATGTGACCCAGTTAGGACACCATTATCAAACAAAATATCGTTCCATGATCGGGTCCCTGATGTACTTGACAGCAAGCAGACCAGATATTACACATGCAACAGGCTATTGTGCATGATATCAAGCCAGAGCTACTGAAAAGCACTTCAAGGAGGTTCAACGGATCTTTCAGTACCTCAAGAATACCATTCACTTGGGACTCTGGTATCCAAAGAAAACCGGTTTCTTTCTAACGGCCTATTCAGATTTTGATCACGCATGGTGTCTTGATACTCGAAAAGGTACTTCTGGTGGTGCACATTTTCTAGGACAAGATAAGCTCGTGGGATGGTCTTCCAAGAAGCAGGATTGCACGTCACTTTCATCAGCCAAAGCGGAGTATGTGTCTCTATCTGCGTGTTGTGCTCAAGTTCTATGGATGAGAACACAACTCACGGATTATGGCTTCCACTTTGATAAAGTACCTATGTACTGTGACTCAAAGTCGGCCATAGCCATCTCCTGCAATCCGGTACAACATTCCCGCACGAAGCACATCGATGTCAGATCTCATTTCATAAAAGAACAAGTTGAACGAGGTATCGTTGAGTTATACTTTGTTGGAACGGATTACCAATTATCCGACTTGTTTACGAAAGCTCTGTCGAAAGATATGTTTGAGTACCTCGTTAGGCAAATTGGTATGAGATGTTTGACTCCAGCTGACCTGGAGATTTTGGCAAAGTTGACTGCTTGATTCATCTATCAAACATCTACTTGTAAATATCATTGAAAAAGCAAATACAAAAAAATAAAACACCTAAAAGCAAAACACAAAATTAAAAATCTTTGAAAAATCCAAAACTATTCTTCTCGACATGTCTTACAGTATCGATAATACGGACGTACCTAGAAATGTCGCTCAATAACGACACGGTGTGTACATAAAGCTCGAATGAAAGTTGTAAATATTTTCTCAAAACATGTCATCTCTATGTCTATTTTGGACATTTTTTTCCAACAACGGTAGAGAAATCTATCTTGGGTTGAGCTTGTCACAAAACATTCAACGTTTTGAGCTCAACACTATGGCTTGTAATCACTTTCAGATTGCAACCCGGATATATATTCACGGGGGAGTGTACGATATAGTGCGCTTACCCTCAGCAAAAGAAGAGAAATCTTCTTACACTTGAGTGGATTCTTCAAGACATTCAAAGTCTATGAATTTAAGTTTATGCTTGAGAAATACCATATCGCTAAAAAGAAGTGATTTTCGAAAAGCGTTGAACATAATTTTTTCAGGAGTTTTCAATGATTATTCAAAATCTTTCAAAAATTGTGTGTTCAACAACTCCTATCCTCAAAAGTTTAATGTGAATCATATCCTCAAAATGACAATTCAATTGGATCAGTTTTTGAGGGGAGCTTTCTAAATTCATGTTAAGTTTGACACATTTTTCTCCCGAAGATTTTCAAGACTATTATTATTCACAATATTATTTAATCAAATTTGGTATCTTTAATATCAAACGATTTTATATATAAGAGATAGGGAGAAAATATGATTAAAATGTGATCTATACACTCAATCACTTTAACTCTTACCTCCATGTGCGAAACACTTTCGATTATCGATGCACATGTGAAGGGGGAGCATTTCTGAAACATCAAAACTATCAACATGTTAAAATGATTTTATCAAATACGTTGATTGATTTTCAAGTGGTTTTATGGTTACGATCTCATACCCATAACATCTTAAATTCACGGCGTTATTGGTGTCAAAAGGGTGGTTAGGCATAAGTCCTATGATCCAACCAAAACCGGAGGGATCTTCCCAGGGACAATACCATAGGTTATTAGAAGTCCTTAGCAAAGATGGAGTATGTGAACGTAGCTGAATGCCGACTAAGTACTGATGCTAGCACAGGAAGAATCACAACAAAGTGCTAGTAATGATGTCTTGGTAAGCATTGAAGGGGTTGAAGAATGAAAAAGAAATGTAAGGATAAAGGGTGTAAAGAAAGAATCCCTCCATACAACTTAGGCAGAAACAAGGTCAACACATCATGAAGACAACGCATCATGGACCCAGTGATGTAATGCACAACCCCTCCCCAGCTGACTCAGGCTTCTCTCAAAAGAAGTTTGTTTTATTGTCACGGAGAACAACACGACTTCTATTGACTTTCTCGCCCCGAGATAGTTGATATTGAATAGGTGGCATCTGCTCCAGCCTCCGGCCACTAAAAGTGCACAAATCGAGTCTAGAGCCAAGAGATCAATCGAATCTCGTTAGGACACACGAATGACGAACAAGAGAGTCATACGCTACATCCTTACGATATTGATAGAACACTCAAAGTGATACTACTTAGTATTCACAATGATGAGTGGAAATCCTTCCAGTGTTAACATCAAACAGCACTGCGGTAGGTCATGTGTAAGATACGTTATAAATTGAACATGTGTAAAACTGAAAAGCAACAGTGGTTTAATTTTGAATTGATTCAAACTCGCTTCAAGTTTCTACACAATATCTTTATGATCTTGCCAGAAGATTCAGAGTGATATTCATTAATATTCACAATGACGAATGGAAATCCTTCTAGCGTCAACCTCAGACAGCGCTACGGTAGGTGACTTGCGAGATTCTTTATGGATCAAGCTTGTGTCAACTAGAAAGCAACAATGGTAAGATTCTTTATGAATCAAACTTGTTCCAGGAACTTGAATTGACGACTTTAATCAAGCGGATGTTCATCCAATTGATTCACACTTTATGTTCGCAGTCTTGCTTTGAAACGGTCGAGTAAAAAGAACAGCTAGTACAGATGCGAAACCCTGTCAAGGAGGTTCTTATTTAGATCTACCTAATCACATGTACGATATTTGATATCGTCTAACGTTCTTCACCGACCGGAGGTAAACGCTACCGGTTTAGGACGAATGTCAAAGCTATTAAGTCCGTGTCCATGTTTTGTCTCGAGAAGGCGGTGTTACGGTGTACTCAGCAAAGTCTAAGATTCAAATACCACATACTCATGCCCAAAGACATATTCAACAATCAAAAAGCAAAAGTCTTCTGCAACTCGGATGTTCAGAATCTTCCTTAACAATTAATGTAGAGGAATGGCCTCTCTTCAAAGGAGACTATTAGCAAGCTTTCAAGATGATGAATAGTGTGAGCATGTGGATGTAGACACAAGATCGCAAGATGGCAAAGGCAAGCCAAGGATGATTTGAAGATCTCAAGACTAATGACAAAGTCGAAAGACAATTACTGTAAAACCCAGTACGGTCGTATTCTTAATTCGGGGACGAATTATTATTTTAGAGGGGAAGAATTGTAAAACCCGTATTTAAAATATTTATAATTCAGATATAGCATATTTTACACAGCTTGCTTCAAATTGTCATAACAGTTATAGTTCAGTATTTTTTATCAGTTCTATTCCCGTATATTATTATCATGCTTCATATCCGTTCACTGAGCGTTATGCTCAGCTGTGGTTTCCTTTCATGTTTCCAAACGGCAGGTACACAGGGACGATCTTAGGACTTCTAAGAGAGTATGTGCATTGGATGGGAGCTATCCAGACTCCTTTATTTTATGCACACATACATTACTTTGGTTGTTTGGACATTGTTTCGTCCTTTTCTTTCAGTATTTAAATCCTTATATTTTGAGCTTATGTCTGGACTACCGATGTTTGATTCCGGTATTTCCGTTACGGTCAGTTAATGTTTAATACATTGCCTTGCATGCTTTGATGACACACCATAAATACACGTAACGGTCCATTTATCCAAGTGGGGTGTTACAATTATGGCATCAGAGCCAGGTTTGACCTGTAGGCTCTAAAACTTGACCTGTGACTAGTGGGTAGTCACCAAGAACTTCCTGTATTTTGGTGTCATTATCTTCCATGCTACTCATGTATTTTATCAGTCGGGTTTTCAAAATTTTGACTAAGTAAACGGTTGGTACAGGACTGGCCATACTTAGTCGCATGTGCTTTTCAGTGATCTTTTCGTGTTGGTGAACTGACCATAGGCGTTCACCCTTGCCCGTTTAAATTTTGTATAGATGAACTGACCATAGGCGTTCATCCTTACTCATGTCAGATTTATGTTTCAGTAAATTTTCATTTTGTGAACTGACCATAGGCGTTCACCAGTATTCATGTCATATTTTGTTGGATATGCCTTCATGCACTACACTATGCATATTCAGATTTATTACTCCAGGTTCTGACAGTTTAATCAACTTCTCCTCTGTCATTTCAGATGCCACCTAGACGCGAAAACGAGAATGATGCTAACGCAGCTGCTATTACTGCTGTTGTTCGGGCTGCTATACAAGCCATGTTACCCCAAATTCGTGATGAGATCCTAGCTGAATATCAAAACGGACCTCAGCAGAATAACAACCCTCCTGCTCCACCACCTGCCACTTTAGCCACCTGGATAGATTTGTTTAACAAACAGAAACCCCGACCTTTTGAACAGACTGTAGCTCCAACTGATGCAGAAGACTGGATCTATCATGTAGAGAAACTTTTTAGAGCTATGGATTGTGGTGATGCTTTCAAGGTTAGGCTTGCAGTTTACAAACTGGAGGGTCCTGCTCTGCATTGGTGGAGATCTCAGAAACTGGCAAATGGGGGAGATGCTTGGGAGCTTGCATTGACCTGGGCACGGTTTAAGACGATGTTCTATGACCAGTTTTTCCCGCATGCTGAACAAGCTAAACTAAAGAGGGACTTTCACGTCATTCGTCATAATCATGGCGAGAACAGTATAGAGTTCATGCACCGATACCTCAGGATGGCTGGATTCTTAGAGGATGCTACGGGTACCGCAGAGGAGCAAGCAAAACAATTTCGCTGGGCTCTTCACTCGAGGACTGCAGATAGGCTGGTGAGTGTCACGTTCACTAATGTGTCACAAGTAGCTAATGCAGCTCGTGATATTGAGATGCTTTTCGAGAGGGATGAGCTAGAGAATGTAGAGCGTCCTGAGAAGAGGTACATCTCATCCAACAGACTTAAATAATTTAACTCCGATTATTACTGGTTAATGTACTCTTTTTAGTATTGTCGTTTTCTCCTCGACTCGACTCGAATTGATTTTACGTTTTATCGTTAAAACTTTATTTGTTTTTGGTTAATAAACGGATATTTGGTATTATAGCTACTTGACACAAAGGATATAAAAAGTAAAAATATTATATAATACGTATACGTACTATTCTAAAAACAAAGTGCAAATACCGCAAGTAAAAGTCACAAAGTAAAAATATAAAATGTACAACTAAAACGCAAACGCGAAATATTAAAATGCTAAGGGAAAATGTAAGTTTATTCTAAAAATGTAAATGCCAAATTTGTTCTAAAAATATAAAAAACTAATTTTTTATACTTTTAATATTTTCTATTTATTTATTTATTAAAACTATTTTTTATTAAAACTAGAAAATGTATTTTTATTAAAATTTAAACGAAAAGTTGTAAACACTTATTTTGCAAAATCTGTTAAAGCTATTACCCCAAAACGTAGCCCAAAATCTTGAAAAGCCCAAATTATAAAAATTCAATTTTTATAAAATCTAAATTACAAAACTATATAAGCTAAAAACATAATAGGCCTAATCTATTAAAAATGAACTAACAAAGTGTCATAAAATGGTCCTACTTATATCTACTTTATCACTAATCTATATTCGTTTTTATAATCTGCTAATTGGTATTTACTTTAAAAAACTAACTAATACTACAAATGGGTCTAATATTAATTCTACACCAAATTGTTATAACTAAACATATAATATCTACTCAGGTCCAAAAATAGACTTCAAAACCCAACAGGCAAATAAAGTTCATTTATCAACGAGAACAATTTTAATATGAAATGGTAGCTGAAAAGCTAAACTAAGAAATTGATAGGCCTATGAGTGATAACAATGAATACAAACTAAAGGTCTAAATGTGTACTCACCAAATCTTCAAACTGAACTTAGCTAAATCATTCTAAAATACTACTCTGCCAAACACTAATTAACAGAAGAAAACTGATTGAAGGACTGCTATAACGTCAATATTAATTCAGAAAGCTCAAGAAAATAACAAGTAGCTTAAAACCAGAAGATTAAAAGCAAATTTATTCTATACTAAAGTGTCTAGCAGAGTTACTCTAAGAATGACAAAAATTGAAAAGGAAAGTGACCTCTCCATCCAAGCCTGCTCGCTGATGTCGAAGTGACGACGCTATCGAACCGACTGAAATCGAAACTTCACATCCACGCCAGTCCGCTGATGCGAAGCTATCGAACCAACCGAAATCGATATCGAAGTGTGACCAAACAGCTTATACAGAAACTCGATCCGATTACTACACTAACTGAAACAATAATCTCTACATGAACAACCTTTTACACTCGGACTATAACCAATGATACTCTCGAAATCGATTATCAAACAACTTTAACCAACTTCTAATCAAGGCTGTGAACAGTAAATCGATTCAACAAGTGTGAACCGTAAGACTTAAAAGCTTTAATTCCTAAAAGCTATGAACGATTTATGATAAAATCAATAATATCAAATGATGAACACCGAATCTCTAACCACTAGATATGCGATTCACAATAATCAACAACTCAAACCGAATTTATGATACAAAAAAAAAAGCTGTGAAGTTTTATTAATCGAAACCAAACATAACTATAAAAACGAATACAAGGTTTTATCACGAATTTAATTCAATGAAAATGGGTGCAGGATTTAAGAAACAAAAAATTGCAGTTATTAAATGAAAAATACAAGAAAGTTTTACCTAAATCTAAATCTAATCTAAGAACAAAAGAAAATGAAGACAGATAGGAACTAAAAAATAAAAATGTTGCGGTCTGTGTAAACTACTCCTAAACTATCTATGGAAAATAAAATATTCCCCTGCGTAGTATCTAAGCTATCCTTTTTATGAAAACATTGCATTCGGTCTTTTCTTGGGCCTCCAAACCAACCGTGCCTTCAATTCTTCTCGTTGGGGCTTTAGGCCTGCTGGGCTTAGGTAGCATTTAGCAGCTCTTTTTTTCTATTATTAATAAAGTGGGCCAGCAAGCATATTGGGCCAGCAGCACTTTGTAAGTCCATTCGAATTATAATGGGTCGGTCCGACCCATTTAAATGGTGTCGGGCCGGCCCAATAAAATATGAAGGCACCGTTGGACTCGATTTTCTGTACTCTTTCCATTTCTCGTGCTTGTTCTTGGCTCTTTGGCTTTGTTTTTGCTCATTTTCTTCATATCCGTACCTACAATAATAAATAACGCATATAAACGATAAATGCACTAAAAATACACGTTTTGCTATTTATTATGCCAAAATGAAGGGATATTAGCACTAAAAACTTGAATAATTACGTGTTCAACACACCCCTACACTTAAGCCGTTGCTTGCCCCCAAGCAACTATTATCACAAATGTTAAATCCAAAAACAATTTAAAACTACTGTATTCGAAATCGCCTATTTAAATAAAATAAAATAAAGATACATTGTGACCCGCCATGCTCGACTTTTTATTCAAGGTATAAGGATCATAGAACAGGAAACACGCAAACTGGGTGTCTCCAGGGAATAAAGATCGTCATCCTCTTTTTATTACTCCCAACCAAGCTAAAACTCATTGTGCAAACGTTTAGGCAAAATGCTAACACTACTTATACTAATAACCTATGTAAACATAACTTTTTACTCCTATAATTATAAAAGACTAGGCAAGAGTGTTCATTTTCAAAGTTTTGATCGTTCAAATCGACATTTGTTATGGTTACTAATCATCTAAGTGGGGTATTAGACTCACCGAAAATGACGAGATTTTAGATTCAAAAATGGCCTTTCCCATGTAGCGGCTTTCTTCTCGGGACGTCCCAACCTCATCGGTTAAGTGACCGGGCTTTTGACACCCCACGTAGAATAGTACCGGGATCGGCGGGATTTTGAAATCAAAGATCTTGAAATCACCGCTAAGCTAATAAAAGACACATAGATGAAAAACAACGACGGTAATTAGAGAATGAAGATTCAAAGGAGAGATCACTCCATGTAGCGACTTTCTTCTCAGCTTGTCCTTTAGCAAAGCTTAGGAGGCTAGGTTTTTACACCCTTGAGAATAGTATCGGAGTTCACGGGACCTTTGACTTCTACATTCTCAATTACCGTCTAAACTCTTATATAAAATTGACGAATTCTAGTTCAACTTCGGATTTAAATTTAAGAAAAAGCAAGTTTCTCACTATTATAAATAAAGCAACAAAAACATAAAACTCTTATTCATTTTTTTTTTTTCTTTTTTTTTCTTTTTTTTTAAAAATTTTTTTCTTTTTTTTCTTTTCTTCTTTTTTTTCAATTTTTTCTTTTTTTCTTTTCTTCTTTTTTTTCAATTCATTTTTTTTTCAACATATTTATTCACGCAACATTATTTGAAATTTAAGAAAGTATGCTTTCACTCAAATTTAAATAAAAAGTTGAACTAGGACTCTAATCAAAATTGCATAAGAATTTATTTTTTGCATAACAACACAATTTTTAACGTTTAAAGGCTTGAAAAAAAAAACTCTTATTTAGTCTAGTTACAATCTAGGAGGAAAAGCCACAGGTTATTCATATAAGCTCTAAAGAGAACCAACTACTCCACGTTTAGCATTTTTATTTGCACAATTCCTAAAAGCTTAGTCTAAAAGTAAAGGGAGCAGCCAGATCAACACTCAGGCAGAGTCAGGATCCCCTTTGTTCTAGCCTACGGGACAAGTCAATCACGCACGATCAAAAACGTTTTATTATTATTTAATAAAATAAAATAAAACAAACACACATTTGCTCAAAATAAGATGCTAGAGGGCAAACAAGTAGGCATGAATATGATCCATATGATATAAAACCCCCTACACTTGGAACCGAACATTGGCCTCAATGTTCAAAAGTGATAAGGTGTTACCCCTACATTTAAGAACACAAAAGGCTAATGCTAGAATTCCAAGTGTAAGAAGGAGAACACAGTCAGATATGCATGGATAAATATGAGAACTGAGTACTCCCCTGATATAGACATGAAGATCGATCGGAGACTAAATGAAGAAGATGATGGAAAACAACAACATCAACCCTCTGAAAGTCTTCTCGATCCAAGGGAACCCTGCACACAAAAACAAATACCAACAAGCACACATGGAGAGAAACACGCCCCTACACTTATGTTAGAAAAAGATAAAAAGATAAATCATCGGGTTGCCTCCCGAGAAGCGCTTGTTTTTGTTAACCGAGTCATGAGCCTGACTCGACCCCGAATTAAATGGTCCATGGGGGAGCAAGAAAATCACCACTGGCTCAAAAGAGATATGCCATGGTCAAAAATCTTATCCTCATTACCGGATGAGAATAAAGAAGAAGAATCCACAGTATAAGTGAAGAAAAGCAGAAGGATTCTTATAACATACGAGAAATAGGTATAAAGGCGATCCTTAAGAATACTCGTCTTTGCCAAGAGCGGGAGGGTGGGAGATAAAGATATCAAAGTGTCACCCGGGGACACTTGATAGAAACTCAAAGCAAGAGTCGATGGGGTAACTGGTAAAACATCACAAGTAATAGCAACATCAACGTCTCCTCCAGGATCAAAACACTCATCCTCATTTCCCGGTATGAAATGAGGAGAGTAAAAGCGATACATCACCCGCTTGGGTGTGCACTCGGTAGGACGGGGTGGCAACATAATATGAGAAATATCAGAAGACATATCTACCACCCGCGTCACCTCACCAGACCGAATCAAACGGAAGGTAGGGTCAAATCTCTCCACCTCCTCTACGATGGGAGGTGGCATGGCTAACAAAGAATGCTCATCAATAGCAAGAGAGTCGGAGATATCAATGTCCTCAATCCCCTCTTCAAAGAGAGGATTCACCTCACTAGAGATGTAGGCGTCATCAAAATCAAATAAAGGGTTCGAATAAATCTTGAAATTTTCCTTCTGAACGTCTTCATCGGATAGTGACTCGTCATCACTAGAAGTAAAATCATCATCGAGATCAAAAAGGGGATTAGAGAAAGCCAAAGAATCGTCTCCCAAGATGTCGGTGGGAGGTAATGAATCATCACTAGAAAGAGATTCACACTCATCGTCACTATCGGAAGCAACCGTAGGCTCACTTTGGATTGGAATAAGAATCTCATCACAAGGAATAGTGATAAGACCCTCATCCCCCATGATGAGAGAGGCATCGGTCTCCGTAGTGGAAGAATCGAGAATAGGAGTGGTAGTCTCACATGATAGATTGAGATTGTAAATATTATCCTCGTCATCATCGTAATAAAAAGAACGCACAAGAGGCGGAGTATAATCACTAAGATTAGATACTTGCTCTTTTCATTGTCGTTGTCGCTTTTCCTCCTCCTTTGCTTCTTTTAGAAGAACAACGGCTTCTTGAAGTTGCAAAACAATGGCGTGTGTTTCGTCATTCAAAGCATTGAGTTGTTGAATTCTCTGAGAGGATCGATGATTGAGGGTGGGATGTGGGGGCTCACAGTTATGAAAACAATAATTATAGCACGGATGTGGCTCATAGGAAGTCATCGGTTGAGAAGAATTAGAACACGGATTTGGTTCATAATAATCCATCGGTGAAGAAAAATGAGGACACGGATTTGGCTCATAATAATTCATTGGCTGACAATACGAAGTATCGTGAGTGTCCCCACAATGATTGCAACACGGGTATTGAGAAAAACCCGGTGCATGTTGCGGATAGGGATTGTCATAGACGGGAGGGGGTGAGAAAGTATTGTAAGAGGAGAAGTACGAATTTGTTGAATTGCAAAATGGACAAAATCCAAATTGTGTATTGTCGATATCAAAACCGCACCGCTCACAAGTACACCGTTGACATGTTTGAAAACCATGCCATGGTCTCCCACACCGTACGCAAGACGAATCCATGAAGAATTATAAATAAGAGGGGTAGAGAAAAGAATTAAACACAATAGAGGATAAAGAAGAATATTTTTTAAAACTTTTTTTTTTTGGTGCAAATCTTAGGAAAGAGTTCGTTTTTGATGATTTTTTTAATTTTTGTATTTTTATATTTTTGATTTTTTATGTTTTAGATTTTTTTTTAACAAGAAAAATAACGTTCAAAATCGAACGGATCCCAAAATCCAAATCGTCTCACGACAAATCGTCAATCGTAACGAGCGAAGCGGCAGCGGCGCCATTTTAATGTACTCTTTTCAGTATTGTCGTTTTCTCCTCGACTCGACTCGAATTGATTTTACGTTTTATCGTTAAAACTTTATTTGTTTTTGGTTAATAAACGGATATTTGGTATTATAGCTACTTGACACAAAGGATATAAAAAGTAAAAATATTATATAATACGTATACGTACTATTCTAAAAACAAAGTGCAAATACCGCAAGTAAAAGTCACAAAGTAAAAATATAAAATGTACAACTAAAACGCAAACGCGAAATATTAAAATGCTAAGGGAAAATGTAAGTTTATTCTAAAAATGTAAATGCCAAATTTGTTCTAAAAATATAAAAAACTAATTTTTTATACTTTTAATATTTTCTATTTATTTATTTATTAAAACTATTTTTTATTAAAACTAGAAAATGTATTTTTATTAAAATTTAAACGAAAAGTTGTAAACACTTATTTTGCAAAATCTGTTAAAGCTATTACCCCAAAACGTAGCCCAAAATCTTGAAAAGCCCAAATTATAAAAATTCAATTTTTATAAAATCTAAATTACAAACCTATATAAGCTAAAAACATAATAGGCCTAATCTATTAAAAATGAACTAACAAAGTGTCATAAAATGGTCCTACTTATATCTACTTTATCACTAATCTATATTCGTTTTTATAATCTGCTAATTGGTATTTACTTTAAAAAAACTAACTAATACTACAAATGGGTCTAATATTAATTCTACACTAAATTTCTATAACTAAACATATAATATCTACTCAGGTCCAAAAATAGACTTCAAAACCCAACAGGCAAATAAAGTTCATTTATCAACGAGAACAATTTTAATATGAAATGGTAGCTGAAAAGCTAAACTAAGAAATTGATAGGCCTATGAGTGATAACAATGAATACAAACTAAAGGTCTAAATGTGTACTCACCAAATCTTCAAACTGAACTTAGCTAAATCATTCTAAAATACTACTCTGCCAAACACTAATTAACAGAAGAAAACTGATTGAAGGACTGCTATAACGCCAATATTAATTCAGAAAGCTCAAGCAAATAACAAGTAGCTTAAAACCAGAAGATTAAAAGCAAATTTATTCTATACTAAAGTGTCTAGCAGAGTTACTCTAAGAATGACAGAATTGAAAAGGAAAGTGACCTCTCCATCCAAGCCAGCCCGCTGATGTCGAAGTGACGACGCTATCGAACCGACTGAAATCGAAACTTCACATCCACGCTAGTCCGCTGATGCGAAGCTATCGAACCAACCGAAATCGATATCGAAGTGTGACCAAACAGCTTATACAGAAACTCGATCCGATTACTACACTAACTGAAACAATAATCTCTACATGAACAAACTTTTACACTCGGACTATAACCAATGATACTCTCGAAATCAATTATCAAACAACTTTAACCAACTTCTAATCACGGCTGTGAACAGTAAATCGATTCAACAAGTGTGAACCGTAAGACTTAAAAGCTTTAATTCCTAAAAGCTATGAACGATTTATGATAAAATCAATAATATCAAATGATGAACACCGAATCTCTAACCACTATATATGCGATTCACAATAATCAACAACTCAAACCGAATTTATGATACAAAAAAAAAAGCTGTGAAGTTTTATTAATCGAAACCAAACATAACTATAAAAACGAATACAAGGTTTTATCACGAATTTAATTCAATGAAAATGGGTGCAGGATTTAAGAAACAAAAAATTGCAGTTATTAAATGAAAAATACAAGAAAGTTTTACCTAAATCTAAATCTAATCTAAGAACATAAGAAAATGAAGACAGATAGGAACTAAAAAATAAAAATGTTGCGGTCTGTGTAAACTACTCCTAAACTATCTATGGAAAATAAAATATTCCCCTGCGTAGTATCTAAGCTATCCCTTTTATGAAAACATTGCATTCGGTCTTTTCTTGGGCCTCCAAACCAACCGTGCCTTCAATTCTTCTTGTTGGGGCTTTGGGCCTGCTGGGCTTAGGTAGCATTTAGTAGCTCTCTTTTGCTATTATTAATAAAGTGGGCCAGCAAGCATATTGGGCCAGCAGCACTTTGTAAGTCCATTTGAATTATAATGGGTCGGTTCGACCCATTTAAATGGTGTCGGGCCGGCCCAATAAAATATGAAGGCACCGTTGGACTCGATTTTCTGTACTCTTTCCATTTCTCGTGCTTGTTCTTGGCTCTTTGGCTTTGTTTTTGCTCATTTTCTTCATATTCGTACCTACAATAATAAATAACGCATATAAACGATAAATGCACTAAAAATACACGTTTTGCTATTTATTATGCCAAAATGAAGGGATATTAGCACTAAAAACTTGAATAATTACGTGTTCAACACTTGTCAACTTATATGTCATGCCTTATCCAATTTTAATCTTGCAGACACAGAGGAGGAGACTGATCCCAATCGGCTACTCCACATCAGAACTATAGAAACCACGGTCAGTCTTATGACCGCAATCGATCAGATAAGAGGAGCGGTGGTGATAACTACCGCGACAGCTCAAACTCATCTGGTAACTACAGGTGATTCTTTAAGCTCCAAAAACACTAGACTGTTGTGTAAAACAGATCTTAAATTTTTGTTTATTCCAACAGAGATGCTGGACAGGGGCGTGACCAAACCAACAGAGTTCAGCAGTCTGCCCGACCGGTAAGTTCTGGTAATTTTAAATTTCAGCCAAGCAGCCTTATTTCAGTTATGTTATCAGAATCGTGACACGTGTTTATCTTCGTAAATCAGGTTCTCAGCAAACCAGAGCTGCTTCTACCGGGTATTCTTATCCCACTTGCATCACATGTGGGAAGAAACACCCAGGGCCTTACAAGTGTGGTCAGCCGGGCTATATGAAGAGGGATTGCAAGAGCGGGGATGCTGTCGGTACCTCAGGCCAGATTCCTCAGATTTTACCACCACCACCACCAATACCACCAACCACTGGTCGTGTCTACACTACTACCCGTGAGCAAGCGAATAAGACCACATGTACCATTACTGGCATTTGGTTTATACACGGACAGTCTGCCTGTGTGCTTTTCGATACAAACGCCACACACTCAGTTATATCTACTTCATATGCTGCTAGAATAAACATGACCCCTACGCCACTAGACAGTGTACTTAGTATATCTATCCCTATGCGAGACTCTCTACTCATTACCCAAGTGTATAAGGATCTCCCTCTTGAGTTTGATGATAGAATCTGTCCAGTCAGTGCCCTTCCTCTAGATATGTGCGAGTTCGATATTATTCTAGGTATGGATTGGTTGTCATCCCATCGTGCCACTATAGATTGTCATGCTCACCGGGTCATCTTCGGTGATGTCCAGAAACCAGAGTATATTCACCGGGGTTTCCTACCAGGAAAACATGTACAGATCATTTCAGCTTTATAGGCCCATACTTTATTATACCATGGTTGTGAGGGTTTCTTAGCTACAGTTCATGACACGACTTCGAAGACACCTTCAATTCATGATCAGCCAGTTGTGTCAGATTTTCCAGATGTCTTTCCAGAGGAAATCTCAGGCTTACTACCCATGCGAGAGGTAGAACTTGGTATCGATCTTATTCCAGGTGCAGAACCAGTATCTAAAGCTCCTTACTGTATGGCTCCTGTAGAGCTTAAGGAACTGAAAGATCAGCTTCAGAAACTTCTAGAAAGAGGTTTCATTCGTCTAAGCATATCACCTTGGGGCGCGCCAGTTTTGTTTGTCAAAAAGAAGGATGGTAGTATGCGACTGTGTATTGACTACCGTGAGCTGAATAAGCTCACTATTTGTAATCGTTATCCACTTCCTCGTATTGAGATTTATTTGATCAGCTTCAGGGTGCCAAGCACTTCTCAAAAATCGATCTACGATCAGGTTACCACCAGTTGCGTGTAAAAGAGCAGGATATATCCAAAACTGCTTTTCGCACGAGGTACGGTCATTACGAATTGGTTGTTATGCCATTCGGTCTCACGAATGCGCCTGAAGTATTTATGGACTTGATGAACAGAGTCTTCCACGAATTCTTAGACATGTTTGTGATTGTATTCATCGATGATATCCTTATTTTCTACAAATCTAAAGAGGAACATGAGAATCATCTCCGTACAGTTTTGCATATTCTCAGACGAGAGAAGCTTTATGCTAAATTTTCTAAGTGCGAGTTTTGGCTGAATACAGTGGCGTTTCTAGGTCATATTGTTTCTGCAGAAGGAATCACTATGGATCCTGCAAAGGTGGAGGCTATCACCAAATGTCCGAGACCGACATCTGTCACAGAGATACGTAGTTTTCTTGGGTTAGCCGGTTATTACCGAAGGTTTGTAGAAAACTTCTCACGTTTGGCGTTACCATTGACCCAACTTATGCGAAAAGGTGAGAAGTTTATATGGACCGAGGAGAAAGAAAAGAGTTTTGAGGAACTCAAGCATCGATTGATCTCAACACGGATACTTACTCTTCCATCCGGTACAGGTGGTTATCAGATTTATAGTGACGCTTCAGGAAAGGGCTTAGGTTGTGTACTTATGCAGCATGGGAACGTCATTGCCTATGCCTCGCGTCAACTGAAGCTGTATGAGAAAAATTATCCTACGCATGATCTAGAGCTCACATCAGTCGTTTTCGCCCTTAAAATCTGGAGGCATTATTTATACGGTGAGTCGTGTGATATCTTCACCGACCACAAAAGTCTCAAGTACATATTTACCCAGCGAGAGCTGAACATGAGACAGAGGCGATGGTTAGAACTGCTGAAAGACTATGACACTAATATTCAGTATCACCCAGGTAAATCAAATGTAGTAGCAGATGCCCTTAGTAGAAAGTCAGGAATGATAAATGGCATCAAAGTTCAGGAAGAAATTATTCAAGACTTAGAGCGGTATGATATTGAGCTCTTAGTACGCGGACAAAGGGGATACTGGGCTAGTCTGAGGGTAGAACCGGATTTACTCTCTAGGATTAAAGCCGCACAAAAGGATGATGGTGAAATCAACATTGACCAGCAGACCGAATTTCTCATCGATGACGATGGTATCGTATGGCAGGGTACCAAACTCTGCGTTCTAGAAGACCCTGCTCTCAGAGAAGCCTTAATGACTGAGGCTTACAGCTCTCCGTTCTCTATCCATCCAGGTTCCACTAAAATGTACCACGAACTTAAGCAGCATTTCTGGTGGAGCGACATGAAACAAGATGTCGCCACCTTTGTGCCTAAATGCTTAACCTGCCAGCAGGTTAAGATAGAGCATCAGCGTACTAGCGGTCTTCTCCAGCCATTAGATATTCCAATGTGGAAATAGGACAAGATCTCTATGGATTTTGTCACCGGGTTACCACAAACTCAGCGGAGACATGATGCAATCTGGGTTATTGTCGATCGTTTGACCAAGTCAACACATTTCATTCCTATCCGTAAAGATTTTGCAGTCAGTAAATTAGCAAAACTATTCACCGAGGAGATTGTACGATTATACGGTACACCTTCAGAAATTATATCAGATAGGGATTCCCGTTTCACTTCTCATTTATGGGAAGGTTTGCATAAAGCTTGGGGAACTAGGCTCAAGCTCAGCATAGCTTTCCATCCGCAGACGGACGGTCAGTCAGAGCGTACTATACAGACCTTGGAGGACATGCTATGCGCCTGTGCATTAGAATGAACAGGACATTGGGATGACTATATTTGCTTGGTCGAGTTTTCCTACAACAATAGTTGGCATGCTAGTATCAAGCATGCTCCATTCGAGATGTTATACGACAGGAAATGTCGTGCTCCTATTTGTTGGGATCGGGTTGGAGAACGTTTGATTGAGGGACCAGAATTAATAGAGCTGACCAATGAAAAGGTCTCCATTGCTAGGGCAAAGCTGCAAGAAGCGTGTACTCGCCAGAAGAGTTACGCCGGCAAGCATCGTAGAGATCTATCATTTCAGACTAGGGATCGCGTGTTCCTCAAAGTATCACCCGCACGTGGCGTCAGACGTTTTGGCCTCAAAGGCAAGCTCGGCCCTCGTTACATCGGACCGTTCGAAATCCTCGAACGTGTCGGTGAAGTATCATATCAGTTGGCGTTACCACCTCAGCTTTCACACGTTCACAACGTGTTCCATGTATCATTACTCAGAGGGTATAACTATCATGAGCTCCACAAAGTGAATTACCCACTCGATCAGATTCGGGAGGATCTATCTTATATTGAGGAACCCGAAGCAGTTGTAGATCGACAGGATCGAGTTATGAGAAGGAAGACCATTCCTTTCGTCAAGATCCTGTGGAGGAACCATACTGAGCGGGAAGCCACTTAGGAAACAGAGGAGTCTATACGGACTTCTTATCCTCACTTCCAGTTTTAATTCGGGTATGTCTTTCAGTTACACGTCTTTCAGCATATATGTTTCAGCTTTCACGTTCTTTTAGTGCATGTGTCATTCAGTTTAGATATATCCCCAGCTTAAAGTACCCTAAATTCGAGGACGAATTTTTCATTTTAGAGAGGGAGAATTGTAAAACCCAGTACGGTCGTATTCTTAATTCGAGGACGAATTATTATTTTAGAGGGGAAGAATTGTAAAACCCGTATTTAAAATGATAAGATTAAATACGCAGTTTTTATTTTAATAAACTACATATAGTTAGTTAGGAAAATAATTATTACTTATGTATTATTAACACGCGGAAATTAAATATGATTATACGCGAATAAGTTCTTTTAAAAAAAATGGAAAAACTATATAAAGTTATAAGGGGCGTTTTGTAAAAAAAAAGAAAGGAAAGTTCAAATGGGCTTTAGGCCCGGTTTTAAAGAGAAAAAAATAAATAAAAATCGGGGTTACCTTTTGTGTAGTCAGACGTAACAATCATCAGAACAAAAAATATATATAAAAATTAGGGTTTCTAAACCCCTTGGAGACCGCCGGCGGTAGAAGAAAAATAAAAGGTGTCGGGTTTTGTTTCTACAAGGAGCTCGTGTGTGTGATCATCCCTTATTACAATCATATAACGGTATTGATCTTCTTCTTTTCATTCTCTTTATAAATCACGAATTAGGGTTTTAATCAAAAAGAAAAAAAAGTTATGTTTAAAAAACGTGGAATAGGAAAAAGGGGGGGGGGTCGGTTTGGGATGTTTCACAACCACCGAGACACCACCATGTCACGGTGGTGTCTTTTCCTTGGTCGACCGAGAGTAGCAGCCCAAAAAGGAGGGGGCGCAGTCGCAACAGTGGGGCGTTGTGGCTGTGCGAACCAAAAGAAAAGGGGCGCGGGTTGTTGGGATTAATGGGACCGAGACCCAAGGTCTTGGTGGTTTCAACCTTGCCCAGCCGTGACCCACACAGGGGCGGCTCGGGCTGTGATTGACCAAAACAGTCGAAACAAACCCAAACGGGCTGTTTCAGAAATAAGGGTGCGTTTGGCTGTTAATATAGTAAACAATGGAAACTAAATCAAAGAAACAGTGGGAACTCATATAGAAAGCAGTGGAAGTTTAGACAGTAATAATAGTAAGTTTTAAAACGAAATTAGTGATAGTTTCGCGACAGAACTTTCTGTCGCATGACTGTTTATTGACAGTTTTGGAATTTCAGCTTTTATTGACAGTTTTTAGCGACAGTTTTTCTTACGTAGATTCAAATAGAAAGATTTTAGATACTTTGTTGTTTTGTTTAGTGCGACCGAGAAGGGGCATCTCGGTAGGCTTGGGATATAATTATAATAAATAAGATGAAGATTTTTTTATATTATACCTTTTATTACTTATATTTTATAAATGTTTAAATTGCATTTTAAAATGAATTTAATTAAAATAGTTGTAATGTTTTAAAAGGGTATAAATTTATTATACGAATTAAATTATTATAGAAACTTTCTAAATTAGAAACCTTAGGATTTAACGAATTAATTATTACAGTATTAATATAATATCAGAACACGTTGTATCATAATTATTAGTAGATCGTGATATATTAGAAAGAATTATTATAAGTTCAGATTTATCAGTTAAGATACGTACAGAATTTCATAAATAAATAAATAAGAAACTAATAAAATCAGTAATTAAATAAAGATCAGATCACTTATTCGCGTCCTTTATTCATGTAGCTCGCGTGAAATCAGAGTAGACTTTCTGTTAGTTGATCTCGGTCGATTACTGGACACGAGGTATGGATTTCCCGTTCTTTCAGTAAGGATTTCCCTTCTATGCACGATTAGGATTTCCTGTCTGCACCCAATTGTTTTCCTTATTAATATGTTATAAGAATTATCAGAAATCAGTTTTATAATTAAGTTAAATTGCCTGAGCCTTATATACAAGCATGACCAGTCAATAGTACTAGTTACGGAGGTAACGTAACCATGACACTTGAGGCACTGGTGTCGTGACTCACATGCAAGAGAGTGATATCCTGCATCGTCCCACTCAGCTCAGCTTGGCCATTTTATCAGTATTATAGTGGGGCGTATGGATGCATCCTAGGCTTATCAGTTTACAGTTATCAGGGTGAATGTGGTGTGTGCTCTACATCCTTCACATTGGAGCTGATCCCTCCACCCAGCACAGTATTTAGAGGTCACCCCTCTATAGTTATTTAGAGGTCACCCCTCTACAGCATGACGAGGTCACCCCCCCCCCCCCCCCCATTTATTCATGCACAGTTGTTACAGCACATGACCTATATAAGCTCTGGCAATTAAAATACAGTAAATGCATGTTTTCAGATTTAACAGTTAATAAGTTAGTTCTATATTTATAATTCAGATATAGCAGATTTTACACAGCTTGCTTCAGTTGTCATAACAGTTATAGTTCAGTATTTGTTATCAGTTCTATTCCCGTATATTATTATCATGCTTCATATCCGTTCATTGAGCGTTATGCTCAGCCGTAGTTTCCTTTCATGTTTCTAAACGGGAGGTACACAGATCTTAGGACTTCTAAGAGAGTACGTGCATTGGATGGGAGCTATCCAGACTCCTTTATTTTATGCACACATACATTACTTTGGTTGTTTGGACACTGTTTCGTCCTTTTCTTTCAGTATTTAAATCCTTATATTTTGAGCTTATGTTTGGACTACCGATGTTTGATTCTGGTATTTCTGTTACGGTTAGTTAATGTTTAATACATTGCCTTGCATGCTTTGATGACACGCCATAAATACACGTAACGGTCCATTTATCCAAGTGGGGTGTTACAATTACAAAGGCTCAAAGACCACATCATGAAGGAACAAGACTACTATTACATGTTTAAGACTCAGTTATGGCGAGATTATTAATCTCTACAAATCTCCAAATGTCGAAGGGGAATGACCTCTCATTGGGGGAGATTGTTAGCCTCAAAATATTGAGTCAAACAAGAATGATCGATCATATGTTTATTATGTATCGTTTATTAGAACGTTGTAATAGGTAGTATAATAGTCGTGACAATACGGGCTTGATGCCTAGCTTAAAAGGCCTCTTTCAAGGTACTAAGCATATATTCAAGTCTGGTCCAATCAAACATATAGCCCATTATGCCACATGTAGGCAAGACTATAAATACATCTCCTAACATGTTAGGAGAGGTTGGTTGTTCATTTGTTTTCTCTCCTCAATCTAATATTTTCCATGTTTCCAACCATTCTTTCTCTTTTCTCTCTCTACTTTCTCTCTCTAGAATTCATCTACTTTCATCTATTTTTCTTCTATAATCCGTGTATAATCATCACAAAATATGGGACAACATTTATATCTACGCTGTAGATAATTTAACAAACTTCAGGGACTAAAAGTGCTAATGGCCAAAGGTGAAACGACCGGGTACACGGCTTGAGGGTTGTAAAACTTTTTAGAAGTTCTATAACTCGCATGCACCAACCCATACACCATAATCAGCGTCAACGAATAAATGAGTGGTATCAAATAAAGTTTGGGGAATATTTTTGGATTGAGAGCAAAAATGGTATGCGTGTGTCTTTGAAATGAGAGAAGATAAATATTTGTTTCTTAGATTTATCACATGTTTTTTTTAATGAGAGAGAAGATACGTGTGTGTTTTTTCATGCTACGCTTGTAATTTTGGTGTGATAATATACGTGTGTGTTATTATCTTTGGTCGTACATTTTCTCGCAAAACCTGATTTTTTTAGGATAAATTACATGTTTCATCTCTATGGTTTATTTAAAATAACAAGTTCCGTCCCTAAGTCAAATTGAATACACTATTCGTTCCTAAATCTGAAAGTTGTATCTCAGACGGTCCCTATTCTAAAAAATATGAATTATTTATGTAACAAGTTTCTACCAAATTAATTACACAATTGGTCCCTATTTTTTAGAATAGAGACCAGAGTTACAACATTTAGATTTAGAGACGACTAATGTATATAACTTTACTTAGGGACGAAACTTATTATTTTTAGTAAATCATAAAGACAAAACATGTAATTTATTTATTTTTATTATAATTGTGAAAAGTTAGTAATAATAATTTTTACTGTATACATTGTGAGAAGGCGCTTGCGGTGTATATATATGATAAATATAAGTAGAAAAATATTGTTTATAAGATTTTTTTTGGAGACATACCTTTTTTTTTTTGAACATAAGTTGATAATGTATTTTACACTCAAAACACCAATTACCACTCTTGTTTACACTTTCTTAACAAACCATGTTAAGTACAAAGCAAAAATATCATACACCAGTACCCCATATCCACCACAAGTCAACAAGTAACAAAGCACTTCCCTTCTCACATTCCACAGCACATAGTCTCACACACTCACATAACATAGACCATACCACCCCATGGACCCCACACACTATTAAAACATCAATCTGATCAAACTAACCACAACCATCCGATGACCTCATATCACACCATGCACACACCTCCACGTATCTCATCCACCTGCCTTTAGATCAACACATACACATTGTGGCTCAATAATCTTCCACGCTTCCACATTTCTAACCATTGGATCAAACTTCATCCAATGGTTGATGGTGCTAATATCCTCCCGCCCTGTATGCCCTTTTATGACGTGGAATGTGATGAGTGAAAAATATCATATGAACTCTAAACTCTTTCTCTCTCTAGAAAGGTGTTTGTACTAGAAAAAATATAAGGAAATGCAGCAAGAACAAGGTGCTACTAGCTCTTTAGCGGCGAGTTTGCCTTCTAGTAGTGAAAGATCTTCTAGTTCTGCTCTTCAACTTAATGTCAAAGAAGGTATACTTACAACTTACTTATGAGTTATGATCATGTCTATGTTATGTGATGTCTTGTTTTTTTTAATGTTCTTGAGTCAAAGGAATATCTTTGTCTTTTTTTTTTAATTTTTTTTTACTATGTTGTTTTTTTTATGTGTTTAAGTAATGTGTTATGTTTGATCTGAAATTTGTTTATAGGATCTGAATTTGATATTTGGTGTTCTTGTGGTTGTTAGATTTCATTAATTGCACCTAACTTGCTAATTATAGTTGTCCTTTAGTACATAAAAAAATGAAGGATGGCAAGTTGGTTCTCTTTCAGTTCTATTTACAGAAAGAAATAGAATTATAAATTTATTTTTTTTGAAGGTGTTTTTTTTCTTACTAAAGAAATAAAAAAAATGAGAACATTTGTATAAGAAAATCAATGTTTTGTGAAACAATTTGGATTTCCATAATTCTACAATTAAAAGTTGTGAATTTTAAGATTGATTTGTTTTCACTTTCAGAAAAAATAATGGTTTTATAAAAAACATCACATTTAGTATGTTGAATTTGGTGTTTCAATCCTGTGAAAATGCAAAAATTATGGGTATTTTTTTAAAGCGGCTGTGATTTTTTTACACTAATGTCTAAGAAGATAATGATATCATATGTGTATTTACTATTTTCATTTTAAAGTGCATATATTTTGCTGCTAGTAATGAGCCAAAGAAAATATTAAAATAATGACACTTGGGAAATTGTGGGACAATTTGGATATATTTAACTAATATAATATTTGTCTTGTTTTGATGATAGGTATGGAGAGTGATGATGAGATCAGAAGAGTGCCTGAGATGGGTGGAGAAGCTGCTGGAGTATCGGGATCCGGTAGAGAAATGGGGTTAGTTGCGCATCCAGTTCAAGGCTCCGGTGAAGGTTCGAGAAGGAAAGGGAAAAACCCGGCTGACAAAGAAAACAAGCGGTTGAAGAGGTATGCTTACAAAACAAGTAAAACCACTTTTATTAAGATGTGTCGAAAATTTATCTATGCACTCTAAGGTTAGGATATACTTATATCATGCTATGGATAAGGTTATGCCGGGCCTTTGTTGCGAACTTAAGATTAAAGAGTGCAACTATCCTATAAGTTATGTTTATTTTTGCATATACGTGAACGTGATGAAAATAATTGGGGAGGATAAACTTGTGGCCGGATCTGTCTCCGGCCTTATTTGACTGTAATCTACTGATGCGTGAGAAAGTGGGTCCTTTTCTAATATCTTTAGATCGATATCATATAAATCTAGGCACACGTTTAGGCGCAACTGCATCTCTAATACGTAAAACATAATTCTCTCCGAAGAAAAAGCCGAGATAGTAATTTGCATATGTTTTAGTTATTTGATTAGGCATTTGAGCGACTGAACAAAACCAAATAGATTAATTTGTTACCGAAACAGATAAGGATATAGATGTCAAATAATTGTCAATAATTGTTGAATTTTTTTAGAATTTGAAATCCTCAAGTAATGACCACTAATGAGGTGTAGCTATCTTACATTAGAAATGTTGCATCAGCTGGGATGGAAAGAGTATAATATAAGTTAAGCGTGGGCTTTTTGTTTTAAGATGGCCCCCTGCCCCTAGCGCGGTAGCGCCGCTTAAAAGCTGTCCAAAAAGGCATGGGCCTACGCGGTGATTAGGTATCTTTGTCAAGCCTTAGTTTTTGCACGAAGCCTTGTTAGGTTTGATTTTCAGTCCTTGTCTTTGGCCCAGATTTATCTTTCATTAATTGTCCTCTATTTGTAGATCTTCATTTTAACCAAATTCACTTGTGGTAGTATTTATTATTAATAGTGTTTTAGTCACTGTCGAAAACACACAAACTAGCTACACATTATTCAAATATATTTTATATTTTAGATATTTTTATATCAAGTTTAACCTTCAAGAAAACAAGAGTAGGAGCAGTTTCCATAGAAAAAAATCCCAATTATAATTGGATCTTAGCTAGCAACAAGAATTGGGCCTTGGAAGGACAGGTCTTCGCTCCTAAGCCAAAGCCCGACTTGTTCCTTATGCACCTGTAAACGTACAAATTGTCTGCCAGTATGTGTGTACAAATTATTACTCTTATGAAATACTAGTATAAATTAGCATTTGTTCAATTGTTTATCTTCTAAAATATATTTTCATTAAGTTCAAGATAATATATAATTATGTGTCAGGTTGTTGAGGAATCGAGTTTCTGCTCAACAAGCAAGGGAAAGAAAGAAGGCATACTTGAGTGAATTGGAGGTACGAGTGAAGGACTTGGAGAAGAAAAATTCCGAGCTTGAAGAGCGTTTGTCCACGCTGCAAAACGAGAACCAGATGCTTCGACATGTACGTTTCCCTAATTTTTAATGCCATTCATATTTAAATTGTTACAAGGTTGCATGTTTTACATACATCAAATCATTGCTATGCAGATCTTGAAGAACACTACGGCAGGCATGCAAGAAAGGAAATAGAAGTAGATTTAGACGCAAGTAAATACTAATTAATGAGTGATTGTAACCGAAAAGCTAAGAGTTGCGGTTAGATTAAAGTGATTATCCTTTTCGGTTTTTTGTGTGTTAATGAACATAAATGACGATGATTGTGTCATTGTGATTGCTGAAGCGCTATCATAAAATTTATTTAGAGTACGAGTCCTTGGATCTACCATACTTGTCTCATGATTGTTAAGAAGTATCTTGAAGTTAAATTCTTTCCGAGAGCATAAAATTATTCAGCAACAGTCAAAATGATGGTCATTGGTGGCTTGATAAGCACGAGATAGTTAAGGCAAGAGGTGCCAAGTTCAACAAGTATGTTTAGCAAACATAATATCCTAATTTGGGTTTGTTTCTGAATTGCAACTATGAAAAGCTTTTTGGTCGAGAGAAGCCAAATACATGAATGCCAAATCGTGTTGTAGTTTGTGTAGGTAAATAGGGTGTCTGTACGACAGATGTGATAATCTTGAATATCTACTTGAATCGTGTTAAATTCATTTTCTGTATAAAGTATTTCGACCCAATGGTGTTTGGGTTACACGAAATCCTTATCGGGATAATTAAAGCAGAAAACATTTCGTTTCTAGGCACAAGAAATCAAAGCACGAACTGAGAGGAATTGTGTGTTTTTATTATGTTCATGTGAACCCAAAAATCTGTTAATCAACACATAAAAAACAGTCGAACAGTTGTAACTGTTCACCAACAGACATGTTGGTTGGGCTTTTGCGGGAAAAACAAGGTAAAGCCTTTATACCGATTCGTAAAAATCGTTTAGGTTTTGGGGCGCTGCCCCTTGACCCCTGCATTTTCGTCGTGGGCGATAACATATTAGCTCAACGAGTGTGCACTCCGCACTTCCCCTAACTCGTGTCGGGTCCGAATATGAAATCTCATTGGTCTCTAGTAAATTCCGATTAACTAAAATAGTTGATGACACTAAAATCACCAACAGTTTGCAGATGTGATGGTAGGAGCATGTGGAGTAGCTAATTTATGTAATTTGCTTGTCGTTCTCATTAATTACAAATGTTTAAGTGACAAAGGTAGGCCAAGTCTTTTCAATTACATAAAGCCTAATAGCAATTAATAATATCCATCAACATTCTCCCGCAGTTTGAGCGAGAGATTAGCGGACACTCAAACCGGAGCTCCTCAAACAAAGCCTAATAACAATTGATAATATCCATCAACATTCTTTCCGCAGTTTGAGCGGGAGATGAGCGGACACTCAAACCGGAGCTCCTCAAACAAAGCCGAAGACAATCTCTTAGTGAAAATATCAGCATACTGGTAGCGCGATGGCACATGAAAAACACGAACTTGATCCTTAGTAACCATGTTACGAACAAAATAAATATCAATCTCTATATGCTTCGTCCGCTGATGTTGCACAAGGCTAGCAGATAAATAAATAGCACTAACGTTATCACAATAGACAAGGGTAGCAGACAATAAAGTGAAATGTAGTTCCTTAAGTAGATTGCGAATCCAAGCGGTCTCGGGTAAAGCATTGGTAACACCCCGATATTCAGCTTCTACACTAGATCTAGATATGGTGTGATGACACTTAGAAGACCAAGAAAGAAGATTATCACCTAAAAATACACAATATTCAAAAGTAGACCAGCGAGTAGAAGGACAACCCGCCCAATCAGCATCAGAATATGTAATAAGTGAACCAACTGAAGAAGCAAACAATTGTAAACCAAAGTCTAACGTACCACGAACATACCGGAGAATACGCTTGAGAGCCGCCTAATAAGGATCTCGAGGGTCATGCATATAAAGACAAATCCGTTGAACCGCATAAGATATATCTGGATGAGTAAATGTAAGATATTGCAAACCACTTGCAAGGCTCGGGTATTATGTAGGATCCAAAATAGGATCCCCGTCAGGACCAATCTTGGATTCCTTATCAACAAGGAGTCCAAGAAGGATTACAAGAAACCATGTGTGCGCGCTTCAAAAGCTTCATAGCATACTTCCTTTGAGAGAGAGATCCCTAAAAAATAATTAGGTGCCCCCAAGTCCGTCATCTCAAACTCCTGATGTAAATATGAAATAATACGCTGAAGTAGAGATGTAGAAGATACGGTCAGTACAATATCATCAACATATATTAATAAGTAAGCAACCTATGTACCATGTCGATAAATAAACGACGAAGAATCACATCTACTAGAAGAGAACCCAACACGTAAAGCGTAACTAGCAAATCATTGAAACCAAGCACGAGGCGCCTGCTTCAACCCATATAAGGAACATTGTAACTAACAACATGATGTGGAAAACGAGAATCCACAAACCCAGTGGCTGATACATATAAACTGTCTCTGTAAGATCACCGTTAAGAGAAGCATTCTTACCATCAAGTTGATGAACTGCCAACCACGAGAAAGAGCAAGGCTAAGAACAGTCTGAATAGTGGTCGTTTAACAACCGCACTAAATGTGTCATCGCAATCAATACCAACCTCCTGAGTTCGCCCATTGGCGACAATTCGGGCTTTATACCTACTCAAAGATCCTTCTACATGATACGTATGTCTAAACAGTCACATAGAGCGAACCACATTAGCATTAAGTGGTTTCAAGACAAGAATTCAAGTACTTATTTTAACCAAAGCATTATAATCATCATACATAGCAGCATGCCAATTAGGATCAGACAAACCAATAAAAGGAGACTTTGGAAGAGGGGAGATATGAGAAATATGAAAATTAAAATGAGGGTTAGGTTTAACAGTGCCAACTCGAGCACGTGTGACCATCGGGTGAGTTCGAGTTGGAGGTTGTTGGGCTGATGTAGTGGCAGGTGTAGGCAAATTGACAGTGGGAGATGGGCTAGTAGGTGTTTGAGAGTGGGTTGTAGTAACTGATGGTTGTTCTTGTGTCGTTTGTGTTGGATAAAGAGTGGTGGGAACAGTTTGTTGGTCTCCCAGTGATGGTGGAGTAGTTGATCGGGTTTGTAGGAGGAGATGTCTGATAGATTAAATTGCGGGTAAGAGTAGACATGTTAAGAAATTCATAAGATGGAGGAGAGTTGATTGTTGAAATATAGTTGTAAGGGAATTGGTTTTCATCGAATGTGACGTGAAGAGAAAGTAGAATTTTATTGGTGGAAACGTCAAGGAACGTTATCCGCGGTGGTAGGCGGGATATCCCAAGAAAATGCCTTGTGTGGCTCGAGGGGCTAATTTATGAGGTGAATCAAGGTGTAGGTAGCATAGGCATCGAAATACTCGAAGACGATAATAATCAGGTTCCTTTTGAAATAATTTTGTGTATGGTATGTCATTGTTAATAGATGTTGAAGGAAGTAAGTTAAGAAGGTAGACAATCATATGGAGTGCCTCGACCCAAAATACAGGCGGAAGGTGGGCTTTTAGCAGGTACGGGTGACACTGTTGATTGTTCTAATCATCCGCTCTGATTTTCCGTTTTGTTGAGAGGTTCGCGGACAAGAAAACGAAATTAAATTCGATTTTTTTCAAAAAGGTGAAGTAGATTGGTGTTATCAAACTCACCAGAATGGTCACATTAGAAAGCTTTAATTTCACACTTCAATTGGTTTTGGACATAAGAGCGAAAATTAAGAAACTTTTGAAACACATCAGATTTATGACGTAATGGGTAAATGCACAAGTAATGATAAAAGTGGTCAAGAAACAATACATAATTTTTAAAACCACCAACACTAACAATAGGAAAAGTCTAAATATCGGAATAGATAATATCAAAACAAGAAGAAACTCGAGTCTCCGAACTAACAGACGGAAGCTTCACATGTTTTCCAAGTTGGCAAGCATGAAAAATATGTGAAGACTTCTCTTTATTATAGGAGATAAAATTACGAGAAATAAGAGATCGTAGGACTTCCGAACTAAGGTGTCCGAGACGTTGGTGCCACGTAGAAGGACTGATAGAAAGCAAAGTACTAGGTTGATAGGTGTGTAAACACCCATCCTTTTTACCACTTAATTACAATAATAACCGAGCCAAAACGTGTATTTTATGTCATTTATGTCGGAATTATGCGTGGTTTGTGTTTTTGTTGTGATTTAGGACGAAAAGGTGAAAAGTGGAGAAAACACGGCTTTCACGGGCTTTTATCGAAGAAAAAGACGAAAGACGAAGTCGAAAGGTCAAGAGTGCGAAAAGAACGGAAGTCCAAGACCAATTCTGAAGATTTATCGAAGAAAAATTCAAAAGATGGAAGTTTACTAAAAGCCGAAGAACTCGAGTCTTATTTATGAAGAAAATTCAAGACGAGTTTAAAGAAATCCCAAGACAAAGTCATTGAAGTAAAAAGATTAAAGAAGATTAAGGACTTAGGCATACAATTAGAGAAAGAAGAAAGAGGGAGGAAGCTTCCTAAGCTCCTCCCTAATCTCCCTATATATATTAAATTTCCCTTCATTTTGTAGTTGTTGGTGGCTTGACAACCCATTCTTCCACCATTTTTCATTCCTGCACTTTAAATTTATGCACCTTAATTTCATGTATTGCACCTTTAAAATTCCTTTTAATTTCCAAGTAAGTTTCTTTTATTGTTCTTGAATCTCCATTTTATTGTTAATCTCCTTCTACCTTTCTTGTTTGATTTGTTCTTCATCTTTATTGTTCATGTTCTTGAGTTTTTATGGTTTTGATCAAGTGGGTTTTGATCATTTTGGTTATGATTGTTAGTTTTGCTGATTTGTTTTGATTGTTTATTGTTAGTAGATTATTTGTGGTTGTTTTGGTTTAATGTTTTGGTTAATCTTGATTAGTTTTGGTTAAATTCGTCCTTGTTTTCATCTTACTGTTCTTCATTCTATGCTTACTGTTCTTTTCCCCAGATTCCGGATCAACTGCTTTCTAAGCTCTTCATGCGGAATATTTGATTATTCCGGATCAAGGTATTTCATTCGGGATATTTAGTTATTCCGGATCAGAGTCTTTATGCGGTATATTTGATTATTCCGGATCAGAGTCTTTATTCGGAATATCTTTTATTCCGGATCAAATCACTTCATTCGGAATACTTTGTATTCCTGATCAAGTCTTCTATTCGGAATACTTGATTATTCCGGATCAAGGTATTTCATCCGGAATGTTGGTTATTCTGGATCAAGGCTCATATTCCGAATCAACCTGTTTTCTCCTTTTATTCCGGATCAAACTCAATATTCCGGATCAACTAGTTTATTCCGGATAAGTGACATATTCCGGATGAGCTTTGTTATTCCGGATGAGGGTGATATTCCGAATGAGTTTTCCAGTTTTTAGTTTTAAGCTTTATTTTTCCCGCCTTTTTCTTTATTTTCACTTTTACTTGCTTTCCTTTTAGTTTAAGTTTAAGTTTGAGTTATTTACCTTTATTGCTTTTAATTTCTTGTCATTTACTTTTCGTCAAATTTTTATCTTTCAGTTGTTTCTTTTACCATCTTTATTTTATTTGTTTCAAATCTTTATTTTTCAGTAGTTTTAGACAACGACACTCTTTTATTTGATTCACCAAGAACAACTAATCTCTTGCACTCAACCAGTTATCAATTCGAAGAGATTCCGAGAAACGAACAATTGAACCTAGCAAAATCTCTTCAGTAAAATGGCGCCGCTGCCGGCTCTTTTCGTGAGGATTAACGGTTTTTTGTGAGAGACGCGTTGGCTTTTGGGATCCGTTCACTCGTGAACGTTATTTTTCGTATCAAAAAAAAATTTTCAAAAAATCCAAAAACATTTGAAAAATCTTAAAAAACATTTCTTTTTTAAAGTTTTGCAACAAAAATATTCTTCTTGCTTATCTATTTTCTTTATGGATTCTTATGTCCATTGCGTCGGGTGTTGGAGACAACTATATGGGGGTGAGTCATGTCAATGGTGTTCATGCGAGCGATGCGGAAGAGACCTTCCTCCCATTTCCATCGATTCACAATTTGGATTTTGTCCATCGTATAACTCGACTAATTCGTCCTTTTCAAATCCACCTCCTAGCCCCCCTTGCATGTATTGTGGAAGCGATTCTTATTGGCATGTTTCGTGCCCGGTTCGATACCCGTATGGTCACGAGCAAGAACCGGGGTACAATTATGACAATGACAATAGCTATCCACAAGACGCACCCAGTCTTTCTCCTTACCCGTTTTGCAACAACTGTGGGGGCCCTCACGATACTTCTTATTGTCAACCACTGAATTATTATGAGCCAAATCCGTGTCCTTAGTTTTCTTCACCAATGGATTATTATGAACCAAATCCGTGTTCTAATTCTTCTCAACCGATGAATTACTATGAACCACATCCGTGCTATAATTCTGGTTTGCAACATAAGGAGCCCCCACGTCACACCGTCAATCATCAACCTTCCTTCGAACATTTGAGCTCACACGAACAATGGGCAACTCTTGTTAAGCAAGGTCAACAACTTCAAGAAGCTTTCAACAAGATCATCGAAAAATGTCACGAGGATCAACGACATGAGCAAATATCGAATATTGAGACTTATACTCCTCCTCCGGCGTATCCATACTATTACGATGATGATGACGGTGAGCCTACTATTTCTTGGAATGATCTTACTGCTCAATGTCCTAGTGCAGTTGTCATCCCTTCTCTCGATATCCCTAACGTGCCTAAGGATGATGACTCATTGAGTGAGCTTAGTGAGTTTGGTCTCGATAAATTATTTGATGATGAGGTTTGTGACTTACCTGCTATGGAGTTTGAGGATGACGTTGCTCTTACGGAAGAGGTCGATCCTAATGATGACGATTTTTCTCCACACTATGAGAATTTCACTTTTGAAATTTCTCAATCTCCACCGGGAGATGCGGGCGATGACGATTTATTCTCTCCAGCTTACGAGAAGTTCACCGATGAACTTGATCTTGTGGATGAGGTGGAAGACGTGCTTCTTCGCGATAGATTACGGAAAGTTCACCTTCTTATTGCTCAAATCGAAGAGTTGACTTCTCCTTCTCTTTCCGAGTCTTTACCTCCATCTATTACTCCCGCTGAAGATAATGACCCATTGCTGGAAGAAATCGGCATTCACTCCATGCCTCCAGGTATTGATAATAATGATACGGAGGGGGACATTATTTTTGATAATTTGCTGCAGGAAGGTATTGTCCCAAGTCCCCCTCCCGAGCACCTTTCATCCACTCCGTTAGAGACCATCACGGAGGATGAGTGCTTTGACCCGGGAGGTGACATTGATTATGCTATGATTGATACCATTACGGCTTTGCCGCTTGCTCAGCATCCATTGTCTTTGGGGGAGGACAATGTGCTTACTTTACCCACCCCACCTCCCGTGGATCTTGATTTCACATACTTTACGTATGTTGAAAGGACCTTTCTCCCATACAAGACTTATCCCCTCGCCTCTCCTTTGTTGATGTCAACCGGGAACGAGGACAAGGTCTTTGATCCCGGTATTGCATTCGAGGCTTCCCCATGGACCATTTAATTCGGGGACGAGTCAGGCTCGTGACTCGGTTAATATAAACAAGCGCTCTTTGGGAGGCAACCCGATTATCTATCTTTACTTGTTTTCACCATAAGTGTAGGGGGAGCCCCGTGGTGTTTCTTGTTTTCTTTCTTATCATGTGCAGGGATTAGAGCTTCAAAGACACACTCTTGATACTTTTGACGAACCGTGATTCCGTGTTCCCTTCTTCCCGGTTCTATCCTAAACTCTCTTCGATTCACTATTTTATATTTCTCAATATTAAAATAGGAATCTCTTTAGTTGTCTTTTCCTTAGCAAGATTTAAACAAAGTGCACAATGTCCTAAGTGTAGGGGAGTTTACTCCCACATGCTTAAACATTGAGGAACATGTTTATCTTAAGTGTAGGGGGACTTCTATCGAAGTTAAGTGGTATTTTCCTTGTATTTGTCCTCATTTTAACCGGAAAATCAATTTTTCGACATTTTTCAAAATTTTTGATCTTTTTTTGCCTATTAGTTTTTCCCTTTGTATAGTTATTTTCTTTCCTTGCTAGAATAAATTTTAATAAAGTGGTTTTAATTTTCAAAACGTTGTGAATCTTTTGACTCAACCCGAGTTTACTTTTCTAAGTTTACTCTAGCTAGTATCCTTAATGTGTTTAAGTCAAGTTTTGCTAGGCTTTTATATAGGGAGCTATAAAACGCGAAAGTCTTAACTCTCACGGGTTAAGAACAAGAACTTTTCGCAAGTTCCTATAATTGATCCTAGAGAGTCGTTTATCAAGGGAACTTTAAAATGCGATTTCTAAACTTGAAAAAGTCTAAGAGTTTGCAAGATCCTATAGGCGACTCGAAAACCCAAAACTTTGATTTAATAGGCTAAGCATCCACGAGTCTCATTCCTTGAGATTTTAAACTGTGGAGAACGAGAGATGATAGAGTCAATTATAAGTTTGGTATTCTTTCGTGAATTTATGTGAGTTAATTATAAGCCTATTCTCCCATCACTTGCTAATAAATTTATCTGCAATAAATAAGGTTGTACGATTTGAAAAGTTACTTAGCTTCTAGCCCAAGATCGTTTAAAAGTTGCTCGGTATGGATTAGAGTTCATAGCCAAGGCATAACTTATTGAAGCGGGATGCCAAGATTGGCGAGTCCGAAAAGGTCCTAAAAAGGCATGAGGGCTACATTTTGTTGCTAAAGATCCCAAGTGATGTGAAGAATCATTTATCGAAAATCAATATGAAGGATCAAGACACACGACGAAAAGCAAATACTCCCCAAAAGTCATGGAGAAGTCTATCCGAAAAGACCCTAGCAAGGTATGAGGATAAATAAAGCCAAGTCCAAAAAGGAGGCGGATCGTTGTATATCAAAGTCCAAAATAAAGATTGGAGAAAAATGAAGAAGTCGTGGTCCAAGTATGAATCTCTCAAAACTTCAAGTGAAGAAATTCCTATATGAAGAGAAGGCCATTATTTCATGAACGTCTCTCAAGATTTGAAGTATGAAGTCGCTGCCAAATATCGGTCCGAGAAAGTTCTCAAATCGCGAAGCGAGTTATGCCAAGATATGAACTTTTTGAGGTCCCAAGAAGCAGTTTTAAAAGATTTTGTCCTTTAGCTAACTATTGATTAAATCGTTCCCTCTATTTTCAGACTTAATAACTATCGAAATAAGTCAACAATGCATCCTCGTGATCATTCAAGACAACAATAAAATATAAGAGATACACCTAGGAATAAGGGAGTCTAAGTGAATAATTGGCCCACATGAGTTCGTGTTAATTTGCTAACTTATAATAACAATGATCTCGTTTTTAAGCTTGGTTTGGAGAAAGTGAAAACTTGAGGATGATGATCATTCATGACATTTCCAAAACCATAAGGTATGTTTTTTATTTCTTTACTTGTTTCGTAATTTTCTATCTCTTTAATAAAGGCCAAGGTGGATTAATTATGATGAAAAGTGTAAACGTGCTTTGTAACTAATGCATTGCATGAGGACATTGCAATGGTTAAGTGTAGGGGATTTGATAGGTGTGTAAACACCCATCCTTTTTACCACTTAATTACAATAATAACCGAGCCAAAACGTGTATTTTATGTCATTTATGTCGGAATTATGCGTGGTTTGTGTTTTTGTTGTGATTTAGGACGAAAAGGTGAAAAGTGGAGAAAACACGGCTTTCACGGGCTTTTATCGAAGAAAAAGACGAAAGACGAAGTCGAAAGGTCATGAGTGCGAAAAGAACGGAAGTCCAAGACCAATTCTGAAGATTTATCGAAGAAAAAGTCAAAAGACGGAAGTTATTTTCTTTGTATAGTTATTTTCTTTCCTTGCTAGAATAAATTTTAATAAAGTGGTTTTAATTTTCAAAACGTTGTGAATCTTTTGACTCAACCCGAGTTTACTTTTCTAAGTTTACTCTAGCTAGTATCCTTAACGTGTTTAAGTCAAGTTTTGCAGGCTTTTATATAGGGAGCTATAAAACGCAAAAGTCTTAACTCTCACGGGTTAAGAACAAGAACTTTTCGCAAGTTCCTATAATTGATCCTATAGAGTCGTTTATCAAGGGAACTTTAAAATGCGATTTCTAAACTTGAAAAAGTGTAAGAGTTTGCAAGATCCTATAGGCGACTCGAAAACCCAAAACTTTGATTTAATAGGCTAAGCATCAACGAGTCTCATTCCTTGAGATTTTAAACTGTGGAGAACGAGAGATGATAGAGTCAATTATAAGTTTGGTATTCTTTCGTGAATTTATGTGAGTTAATTATAAGCCTATTCTCTCATCGCTTGCTAATAAATTTATCTACAATAAATAAGGTTGTACGATTTGAAAAGTTACTTAGCTTCTAGCCCAAGATCGTTTAAAAGTTGCTCGGTATGGATTAGAGTTCATAGCCAAGGCATAACTTATTGAAGCGGGATGCGAAGATTGGCGAGTCCGAAAAGGCCCTAAAAAGGCATGAGGGCTACATTTTGTTGCTAAAGATCCCAAGTGATGTGAAGAATCATTTATCGAAAATCAATATGAAGGATCGAGACACACGACGAAAAGCAAATACTCCCCAAAAGTCATGGATAAGTCTATCCGAAAAGACCCTAGCAAGGTATGAGGATAAATAAAGCCAAGTCCAAAAAGGAGGTGGATCGTTGTATATCAAAGTCCAAAATAAAGATTGGAGAAAAATGAAGAAGTCGTGGTCCAAGTATGAATCTCTCAAAACTTCAAGTGAAGAAATTCTTATATGAAGAGAAGGCCATTATTTCATGAACGTCTCTCAAGATTTGAAGTATGAAGTCGCTGCCAAATATCGGTCCGAGAAAGGTCTCAAATCGCGAAGCGAGTTATGCCAAGATATGAACTTTTTGAGGTCCTGAGAAGCAGTTTTAAAAGATTTTGTCCTTTAGCTAACTATTGATTAAATCGTTCACTTTATTTTCAAACTTAATAACTATCGAAATAAGTCAACAATGCATCCTCGTGATCATTCAAGACAACAATAAAATATAAGAGATACACCTAGGAATAAGGGAGTCTAAGTGAATAATTGGCCCACATGAGTTCGTGTTAGTTTGCTAACTTATAATAACAATGATCTCGTTTTTAAGCTTGGTTTGGAGAAAGTGAAAACTTGAGGATGATGATCATTCATGACATTTCCAAAACCCTAAGGTATGTTTTTTATTTCTTTACTTGTTTCGTAATTTTCTATCTCTTTAATAAAGGCCAAGGTGGATTAATTATGATGAAAAGTGTAAACGTGCTTTGTAACTAATGCATTGCATGAGGACATTGCAATGGTTAAGTGTAGGGGATTTGATAGGTGTGTAAACACCCATCCTTTTTACCACTTAATTACAATAATAACCGAGCCAAAACGTGTATTTTATGTCATTTATGTCGGAATTATGCGTGGTTTGTGTTTTTGTTGTGATTTAGGAGCCAACCGGATAAATATTGAAGAAAACATGGGATTGCACGGGTTTTATCGAAGAAAAAGACGAAAAGACAAAGTCTATAGTCCAAGAGATGCAAAAGATTTGAAGTCAATGGGCCTATTTGAAAATTTATCGAAGAAAAGGACCAAAGATGGAAGATTTCCATATGTCGAAGAAACTCAAGTCTATTAAATGAAGAAATTAAAAGACGAGTTGAATTTATTCGTCGACAAATCCCGAATCAAAATCGAAAACGTCAACTTTTCTGAAAAGACGAGAAGACAAAAAGAAAGGGAGAAAGCCCACTCACCAACCCAAGAGAAAGCCTATAAATACTCCTTCCATTCACATTTTTCACTAGCTTTCTTTCTGTTATTCTTTTCCTGTTTCGTAGGAACCATCTCCCTTAAGGAGATTGGTGGTTTTTCATTTCCTTTGATTCTTCCAATCTTGTAAGTTTAATCTTTCCATTTTGTTTGTTGAATCTTAATCATTAATACGAGTTTACATTTAATCTTTCCTTAATCTCTTGTTGATTCAAAGTTCTTAAGTTTTATTTTATTGGTTTTGATCTTCAAAAGTAAGTGGGTTTTGTGTTTTTGTTGTTTTGGATTGATGTTTACCATGGGTAAATGATTAGTGGTTAAATTGGTTTAAGTTTTGATTAAAAACTTGGTGGATTTTGTGTTAAAATCGTGATATTTAACTTCCCCTGTTCTTCGCATTTTCTGACTTGCCCAGATTCCGGATCAACATAAGATTCCGGATCAAGGGTTCTGAGATTTTATTCCGGATCAAGTCCTTTGGTTCGGAATATCTAATATTCCGGATCAAGTCATTTATTCCGGATCAAGTTTTATTCCGAGTAAAAATTTTATTCCGCATCAGCTTGTTCATCCGGAATAATCAATATTCCGGATGAGCAGTTATTCCGAATAAAGGTTTCTTTTAAAATATTCCGAATCAGTCTTTTCTTTTTTTTATTCCGGATCAGTCATTATTCCGGATCAACCATATTATTCCGCATAAGCACATTATTCCGGATCAAAGATTATTCCGCATGAAGGCCATTTATCCCGGATAGAATTTTATTCCGGATCAACTATTATTCCGCATGAAGCAAACATTCCGCATGAAGCAAACATTCCGCATCAACCATTTATTCCGCATCAAGTGAACATTCCGAATGAAGCAGTTTTTCAGGTTATTTCGCATGAGTTGAATTATTCCGAATGAGCCAAATTTTCCAAATATTCTGGATCAAGCTATTATTCCGCATCAACTGTTTTCCAAGTTTAGGTACTTACTGTTTGATTTTAATTCTAGTTTTATTTTCAGTAATTGCTTTTAGTTTAATTTTATTACTTCTAGCATTTATCGTTTTAGTAGATATAGATAATACAAGGCTTTTGACACCCCGTATAAAAATTAAAGTTCAAGTCTCGATATCTTAACGAATTGATTTCCGGCTTAAATTACGACTCAGTTGATCTTGGTGAAACAAATATTTTGGGTTGTTTTTAAAATAAAAGTGCAAAAACTTCAAATGTAAATGACATTAAAGTAAATCTAAATCTAATTTAAAATAAATGGTGCAAGTATTTAAAAGTGTAACTGAAATTAAAAGGCACTAAAAATAAATAACGCAAACTTAAATCTAACTAAGGCAAGCTTAAAACGCAACTAAAACTTAAAACTAAGGCAAGGCTAAAATAAATCTAAGGCAATTAAACTTAAAGTGCAAGTAAGGAAAAAGGCGGGAAAACTAAAGCTCAAATTTAAAAAGCAGAAAATTAAAAACTGAAAATAAAGAATCTGAAAATTAGCTCTATTCGGAATAAAACTCTATCCGGAATAGTGGGTCTATTCGGAATAAAATGGCCTACTCGGAATAAGTCCCCTATGCGGAATGTCCTACCTATTCGGAATAACACCTCTATGCGGAATAAAGTCCTACTCGGAATATTGTCCTTATGCGGAATACTAGCACTATCCGGAATAAACTCCCTATCCTGAATAATACTCCTATGCGGAATCTTGAGCCTATTCGGAATAACAGCCCACTCGGAATAAACAGCAACTCGGAATAATCTCCTCTACTCGGAATATCAGTCTATGCGGAATAAATTCCACTACTCGGAATATCCACCTAATGCGTAATATCAAATATTCCGCATGGACATCCTCTTAAGTCCTTTATTCGGAATAAAAGGAAAGATCAGCAAGATACCTGGGAAGTTACAGTAACAACTCGCGAAGAACAAGGGAACGGGATAATAACACGAATTTAACCAAAACAAAGCTAAATCAAACACAAGATTAAATCAAACTAATAACAAAACAACTATTAAGCATAAACAATCAATCCAAAACAATCAAACTCACAAAACTTAATCAAAATAATCAAAACCACTTGATCAAAATAAGAAAGTATAAAAACATGAACATGAACAATAAGAATCAAAGATTAAGAAAGGTAGAATGAGATTAACAAGATAAAGATAAAGATTAACAAGAATTAAAAGAAAAACTTACTTGGAATTAAATGGTAATTAAGGTGCAAGACAAGTATTTAAATTTGACAAGTATTTAAATGACAAGGTAATTAAAAGTGGAAGAACTAATTGTCACTATTAGCCAACAAAATGAAAATGATTAAGAACTAATCTATATATAGGGGAGGATTAAGGAATGCTTAGGAAGCTTCCTCCCCTCTTTCCTTTCTCCTTAATTGCATGCTTAGTCCTTCCTTCTTAATCTCTTTGTTAATTGCACCATTAGTTCTTAAGCCTTTAGATCTTCTTTAATCTTGGACTTTAATGACTTTTGGCTCGGGATTTATTTGAACTCGTCTTTTAATTCTTCAATAAATTAGACTTGAGTTTTTCGGCTTTTTGATAAACTTCCGTCTTTTGACTTTTTCTTCGATAAATCTTCTGAATTGGTCTTGGACTTCCGTTCTTTTTGCACTCTTGACTTCTCGACTTCATATTTCGTCTTTTTCTTCAATAATAGCCCGTGAATGCCTTGTTTTCTCCACTTTTCACAATTTCGTCCTAAATCACAACAAAAACACAAACCACACATAATTCCGACATAAAAGACATAAAATACACGTTTTGGCTCGGTTATTATTGTAATTAAGTGGTAAAAACGATGGGTGTTTACACACCTATCAATAGACCAAAGCTCCCCCTTTTTAGTCACCAAGTACAACAATTCCACTTTTAACCGTGATCGATTCGAGAAGATACCGAGAACGAAACAACGACATATTCAATTGGGTACGAGCAACGCAAACAAAGATGTTGCAAAAGCAACATTTTTAACTAACTAAAATAACAGTTATTAAAATGGCGCCGCTGCCGGCTCTTTTCGTAAGGATCAACGGTTTCTTGTGAGAAAAATTGGATTTTGGGATCCGTTCTTTCGGGAACGTTATTTTCAAGCACAAAAATTTTCAAAAACCCATAAAAATACAAAATTTTCAAAAATACAAAAACATTAAAAAACCTATAAAAACCAAAAACATTTTCTCTTGCATTTTCTTTTTAGTGTATGCGTACTCGATCAACGTCTTATTCAGAGCCCGAGACTCTCTAAGATTCAGACATGGCCGGTGTACACAACAACAACAATAATACCCCCCCCCCCCACAACAACAATAATAATCCACCCCACCCAAACATGAATAATCCACCCTTGCCCGACCTACGAACCATGGAGGAGCTATGCCAACCTACGATGAACGGACGTGGAGGCCCGATTGCGCCGATGCATATCACGGCTCAGGAGTTTTCGTTGAAGCATCACATGATCCAACAAGTGCAAACTAACCCATTTCGTGGAATTTCGGATGATGATGCCAACAAACACCTCGACAAATTCATTACCATCACTAATAACTAGGTTTTTACCTAATTAAAAATTAAAGTTCAAGTCTCGATATCTTAACGAATTGATTATTGGCTTAAAGTACGACTCAGTTGAATTTTGGTGAAACAAATATTTTTGGTTGGTTTTAAATTTAAATGTGCAAAGACTTAAAAGTAAATGTCGTTAAAGTAAAGTGGCGTGAAATTAAATCTAAGTCTACTTAAAATAAATGTGCGATATTTAAAATCTTTGAAAAGTAAGTTAATTAAATGACTAAAAATAAAAGCGTGACGAGAATTAAAATTAGACAAAGTATTAAAATGATAACATAAAAATTAAACAAGACAAAGTATAGAGAAAACAATCCTAATCGGAATATATTCCGATTAGGCTCACCATCGAATGTACTCAACCCTGATCGGAATAATAGATGGTCTGATCGGAATAACTGTCACCTTCCCAATCGGAATATCAAACTTACCCTAAATCGGAATGAAACTTACCTTTGGTCGGAATATGAGTTGACCCTGGTCGGAATGCTGATCGGAACCCAATGATCGGAATAACTGTCACTTACCTGATCGGAAAACCAAACGAGCACCTCAATCGGAATGTTGAATAGACCACCAATCGGAATCTTGTCACTAGTACCAATTGGAATGTCCAGAAATCAAACTGATCGGAATACCAAAGCTCCCTCAATCGGAATGTGTAGTGAGGTCCAGATCGGAATGATAGCCAAAAGCCCAGATCGGAATACCACAAACACCCCCCAATCGGAATGTTAAAACCCTTTTCCGACCTAGCAATGAGCTATGGTCGGAATGTAATTCCCCTTTCCGATTCGACCAATCGGAATACTAAAGAAAAAGTACAAATTAAGCTACACAAATAAGCTATGATTCTAATAAGCACAGGACTAAAATCCTAAGGTAATCCGAATGAAAATAAGCTACTAGACTGAAATTTAAAGACTTTTAAAACAAGAAATGAATAAGCTTTAAGAAAAACAACTTTTTAAATGAAAATAACTTTTGTAAAACTATATAAACTTGAAAATAAACCAAATAAGCTATGAAAATAAATGATTTAAAACAATCAAAAGCATAAAAATGTAATCTTTAAACGAATCAACAAGACAAAAAGCATATAAATCAAAGATTAAAGAAAGGAAGAATGAGATCAACAAGATAAAGTAAAGGTGCGAGAATTAAAAGAAACACTTACTTGAAATTAAATGGTAAATAAGGTGCAAGACATGTAATTAAAGGTGCAAGTAATTAAAAGTGCAATAAAATAAAGGTGGAAGAACTAGTTTGTCAATCTAGCCAACAAAACTTAATGAGATGAAAATGAGAGGTATATATAGGTGATTAGGGGAGAGGTTAGAGGAAGCTTCCTCCCCTCCTTCCTTTCTTCTTAATTGCGCCATCAAGTCCTTCCTTCTTAATCTCTTTGTTAATCTTGGACTTTGATGACTTTTGGCTCGGGATTTCTTTGGACTCGTCTTTTAATTCTTCGATAAATAAGACTTGAGTTCCTCGGCTTTTGATAAACTTCCGTCTTTTGACTTGTTCTTCGATAAATCTTCAGAATTGGTCTTGGACTTCCGTTCTTTTTGCACTCTTGACTTCTTGACTTCGTCTTTCATCTTTTTCTTCAATAAAAGTCCGTAAATGCCCGTGAATTCCCGTGTTTTCTCCACTTTTCACCTTTTCGTCCTAAATCACAACAAAAACACAAACCACGCATAATTCCGACATAAAAGACATAAAATACACGTTTTGGTCCGGTTATTATTGTAATTAAGTGGTAGAAAAGATGTGTGTTTACACACATATCAAATCCCCTACACTTGACCATTGCAATGTCCTCATGCAATGCATTAGTTACAAAGCACGTTTACATTTCTCATCATAATCAATCCACGTTGGCCTTTATTAAAGAGACAGAAAATTGAAAACATACCAAGTAAATAAATCAAAAACATACCTTGGGTTTTGGAAATGTCATGAATAATCATCATCCTCAAGTTTTCACTTTCTCCAAACCAAGCTTAAAAACGAGATCATTGTTATTATAAGTTAGTAAACTAACACGAACTTATGTGGGCCAATTATTCACTTAGACTCCCTTATTCCTAGGTGTATCTCTTATATTTTATTATTGTCTTGAATGATCACGAGGATGCATTTTTGACTTATTTCGATAGTTATTTAGTCCGAAAATAAAGTGAACGATTTAATCAATAGTTAGCTAAAGGACAAAATCTTTTAAAACTGCTTCTCGGGACCTCATAAAGTTCATATCTTGGCATAACTTGCTTCGCGATTTGAGACCTTTCTCGGACCGATATTTGGCAGCGAATTCATACTTCAAATCTTGAGAGACGTTCATGAAATTATGGTCTTCCCTTCATAATGGAATTTCTTCACTTGAAGTTTTGAGAGATTCATACTTGGACCACGACTTCTTCATTTTTCTCCAATCTTTATTTTGGACTTTTATATACAACGATCCGCCTCCTTTAATGACTTGGATCTAGTTATCCTCATACCTTGTTAGGGTCTTTTTGATGCAAAAGTTGGGTGATCCTCGCTAGACCCGAATTAGGCTTAATCCGGGTTGGCTGGGCTCCGGCTCCTGCACCAAGTGAATCGTTTGGTTGGGATCCTGCACACTAAACAGCACGCGTTAGGCTTACCGTGGGAATGTTTCCCACGATTAGACTCCGGCGTGAGAGTAAGTAATCGATTTAGGGTTTATGTGAGTTAAGAGTATAAGACGTAATACCTTTGTGGAACCCTTGGGGGTTCCTTTTATAGGCAGTGGAGCCCTAGTGGGCTGCCACTGATACTTTGGCCCCAAGGAAAGGATAACTATCATAATTAGAATGATTGTTATCTTCTAATTATGGTAGTGGATATCCTCCTCTTTTGGGGTAAACCTATTCCTAGACAGAATATGATTCTGTCTAACCCTATGTCGGCCGCGCCGGGCCGTGGGCCGCACACATGTGTGCAGTTACTGTTCATTCAAGCCTATAAGCTTGAATGACATTATTCCCACCCATTCGTGATGGGTCGGATACGGGTAGTACCCGTGGGCCGGGTTCCTGACCCGGCTGGGGACTATACGTCATCATGTCCCCCCAGTCTAGTTGTTACAGCCGTAGGCGTAACCTCTAGACTATCAAGGTTTTCTCCGGACATACCAAGGAAGACCTAGGAAATGAGACATTGAAAATTTTGTTCTGGCCGCACGTGGCAACCCGTCGTAGGAATACATTTTGAATAATACCTCAGCCGCACGTAACAGCCGAGACAACTTAAATGTAACATTAAATACGGTCTTACGTAAGAGCCGCATAACCCGACACAAGAATAAAAACATTAATGATAGTCAACTATCCAGTCGCATGCCTGCAAAAGTGCACCATTAATGCCCACCCTTGAGCCACGTAAAACTGCTAAGAAGTGACCTGTGGGCCCCCCTCTGATTTTGCAGAAATGTCAGAAATCCTATCCGTTGGATAGACGAGGTGGCTGACACGTGTCGAATATCCATGGTACCTCGGAAACCGAGGCAACCCTATATAAGAGTTGGCATGCGTGTTTGTTACACACACAACTCACCCCTTCTTCCGCCATTGTTAATCTCAAGCTTTTATCTCCAAAACTTTGCCTTCTTTTCCACGGACTTTCGTCGCCGCAGGTTAGATCATCACGCCTTTAAAAACCTTTTTATAAAACATTGTAAAGGACAACCCCCTTATCACGGATGTCCTTAACGTGATGTCTGCGGAAAAATACCTCGACTTCCTGTCGAAGTATTATGTACCCGAAAGCGTACACCCCACCTATCCAGGTGATGGTGAAGCGATTACGGATGTACCGGTGGGGAAAATAGGCATATACACACGCCTGTTTGACTCGGCCAACTACCGTATACCCTTATCCAAGTTTTTGGTAGACGTGCTGTTATATTATGACTTCCACATAACCCAGCTTCACTGCATAGGGGCGTGTAAAATCAACCAGTTTGAAATTACATGCCATACCTGCGGAGTAACCCCCACCGTGAACCTTTTTAGGGCTTTCTATTTTCCTCAGCTAGTGAATGGGTGGCTGTCGTTTAAGAAACGACCCGGGAATGCCCCTATGACGTATAGGAAGCCTCTAGACTCCCTTAAGAACTGGTACGACCATTACTTCTTTGTAGATGAGAAGGTGTTCCCTACCCCCTTCGTACTCAAAACCAAAGCCCCCAAAGACTATCCGCCCAAATCCAAAGATTATAGCAGCAGGGACCTGAAAATACTAGATACCCACCGCACAGAATTCCATAGAGGGTTGCCGGAACACTTTCTGTGCTTAGTAGGGATAAGCCGCCGTTACTTTGGGAGGGATGACTTATACCCGTGCTTCCTAACGGAACAGGGAGAGGGTAGGTCTAATTTATATGTTGTAGATTTGATTCGTCACGCATATGTGTAGAGCTCTACTAACCCATATACTTGTAAAATGTTTTGCAGAGATGAACCTTCACGGACTAATCCGCCAGGGCGACCCAATGAAGGTAGCGGAAGGATTCCGGCCGCTGAAGCCGAATGAGCTCCCCTTGATGGAAGCGCTAGCCGACCGTACGATGCCGCTCGAAGAAACATCCGAGCCTATATCAGACGAAGAAGAGCCCGCCATCGAGAAATCCCCATTGGATTTCCTTAATGAAGATGGCGAAGAACCGTTGCTAGAGGGGGGCACCACCAATCAGGAAGAGGAGAATGACCCTAACGAAGATACTACTCAAGCCTCCGGGTCCGCCCCGCTCACCTCTAGAAAGAGAAAGACCACCAGGCGGGTGGCAAAAAAAATAGGGGACAAGGCCGGAGCCGCGAATGCTCCTCCCAAGAAGCTGAGGAAGGACCATCCGCAGTACCAAGAAGGGAGTGGTACTGCAACCGCCCAGGCCGACCCCACCCCGAACATGGAAGGGCCAGCCTTGCGAGTCACCCCTGTAAGCGCCGTAGCTCCTACCGGCCCAGACCCTGCCATTGGCATCTCGTAAGTACCCTTCTGAGTATGATTCATGTCTTTGTATGATGCATAGACTAATATCGTTATGTTAAATAACAGGGCCAATCCGGCAGCCGTAGCGCAGGAGGAAGAAGTGGGGAGGAATCCATCCCCCGCACCAACCAACAAGCCCCCATCCCCTGCTGCCACACATGCCAAGGAGCCGCACCCCGAGGGGCTAGAAGAAAGCCTGCGCTTAGCATGGAACCTATCAAGTTTGACAAGGCTGGAGGCTGAATCCGAGTGTTCAGAATTCATTGAACACATCACCCCGCCTGTCCTCGCACAAGATCTAGATGAGTTAGATCATGAGGCCCTTATTGAGCAGTTTGACGTGTCGTCCGCACACCAGGTGACGGTGGGAGCCGCGTTAAGACGTCGTCTAATCAAGGCCCTCACCAATGTGAATCGGGCAGATAAAAGGATAGCCCGTCGTGAGGCGATGGTTGTGAAGAACGAGAACACCATCGCATCATTGCAGGCGGCATTATTGACTGCCGAGGCGACGGTGAAGGAGCAGGCGCATCACGCCGACGCCAGAGAGAAGCGCATTGCTGAGCTTGAAGCCCTCGTAGCCGCATCAAACGAGAAGGTAAACTTTCGAAATTTTGTACACACTCAAACTATGGGTATGCATTTAACCCAAGAAAAGTATATATCCTTGTAATAACTCCAAATTTTATATGCAGGTGTCTGCGGCCGAAGCTGCTACCAAGGCTGTGACCGTGCAATCCTTCAACATCGCCCAGGAGCGTGATGCGTTGAAGGATGAGTTGACGCGGACCCAGACCAACCTTGAAGAGCAGGCTGTCTCCGCTGATGAGGAGTTAAGCAAGATGGTTGTAAGTTGTGTTGAGAGGATATTTCCTCCCTTACTAACCGCTACAGCCGGTCGTAGGTGGATTATCGGGCAAGGACTGCGACTTGCTGTAAGTAGGGCATTGGACGCTCCACACCTATTGCAGGCGTTTGCCGGGGTCGTATCCGATGGAATCGACCGTGGTAGATATGAAGGCCTGGTCAAAGCTGCGGAAATGATAGGGAAAAATGAAGATATCACACAGCATCCTTATCACAACCCCTCCGCCGCGGATAATATGACCGCGTCCATGAATGCCTTAGCGGAAATCCAACACCCTCTCCTAGACAAGCTTGAGGCACTGAAGGATGCTCCGAACGAGACAATAATGTCCCGGCGGAGTGCTGATCCCATTCCTTTGACATTGGCCACTTATGATTCCGCATCCAAAACCATGAAAGGCGAGAAACGGCTTATAGAAGCATTGGATGCTATTGCGACCAAAGCCCGGGATGGGAAGGATGCTCGTGGGGAGGTCCTCCGTGATTTAATCAAGGAAGGGAAGAAGGAGATAGGGGAATTCCTACCCCCCTTGTAATTTGTCATTTGTGAACACTTGTAATTTACAATTTTATTCGCCCGTGTATGTACACGGCTAAGACATATGTAATAACTTGTCTTTTATTTCGAAGTCCGTGATGTCCACGGCCGTTTTGTTTATTTATTGTTGAAACTTGTGTACTTTGATTGTGTTGAATATTGTACATCAATACTGCATGATATATCACGTCTTACACACAAAGAAAGAAAATACATACAAGTCTATAATTTACCAGACATGCGACGTGCGTCTTTACTATGCGGAGCACTGTGTGACCATGGCATATGAAACTTACCCCAACGTCTTGCGAGTAAGGTGTCTAGTAAGGATACATGATCCGTGCGGCTGGGGTTGCATCCCTCTTACGCGGCACGTTGAATTAGTAGGTTCACTTAATCCTCTTACCCCGCCTGGAGGCGTATAGTACATGTACAGTATTTTAAAGAATGCATATGAATGAAACATGGCATATTATAATATAAGTAAAATTCATACGATTAACAAAAAATCTAAAAAATGATTTGCACGAAACAAGTCGTGGGGCTAGCTAGGCACCACGGCATTTTATTAGAACGTTTACACTTTTGTTTGAACAATAATGACAAGTCCTAAAAAACAAGAAAGGAAACTAAACAAACATAAGAAAAACAAAACAGATAGACCGCATGGTTCTTTATTAAGACCACATATAGCGAAGTACCCATGCGCAAGCCGTAGCTTTCAAAGATAGCACCTTTTGAGATTGGAGATGTTCCATGTGCGCTCTAGGTCGCGACCATCCATGTCACGTAACTTGTACGCGCCTCGTCCCAAGGCTTCAGTGACTTCATATGGTCCTTCCCACTTAGGGCCCAGCTTTCCTGTATTCTCCGCTCGACTTGCTTCGTTAGCACGATAGACGTAGTCTCCCGGTCGAAAAGAATCACCCTTGACCTTGGCGTCATAATAAGCCTTCATCTTAGCCTTGGACTTAGCCTCATTGATGGCTGCTATTTCCCTTTTTTCTTCCAACAGATCCAGGTTGATTCGCAGCTGTTCATCGTTCGTGACGACATTAACCTCCGCCGTGCGGATGGTAGGCATTCCTATCTCTGCTGGTATAACAGCTTCAGTGCCGCAAGCCAATGCAAATGGAGTATCTCCGTTGGCTGTTTTGATCATAGTTCTATGCGCCCATAGCACATGTGATAACTCATCGACCCATTTGCCACTTCGTTCATCCAGACGCGCCTTGATGCCATTCCCCAAGCTTCTATTTGCCCGTTCGACAAGGCCATTTGTCTACGGATGCTTAACAGATGCGAAGCGCCGTTTGATGTTCAATGATGTACACCAATCTTTGAATGGGTTGTCCGTGAACTGCTTGCTGTTGTCCGAGATGATTTATCCCGGTAGACCAAAACGGCACACAATATGTTCCCAAACTAACTTCTTAACTTGTTTGCCTGTGATAGACTTGACTGCCTTGGCCTCTATCCATCGTGTGAAGTAGTCCATCGCAACAATCAAGAATTTAACTCCCCCCGCAGCTACAGGAAATGGTCTTGCAATGTCGATTCCCCATTTGTAGAATGGCCATGGGGACGTGATAGGTGTAAGCTCCTGCTGCGGGTGTCGCGGCACTGGCCTATGCACTTGGCAATCACTACACTTGCGAATCATGTCGCGCGCGTCTCTGTGCATGGTAGGCCAATTGTATCCTGTCCGTAAGGCTCTAGCTACCACGGACCGTGGACCTGCATGCATGCCGCACAATCCTTCATGTATGTCACTGATTACGTATGCGGCTTGACGCGGTCCCACACACCGCAGCCATGGCTGCAAGAAAGAGCGCTTGTAAAGGATGCCTTCTCGAAGTTCGAAATGTTGCGACTTCCTTCTGATGCGCCGTGCTGCTTTTTCCTCGTCTGGAAGGGTCTCACTATTCAAATAGTTGATAATCGGGGTCATCCATGTAGGTCCATCCTCCTCAACTATAGCAGCAACCTCCCCCTCCGTTATAGATTTCTCCTTGAGTATTTCCACCAATACTTGTTTAGACAAGTGAGCGAAGCTTGTGGATGCGATCTTGCTAAGAGCGTCCGCCTTCTTGTTCTCGCACCTTGGCACCTGCTTGATGGAAAACTTACTGAAAGTCGCGATTAGCGACTTGACTTTATCCAAGTACCTGACCATGTTGTCTTCCTTAGCCACATATCCACCTAGAATATGGTTCGCAACAAGCCGTGAGTCCACGTAGGCCTCAAGGTTGCGGACTCCCATTCTAGCGGTGATTTTTAAACCCGCAATTAATGCTTCATATTCCGCTTCGTTGTTAGTGGCCGTGAACTCAAAACGGAGGGCGTACGTGAATTCCATTCCTTCTGGATTTGTGAGGATGAGACCTGCTCCGGAACCGTCCGTACACGAAGATCCGTCCGTGAATAACACCCATGGTTCTGTTGGGATCTCGTCTTGTTTAACGATTGGCCCTTCCTCATCCGGCTTCTCGATCAGGAAATCTGCCAAGATCTGGCCTTTCACAGCCGTCCTTGGCCTGTAAGATATATTGTGCTCCCCCAATAGGATGCTCCATTTTTGTAGCCTCCCTGCTACGTCCGGTCTAGAAATAACCTGCTTAATTGGCTGATCCGTAATGACCACAATTGGGTGCGCCTGAAAGTATCGGCGCAGCCGCTTTGTAGCAAACACTAGTGCTAGCACCAGTTTTTCCATAGAAGAGTAATTCAGCTCCGGCCCTTGTAGTGTTCTACTTATAAAGTAGACCGGAGTTTACACTGTATCTCTATCTGTCATAAGTACCGCGCTTATTGCGCCATGAGTGGCTGAGAGATACATAATGAGTTCCTCCTTTGGCCGGGGAGCTACTAGCATAGGGAGGGATGCAAGATGCTGCTTGAGTTGGCCGAAGGCTTCCTCGGCTTCCTTCGTCCACCGGAAGTCTCCCTTTCTAATGCACTTCTTGAGTGTCTTAAATAGGGGTAATGACTTCTCTGTGGATTTAGATAGGAACCTATTCAGCCCGGCTAGCTTCCCATTTAAGGATTGCACCTCCTTCCGTGTCTGAGGGGATGGCAGTTGTATCACTGCGTCCGTCTTCTCTGGGCAAGGTTTGATGCCGTTTGGATCAATCAAATATCCAAGGAACATTCCCTCCGTTGCCCCAAACGTACATTTCTTTGGATTTAACTTCATGTTAATCCTTCTCAGCGTGTCGAATGTCTCTTGGACATCTCGGAGAAGTGCCTCCTCCGTGTGACTTTTTATAACCAAGTCATCAACATAGACTTCCAAGTTGCGGCCTATATGTGATTCAAAAGCTTTGTCCACCAACCGTTGATATGTAGCACCGGCGTTCTTCAGTCCAAACGGCATTTTCGTATAGCAATATACGCCCTGGCTCGTATGGAACGCCGTTTTTTCTGCATCCTCCTCCGCCATCTGGATCTGGTGATACCCTTTATATGCGTCCAAGAAGCATTTAAAAGGATACCCACATAGGGACTCCACCTTCCAGACGATTTCCAGTAACGGGTAACAGTCCTGTGGGCAAGCCTTGTTTAGATCCGTAAAATCCACACACATGCGCCAACTTCCGTCATGTTTCTTGACCATGACCGGATTGGATAACCACTCGTGGTAGTATACCTCGCGCATGATGCCTGCATCCACTAGTTTCCGTACTTCCTCCAATATCACTTGGCTGCGCTCAGGCGCCTGGCCGTGCTTCTTTTGCTTGATGGGTTGGTACCCTTGGCGGATCTGGAGCTTATGCTCTGCTATCGCACGTGGCACGCCTGTCATATGCTTTGGCTCCCATGCGAATATATCTAGGTTTGAACTTAAAAGAGAGCACATGGCCCTTTTTCCACTATCCGAGAGCGCCCCTCCTATGGATACCTCCTGTTGCGGATAGTCAGGGTGAATGGCTACCTTCCAATTGGGAGGTGGTGATCCATCCTTGGGTGGAACAGGTGGAGCCGGTGTTGTCACGGTGTGACACTCGAATGCCGGTACGATTGTGTTGTAAATGGTAACAATTCCCCCCTCAACGGGGAATTTGATCATTCCGTGCGCCGTAGAGGGTACCGCCCGTATAGCCAAAATGCCTGGTCTGCCTATGATCCCATTGTACGGAGAGTGTGAGCGTATCACCATGAAGTTCATCCACGCCGTAGTGGAATGTTCCTCATTCCCAATGGTTACAAGCAAACGTAATTGCCCTATCGGCCAGATAGTGTCTCCACTAAAGCCAGTAAGCGACGACGTGGCCGGTACTAATTGGCTTCTTATTTCTGGGCATAACTGCACGAAACAGTGTTCATACAGTACCTCTGCTGACGATCCTCCATCCACATACACGCGACGAACGTTGTGTGTTCCAATGCTTATCTCAATAGTGAGAGGCGCATCAATCACATCGCTTGCTGTGATGGGAGGGAATGAGATTTCCCTGCCGCGTGAAAATTTTTGGCCAACTTTCTGCCTCGTGCGGCGCTGTCTGGATTGGATCATGTATATAGTCGAAGGTTTGTCCTTTTGGGGATCCTTTTTATCATACTTCTTGTTGTCTTTTCCATCCTTCCAATCCTTAACTAAGTGCTTGAGTTTACCTGATTTGATCAGTGACTCAATGTGCTTCTTGAGCTGGATACACTCCTCCGTACCATGGCCTTTGTCATTATGGAACTCACAGAAGCGATTTCCTTGCCGACGTTCCGACGGAGTTGTCATTGGGGGAGGCCTTGGAAAGTTTGCCCCTTCCGTCAGCAAGATCTCCCGGTAGGACATCTTAAGGGGGGTAAACTTATCATCCGGCTATCCTCCTTTGTTTTGGCTCTTATAGTCCGAGCCCTTGCTACTGTTCTGATTGCCTTGGCCGCCCGACTGTCTCCGAGACTGGTCGTTTGACCGGTACCTATTTCCTCTGGATTGGTAAGCCGCGGCAACCGCCGTTTCTCCTTCTATAAAATTCCTGACCCTTTCCATGAGGTCATCATATCTCTCTGGACGCTTGTCATTGAGGCGCCTGATCAATTCTCTGTCTGTTATGGCGTGCATGTAGTCAGAGATTTTCAGGAGCTCCGGCATTGTTCTTGTGCGCATGCACTCATCATTGAAGCGTTCAGTGAAGGCTTCTGTGGACTCCCCCGGCCGTTGTTTGACGGTTGCCAATGAGACCGGATCCCTATTATACTTCTTCCTCTGGGTATAATTGTTCTCGAACGCAGTGCGTAGTTCCGTGAAACTATCAATGCTCCATGGAGGGAGTGCCTCAAACCAGTCACGGGCATTTCTGATCAAAGTCGAATTGAACATTTGGCACCATATAGGCATGGGCCATCGCTCAATTTTAGCCTGCGTATCAGATATTTTAAGGTGATCAACCGGATCACCAGATCCATCATAAGTCTTGATACACGCCGGCATGCGGCGTTTGGTGTCCTCAGAATAGTTCCGTATGCGGAGGGTGAACGGGTCTTCCCTGGGATCCGCCCATGGGCGGGTGAGCCTAGGGTCATCCCATGGTTCACACCATGGACGCGAAAGATCCTCCGCTTCTGCATCTCGATAATAAGGACCACCATAATACTCATCACTGTTTGGTGGTGATGGAGGGGTGCGCCTAGGTCGGCGACGCTTAGGCGGATGGTCATCCGAGTCCTCCCCTGACGGGTCTGGAGACGGTGGTGGTGCCCCATCCTTTGGGTAGGGAACACTTTTTTGGGATGAGCCGGAAGCCTTTTTCCCAGTGTTCATCCTGTCCCACACGCTCGGGCGACGTGTGGTTCTGGCCAGCTCTCGATCTGGTCGCTCGGGTGAGCCATCTGACTTTTCTCCTTCTCGAGACTGCATTAGTTCCTGTATGAGGCGATCTCCTATGTGCTCAAACACATTCCGGGGTTGAGGGGTTTCCTCAAAGGTGCTCTGCTCCTGAGGCCGAGCTCTCCTTTTTCTCTGATTTTGGGAGGAGATGATTGGTCTGGTGTCACCAAAGTTGAGTCTGGATTGGAGGTTCCTCCCCAGATTCAACCTTGATGCGATCCCCAGGACGATCCTATCGAAGTTCTGCGTGAGAACTCGAGTAAGATCCTCCTCGCTGAGTGGTAGGACTTCCACTTCTTCCTCCGTCGAGGGTCTGCGCGGTTCCTTGTTAGGAGGGTTTGGCGCACTCCCTGGGTCAGGGTTGTCCAGGGTTGAAGTAGGTGGGGGTGTCATGGAGATCGTGCTCGTCACCCCCAAGGACTGAAAACCACCACGGTTACCAGGCCCGCCTGCAAGGCGGCTAGGTGATTGATTGGGGATGAGAATCCCTTACCCTTGGGACTTCCTGTTCCCGGTATTCGCGTTCCTGGGGTTAGCTTGCGGATGCCCCTTCGTCATTGGAAATTCAGAATGAGGTTTTGTTCTAGCTTAGTGTAATGGGTCCCACGGATGGCGCCAACTTGTTGATGCAAAAGTTGGGTGATCCTCGCTAGACCCGAATTAGGCTTAATCCGGGTTGGCTGGGCTTCGGCTCCTGCACCAAGTGAATCGTTTGGTTGGGATCCTGCACACTAAATAGCACGAGTTAGGCTTACCGTGGGAATGTTTCCCACGATTAGACTCCGGCGTGAGAGTAAGTAATCGATTTAGGGTTTATGTGAGTTAAGAGTATAAGACGTAATACCTTTGTGGAACCCTTGGGGGTTCCTTTTATAGGCAGTGGAACCCTAGTAGGCTGCCACTAATACTTTGGCCCCAAGGAAAGGATAACTATCATAATTAGAATGATTGTTATCTTCTAATTATGGTAGTGGATATCCTCCTTTTTTGGGGTAAACCTAATCCTAGACAGAATATGATTATGTCTAACCCTATGTCGGTCGCGCCGGGCCGTGGGCCGCACACATGTGTGCAGTTACTGTTCATTCAAGCCCATAAGCTTGAATGACATTATTCCCACCCATCCGTGATGGGCCGGATACGGGTAGTACCCGTGGGCCGGGTTCCTGACCCGGCTGGGGACTATACGTCATCAGGTCTTTTCGGATACACTTCTCCATGACTTTTGGGGAGTTTTTGCTTTTCGTCGTGTGTCTCGATCCTTCATATTGATTTTCGATAAATGATTCTTCACATCACTTTGGACCTTTAGCAACAAAATATAGCCCTCATGCCTTGTTAGGGCCTTTTCGGACTCGCCAATCTTCGCATCCCGCTTCAATAAGTTATGCCTTGTCTATAACTCTAATCCATACCGAGCAACTTTTAAACGATCTTGGGCTAGAAGCTAAGTAACTTTTCAAATCGTACAACCTTATTTATTAGCAGATAAATTATTAGCAAGCGATGGGAGAATAGGCTTATAATTAACTCACATAAATTCCTGAAAGAATACCGGACTTATAACTGACTCTATCATCTCTCGTTCTCCACAGTTTAAAATCTTAAGGAATGAGACTCGTGGATACTTAGCCTATTAAATCAACGTTTTGGGTTTTCGAGTCGCCTATAGAATCTTGCAAATTCTTAGACTATTTCAAGTTTAGAAATCGCGTTTTAAAGTTCCCTTGATAAACGACTCTCTAGGATCAATTATAGGAACTTGCAAAAAGTTCTTGTTCTTAACCCGTGAGAGTTAAGACTTTCGTGTTTTATAGCTCCCTAAATAAAAGCCTAGCAAAACTTGACTTAAACATGTTAAGGATACTAGCTAGAGTAAACTTAGATAAGTAAACTCGGGTTGAGTCAAAAGATTCACAACGTTTGAAAATTAAAACCACTTATTAAACATTTATTCTAATAAGGAAAGAAAATAACTATACAAAGGGAAAACTAAAAGGCCAAAATAGATCAAAAATTTTGAAAAATGTCGAAAAATTGATATTCCGGTTAAAATGAGGACAAATACAAGGAAAAGGCCACTTAACTTCGATAGAAGTCCCCCCTACACTTAACATAAACATTGTCCTCAATGTTTAAGCATGTGGGAGTAAACTCCCCTACACTTAGGACATTGTGCACTTTGTTTAAATCTTGCTAAGGAAAGGACAACTAAAGAGATTCCTATTTAAATATTGAGAAAATATAAAATAGTGAATCGAAAAGAGTTTAGGATAGAACCGGGAAGAAGTGAAACACGGAATCATGGGTCGTCAAGAATCATCAAGAGTGGATCATTGAAGCCCGAATCCCTGATTAAGAAGTGAGGAGAGGAAAGCAAACCAACGGGTCTCCCCTACACTTATGATAAAGAAAGCGAAAAGATAGATGCATGGGTTGCCTCCCAAGAAGCGCTTGATTTTTGTTAACCGAGTCGTGAGCCTGACTCGACCTTGATTATCAACGGAAGAAGCATGAAATATATCTACCAGGATCAAATACATAGTTTTCGTCCATCAATAAGCAGAAGCTTAAGGCGAACAAGGCAAGCCAAAGAAGAAGTGGCAAGGTTCCCTTAAGCAAAGATGGATCACGGTGGAAGCAAGTATGGTGAGGTGCAAGCATGTCTTCAATATTTCCAAGGATTTTTCCTTTTATTTCATCAGGTGGATACTGAGATGGCTTAAAGATTTCAATACCGGGGTCGAACACCTTTTCCTTTAAGGGAAAATAGCACTCAGGCTCAGCCGAGTGTGAAGAAGATCCGCAAAGAAGCACAACCTCGTCCTCAGAAGGGGGACAAAGAGGTGTCAAATCATATGTGCAACGGATATTGGTGCCAATCGGTTTCTTCTCCTTTGACAGAATGTTCTTCAAATCCAAAGTAGGATCAAGACGATAATCTTCAAAGTCATAAGGAGGAGCATCACTCTCATGAGGGAAGTAAGTGTTGAGAAATTCAGAGAAATCTTCCTCAAATGAGTAATCGTCCAAAGTAGTATCGAGTGATGGCGGAGGATCTTCATCAAATATAGGTGCAATGTCATCAGTAGAAAAATCGCTCGAAAGAGTATCGGCATCCTCAAAATCATCAAAAGTAGGCATGTCCGGATACTCAGAAGTAAGGTCATCAAAATCATCCGAATCTGAGCTAGAATCATCATCATAAGCATCAAAGACCGGAGGAGAATCATAAATGGGAGAAGCATCCAAAGTAGGGAGAGAATCATCCACATCATCTTGAAAAAGTGGATCATCGATGCAAGAGTCGAATAGAGGATTATCGTAGACGGTAAAGTCATCGAGCACATTAATCATATTCACTGATTCTCGTCCTCCAAAGGTTGTACTGGTAAGCTTACCCATTTTGAAAACTTGTGCATCATCCCCGACTCGTAAGATTAACTCTCCTTCGGCAACATCCACTAAAGCTCGACCGGTTCTCAAAAATGGCCGACCAAGTATTAAAGGAATACGAGGGTCCATTTCATAATCAACTACGACAAAATCGACCGGGAAAGTAAATGTGCCAACTTTGATAAACACGTCTTCGGCTATACCAACGGGGTAAGCGAGAGTGCGATTTGCAAGTTCGAGAGTCATCTTTGTTGGAATGAGGTCGGGCAATGATAGTGTTTTCCAAACACTCAGTGGCATCAAATTAATACTAGCCCCGAGATCAGCAAGGGCAGTAAATTCTTCAGTTTTGTTGAACACGCAAGGCAACACAAAACGACCGGGATCTCCAAGCTTTTCCGGAAGTTCTCTAAGAATAACTGTAGAGCAGTTTTCATTTAAGCGTGTGTTGGCGAGTTCAATAAGCTTCTCCTTCGTGTTTATAAATTCCTTAAATGCTTTCACAAATTTCGGCATGTGGACAAGTGCTTCAAGAAAGCTAATGTTGAAGTTCATCTGAGAGATCATCTTCACATAGCGTGTCACGTCGGAGTCCTCCTTGGTTAGCATTTTGGTCTTGCCTAAACGAGAGGGATAAGGGATATTGGGTTTGGGTGGTGAAGGTGCAGGTGTAGGTGGTAAAGGTTGAGATGTTGAAGGGTCATTCGTGGAAACTTCATCACGTCGAGGCGGAGACGGTAATGGTGCACTAATACTGGGTGTAGGAGGAGTAGGGATAAATGGTGGTGGAGGAGGTGTAGATGATGGGGGTGGGATTGGTGGTCCTATGATGGTTACTCCACTACGGGTAGTAATAGCACTCACATTGGCTCGCGGATTAGTGACGGTATTTGAAGGTAGAGAACTCGAAGAAGAAGGTTGAGCAGGGGGCAAGAAACTAGAAAGCATATTCTTTAAATCATTGGTTTGACTGCTAAAGGAGGATTGAATGTTATCTCGAATCTCGGATCTTATCTCATTTCCTTGCTTTGTGATATCTCCTTTGAGATTGATAATTTGACTCTGCAGGTTCTTGATTTGCTCACCTTGGGTTCTCATGATGGCTTCAACATCCGGGTTAATGGGTGGGAGTTGTTGAGCGGGTGGGTGATAAGGATTAGAAGTTCTTGGTGGGATTTGGTTGCTTCTAGTGTAGTTGTTGGCGGAGTTTTGGTTTTGAGGAGAAAAACCGGGTGAAAGGTAATTGTTGGATCGGTAACTCAGCAGATTTCTATCCCCTTGAGGTCGAGCTTGGTAATTTTCCGGTGAATAATTACCATAAGCTGCATACACATTTTCCGCATTTCCTTGTGTAGAAGGACAATCGGTGTATGAGTGAGGACCGCCGCATGTTTCACAAGGAGTAGCAAGAGCTTTAACTTGTTGTTGTTGTTGGTTTGAAGCCAAGAGTTGCATACTTCTGCTCATTTCAGTCAGCACACGGGTGAGTTCGGTCATCTCAGGGGTTGCTGAAGTGGAAGAAACATTGACTCTCGGGTGGTTCCTTGAAGAAGCAGAGGAATCCCAATTTTTGTGGTGAGTAGTCATGTTTTCAATAAGCTCTCTACACTCCTCGGGTCTCCTTTTCATGAATGTGCCACCGGCGGCTGCATTAATCGTCTCACGATCTCGAAAAGTCAAACCGTTGTAGAAAGTATCTATTAAGGTTACAGGGAGCATGTTGTGGTTTGGACAACGATCAATCAAGACATTATATCTTTCCCAAGCATCAAAAAGAGATTCATCGGGATCTTGCATGAAACCGCTGATTTGATTGCGAAGGCTTGTGACCATGGATGGTGGAAAGTAGCGCGACAAAAAGCGTTGAGTCATGTCATCCCAAGTGTGAATAGAATTCTTCGGGAGACGATCAAACCATTTCTCGGCATGATGTAATAAAGTATGTGGAAAGAGTTGTAGGCGAAGTTCATCCATTGTGGCACCAGCCAACTTCATGCTTTGGGTGATTGTAATGAACTTGTCGAGGTGTTTGTTGGCATCATCATCAGGCAATCCATGGAATGGGTTTGTTTGCACTTGCTGAATCATGTGGTGCTTCAACGAAAACTCAGGAGCGTTGATTTGCATCGGCGCAATCGGTCCTCCTCGTCCAAACATTGTAGGTTGACAAAGCTCCTCCATGGTCCGAAGATCGGGCTGTGGAAGAACATTGTTGTTATTATTAGGGTGCGGTGGATTATTGTTGTTTACACCTGACATAGCTAAATCTTCTTGAGTCTCGGGCTCTTGATAATTAGAAGATCTAGTACGCATACACCTGAAAATGTAAAAGAAAACAAAACCAAACACAAAGACAATATATATACATAATAAAGATAAAATCTTTTTGGATTTTTGAAAAAAAAAAATTAATTTTTATGGATTTTAATCAATTTTTAATTTTTATGATTTTTTTTTGAATTTTTTATGCAAGAAAAATAACGCTCACAAGTGAACGGGTCCCAAAAAGCAACACGTCTCTCACAGAAAACCGTTAATCTTTACGAAAAGAGCCGGCAGCGGCGCCATTTAATAACTAGGTTTTTACCTAATTAGAAATTAAAGTTCAAGTCTCGATATCTTAACGAATTGATTATTGGCTTAAAGTACGACTCAGTTGAATTTTGGTGAAACAAATATTTTTGGTTGGTTTTAAATTTAAATGTGCAAAGACTTAAAAGTAAATGTCGTTAAAGTAAAGTGGCGTGAAATTAAATCTAAGTCTATTTAAAATAAATGTGCGATATTTAAAATCTTTGAAAAGTAAGTTAATTAAATGACTAAAAATAAAAGCGTGACGAGAATTAAAATTAGACAAAGTATTAAAATGATAACATAAAAATTAAACAAGACAAAGTATAGAGAAAACAATCCTAATCGGAATATATTCCGATTAGGCTCACCATCGGAATGTACTGAACCCTGATCGGAATAATAGATGGTCTGATCGGAATAACTGTCACCTTCCCAATCGGAATATCAAACTTACCCTAAATCGGAATGAAACTTACCTTTGGTCGGAATATGAGTTGACCCTGGTCGGAATGCTGATCGGAACCCAATGATCGGAATAACTGTCACTTACCTGATCGGAAAACCAAACGAGCACCTCAATCGGAATGTTGAATAGACCACCAATCGGAATATTGTCACTAGTACCAATCGGAATGTCCAGAAATCAAACTGATCGGAATACCAAAGCTCCCTCAATCGGAATGTGTAGTGAGGTCCAGATCGAAATGATAGCCAAAAGCCCAGATCGGAATACCACAAACACCCCCCAATCGGAATGTTAAAACCCTTTTCCGACCTAGCAATGAGCTATGGTCGGAATGTAATTCCCCTTTCCGATTCGACCAATCGGAATACTAAAGAAAAAGTACAAATTAAGCTACACAAATAAGCTATGATTCTAATAAGCACAGGACTAAAATCCTAAGGTAATCCGAATGAAAATAAGCTACTAGACTGAAATTTAAAGACTTTTAAAACAAGAAATGAATAAGCTTTAAGAAAAACAACTTTTTAAACGAAAATAACTTTTGTAAAAACTATATAAACTTGAAAATAAACCAAATAAGCTATGAAAATAAATGATTTAAAACAATCAAAAGCATAAAAATGTAATCTTTAAACGAATCAACAAGACAAAAAGCATATAAATCAAAGATTAAAGAAAGGAAGAATGAGATCAACAAGATAAAGTAAAGGTGCGAGAATTAAAAGAAACACTTACTTGAAATTAAATGGTAAATAAGGTGCAAGACATGTAATTAAAGGTGCAAGTAATTAAAAGTGCAATAAAATAAAGGTGGAAGAACTAGTTTGTCAATCTAGCCAACAAAACTTAATGAGATGAAAATGAGAGGTATATATAGGTGATTAGGGGAGAGGTTAGAGGAAGCTTCCTCCCCTCCTTCCTTTCTTCTTAATTGCGCCATCAAGTCCTTCCTTCTTAATCTCTTTGTTAATCTTGGACTTTGATGACTTTTGGCTCGGGATTTCTTTGGACTCGTCTTTTAATTCTTCGATAAATAAGACTTGAGTTCCTCGGCTTTTGATAAACTTCCGTCTTTTGACTTTTTCTTCGATAAATCTTCAGAATTGGTCTTGGACTTCCGTTCTTTTTGCACTCTTGACTTCTTGACTTCGTCTTTCATCTTTTTCTTCAATAAAAGTCCGTAAATGCCCGTGAATTCCCGTGTTTTCTCCACTTTTCACCTTTTCGTCCTAAATCACAACAAAAACACAAACCACGCATAATTCCGACATAAAAGACATAAAATACACGTTTTGGTCCGGTTATTATTGTAATTAAGTGGTAGAAAAGATGTGTGTTTACACACATATCAATCACCCAAAGCATGAAGTCCCCCGGTGTTTCAATGGATGAACTTCGCCTTCAACTATTTCCCCACTCGCTTTCTCACCATGCCGAAAAATGGTTTGACCGTCTCCCAAAGAATTCTATTCATACTTGGGACGACATGACTCAACGCTTTTTGTCGCGCTACTTCCCACCATCCATGGTCACGAGCCTTCATAACCAAATTAGTGGATTCATGCAAGACAATGATGAATCGCTCTTTGATGCTTGGGAACGATACAATGATTTGATCGACCGTTGTCCAAATCACAACATGCTCCCCGTCACTCTCATTGATACTTTCTACAATGGTCTCACTTTTCGTGATCGTGACACGATCAACGCCGCCGCCCGTGGTACTTTTATGAAAAGGAGACCGGAGGAGTGTAGAGAGTTGATTGAAAACATGACTACTCACCACAAGAATTGGGATTCATCCGCATCCTCAAGATCTAACTCGAGAGTCAATGTTTCTTCTACTACTTCCAATCCCGAGATAACCGAACTTACCCAACAAATCGCAGAGATGAACAAGAATTTCATGACCATGGCCACAAACAACTTTCAACAAGCTAAAGCCGTTTCTATTTCTTGTGACACATGTGATGGTCCTCATTCTTACAATGATTGTCCTTCCACTCAAGGCAATTTTTATGAAAACGTTAACGCGGCATACGGTACTTATCCCACATGAGGCTATCAAGCTCGTCCTCAAGGAGACCGTAGCTTGCTAAGTTATCGTTCAAACAACTATCTTGCTCCACCCGGTTTTCCTCCTCCAAACCAAAACCAACAACAAAGCTATAACCGAAACAACCAATCACAACCTCGTGCTAACAATCAATCCCAAAGAAACCCATACCCACCTCAAGGAAATTCTCAAGCTTACCAAGCTCCACCTCTCAATCCACCGATGGCATTGAATCCAGACGTCGAGACGTTCATGAGGACTAATAGAGAGATGGTGACGAATCTTCAGAGTCAATTCGTCAACTTGAAGGGAGAAATGGCGAAACAAGGGAACGATATTCGAGCCGAGCTAAGGAATGACATGGCGAAACAAAGAAATGATATTCGTGCAGCCATGAGAGACTCTTTCAGCACTCAAGCGCTTAACATACGTGATATGATCGGTTCGCTCTTCCAAGGTAATCAACCCTCTTCTTCGGGTACTCTTCCGAGTAACACCGTTGCAAATCCAAGAGGGGAGATGAAAGCAATCACCACTCGTAGTGGAAAAGTTTATATGGAACCCGAGCTTCCTACACCTCCACCCGTGATTGTGAACAAGGAAAAAGAGCAACTTTCCCCATCTCCTTTGCCTTCTACCCCCATTCCCCCACCACCCGTGGTTGTGAGTGATCCTACTCCCCTAAAGCCTTCCTCTTCATCCGATATACCTTATCCTTCGAAGTTGAGGAAAGAGAAGCAAAAGAGAAAGGATGATATTCAAGTTTCAAACTTTCTTAAAATGTTTAAACAATTGAATTTTAACATCTCCTTTGCCGAGGCTCTCGCTCACATGCCTAAATACGCTAAGATGTTTAAAGATCTTCTAAGTGACAAGGAGAAGCTTCTTGACATTGCTCAGACCCAACTTAATGAGAATTGCTCCGTCGTTCTCTTAAGGAAATTGCCCACCAAACTTGGTGATCCGGGTCGCTTCTTAATTCCTTGCAACTTCCCGGGAGTAGAGAATTGCATGGCCCTAGCCGATCTAGGTGTCAGTATGAACTTAATGCCTTTAAGTGTTTGGAAGCAATTATCTCTCCCCGAGCTAGTCCCCACCAAAATGACTTTGGAATTATCCAACCGTACGGTTGCTTATCCAGTGGGGATAGCCGAAGACGTCTTTGTTGGCGTTGACAAATTCACCTTCCAGGCGGATTTCGTTGTCGTTGACTACGAGATGGATCCTCGTGTTACATTAATCGTTGGACGTCCCTTCTTGAGGACCGGTCGTACTCTCATTGATGTAGCCGCGGGCGAAATAATCATGAGAGTTGGTGACGATAAAATTGTCTTCAACATGGGTAATATTTCTAAGCACCTTATTCATATGAGAGTGTTAATGCTATTGATGTTCTCGATGAGGCTTGTGAAGAACACTTTCATGATGCTTGCAAAAGTACTCTCTCTTCTCTACCCAATGTTGAGACCGTTGCCTCAATTGCTCCGTCATTGACTCCTTTTAGAGAAAGTGACTTGGATGATTTCGAAGCTAGCTTGGGTCCTCTCGATCTTAAGTATGATGATTCTTCCACCGATTGGGATGAAGACATTCGTACTATTGATAGACTTCTCAATGAAGACCTGTTTTCTCCTCCTCCTCCTAAAGAGGTGACTAATGATGATCCATCGTTAGTTACACCATCTATTGAGGATCCTCCTACTCTTGAGCTTAAGGACCTACCTCCTCATCTTGAGTATGTTTTCTTAGAAGGCATTGATCAACTTCCCGTTATCATTGCTAAGGACTTAAAAGCCGATGAGAAAACTCATCTCATTGAAGTTCTCAAGAAACATAAAAGAGCTATCGCTTGGAAAATCTCCGATATTCGCGGAATTGATCCTCACTTTTGCACACATAAAATTCTCATGGAGGACGACTTTAAGCCCACAATTCAAAGCCAACGAAGGGTGAATCCTAAAATCCATGACGTTATAAAAAAAAGAGGTTATCAAACTTCTTGATGCGGGCATGATTTATCCTATCTCGGATTCACCATGGGTTAGTCCAGTCCATTGTGTGCCTAAGAAAGACGGAATTACCGTTGTGCCCAATCAAAACAACGAGTTGATTCCTACACGTCTCGTTACTGGGTGGAGAGTTTGTATAGACTACCGCAAACTCAATGATGCCACGAGAAAGGATCATTTCCCTCTTCCTTTTATGGACCAAATGCTTGAACGTTTAGCGGGTAATGAATATTACTGCTTTCTAGATGGTTTCTCGGGTTATTTCCAAATACCCATCGATCCCCAAGATCAAGAGAAGACTACATTCACTTGTCCTTATGGCACATTTGCCTAGAAAAGGATGCCTTTTGGCTTATGCAATGCCCCTTGGACTTTCCAAAGGTGCATGTTGGCTATCTTCCATGACATGGTTGAGCAAACCATGGAAGTCTTCATGGATGATTTCTCGGTCTTTGGGGATTCCTTCTCTTCTTGCCTTGCCAATTTAGAACGTATGCTTAAGCGGTGCGAAGACACTCGCCTTGTTCTAAATTGGGAAAAATTCCATTTTATGGTAAAAGAAGGCATTGTGCTAGGACACAAAATCTCTAAAGCCGGTCTTGAAGTCGACCGTGCTAAAGTAGATTTCATAGCCAAATTACCTCCACCTTCAACCGTGAAGGGTGTGAGACGTTTTCTGGGTCATGCGGGCTTCTATCGTCGATTCATTCAGGATTTCTCTAAAATCGCTCGCCCGATGACCCACCTCTTGGAAAAAGATACTCTTTTTATCTTTTCTAAAGAGTGTATCGAAGCCTTCAATCTTCTTAAGGATAAGCTCACTAAGGCACCGGTCTTGGCTACCCCTAATTGGGAGCTACCCTTTGAGTTGATGTGCGATGCTAGCGACTTTGCTATTGGTGCGATTTTGGGACAACGGATCAACAAACACTTCCAACCAATCCACTATGCTAGCAAAACAATGACGGGGGCTCAATTGCATTATACGACAACCGAAAAAGAGCTTTTAGCTGTTGTCTATGCTTTTGAAAAATTTCGCCCCTATCTTGTTTTATCCACCACCATCGTATACACGGACCATTCCGCGTTGAAGTACTTGATGACTAAGCACGACTCTAAGCCAAGACTTCTTCGCTGGGTTTTACTCTTTCAAGAATTCAACATTGAAATTCGCGACAAGAAGGGTGCTGAAAACCTAGCCGCGGATCATCTGAGTAGACTTGAGGATCCATATCAAGGGGATCATCCGAACAAAGAGATCAATGACTCTTTTCCCCTTGAGACCTTAATGTCTATAAATCTCAATCTGGATGACACCCCGTGGTTTTCCGACATTGCAAACTACTTAGCGGGTGGTGTTCTCATCAAAGGGTTAACATCCCAACAAAAGAAGAAGTTCTTGAATGATGTTAAGACTTACTTTTGGGATGACCCTTTTCTATTCAAACAATGTGCTGACTTGATTATTCGCCGATGTGTTGACGGACCGGCCGCTTTGGACATTCTCAAGGCTTGCCATAAAGGACCCACCGGTGGTCACTTTGGTCCCAACTACACCGCCAAAAAAGTGTTTGACTCGGGATTTTATTGGCCCACCATTTATCGTGATGCTCACGAAATGGTTAAACATTGTGATGCTTGCCAAAAAAAAGGCAAGATCACACATAAAGATGAGATGCCTCAAAATTTCATACAAGAATGTGAAATCTTTGATGTATGGGGCATCGACTTTATGGGGCCATTCCCTTCTTCTAAAGGCAACAAATACATCCTTGTCGCTGTCGACTACGTTTCTAAATGGGTTGAAGCCAAAGCTTTACCCACTAACGACGCGAGGGTGGTTTGTAATTTCTTGAAACAACTGTTTGCTCGATTCGGTGTTCCTCGTGCTATAATCAGTGACCGCGGGACTCATTTTTGCAATGATCAATTTGCAAGAGTCATGGCTAAGTATGGTGTCAATCACCGTCTTTCCACCGCTTACCATCCTCAAACCAACGGTCAAGCCGAAATATCCAACCGTGGATTGAAGAGAATTTTGGAACGTACTGTGGGAGAGCATCGTGCATCGTCGGCCGATAAACTTGATGATGCTCTGTGGGCTTTCCGTACCGCCTATAAGACACCGATTGGTTGTACACCTTATCGTCTTGTGTACGGGAAAGCATGTCACCTCCCTATCAAGCTGGAACATAAGGCATACTGGGCCTTGAAGTGGGCTAACTTCGACATCAACAAAGCCGGTGATCTTCGCAAGATTCAACTCAACGAGCTACAGGAATTGAGGAATGAAGCTTACGAGAATTCATTGATCTACAAGGAGAAAACCAAGATTATCCACGATGCTAAAATCAAGAACCGAGAGTTCCACGTTGGTGATCAAATCTTACTTTTTAACTCTCGGTTGAAGATCTTCTCGGGAAAGTTGAAGAGCCGCTGGTCTGGTCCATTCACCATCGCCAATGTCTTTCCCTATGGCACCATTGAGCTTTCTCAGCCAAATGGGCCCAATTTTAAGGTGAATGGCCAGCGTTTGAAGTTGTACTTTGGTGAGGACATCTCTCATGAGATGATTCCATCCCTCACCACGTTTCCCATGAATTAGTTCGGGACCGAGTCAGGCTCGTGACTCGGTTAACAAAAAAGCGCTCCTCGGGAGGCAACCCGAGTATCTATCCCCCTTTCTCGTTTTCCATCCTAAGTGTAGGGGGAGCTATATAGGTTGCTTGTGTTTGTATGGTGATGTGATTACAGGGATAAGTGCAGTCTTGGAATCTTTGAAGAACCGTGCTCCCATGTTATCCGCAAATCCGGTTCTATCTCTCAACTATCGTGATTCAATTTTCTTCATACTTACATTTGAAATTGATCACTTTAGTCGTCTCTTCCTTAGCTTGATTTAACCAACGTGCACAATGTCATAAGTGTAGGGGAGACTTTTCCCACATGCTTAAACATTGAGGAAAATGTTTATATTAAGTGTAGGGGGACTTCTATCGAAGTTTTAAGTGGACTTTTCCATGAAAATGCCTTCATTTAACCGGAAAATCATCTTTTTAAGCATTTTTCAAATTTTTAATTAACTTTGGCCATTTAGTCGTAATTTTTAAATTTTTATTGTTGCTTTCATATGTATATATCCCGCAATAAAGTCAAAAATATTAATAAAGTGGTGTAGCTAGTTTTGAAATCTTTGACTTATTAGGCCCGTTGCGATTATTTTGACTCAACCCGAATAGACTTATCCAAGTTTATTCTAGCAAGTATCCTTAACCATGTATACGTTAATTGGTTTATTAGGCTAAGCATCCACGAGTCTCATTACTTGAGATTTTAAATTGTGGAGAATGAGAAATGATAGAGTCAATTATAAGTCGGTATTCTTACACAAGCACACTTGGTGTGATTATTTGCCTATTCTCCCATCACTTGCTAATAATTTATCTGCAATAAGTAAGGTCGTACGATTTGAAAAGTTACTTAGCTTCTAGCCCAAGATCGTTTAAAAGTTGCTCGGTAATGATAAGAGTTCATAGCCAAGGCATAACTTATGAAGCGGGGCGCGAAGATTGGCGAGTCCAAAAAGGCCCTAACAAGGCATGAGGATTCCATTTAATTGCTAAAGATCCAAGGTGATGTGAAAATCATTATTCCCAAAATCAATATGAAGGATCAAGACTCACGACGAAAAGCATTCAACTCCCATAAAGATCATGGAGAAGTCTATCCGAAAAGACCCTAACAAGGTATAAGGATAAATAGATCCAAGTCTGAAAAGGAGGCGGATCGTTGTATCTCAAAATCCCAAATAACGATTGAAGAAATAATGATGAAGTCGTGGTCAACAAAGTTGGAGTACCCCTCAAAAATACTTCAAGTGAAGAACTCTATTAACGAAGAGAAGACCATTATCTCAAGAACGTCTCTCAAGATATGAAGTATGAAGTACATGCCAAATATCGGCCCGAGAAAGGTCTCAAATCGTGAAGCGAGTTATGCCAAGATATGAACCTTTTGATATCCCGAGAAGCAGTTTTAAGAGATTTTGTCCTTTAGCTAACTATTGATCAAATCGTCCTACTTTGCTTTCAGCCTAAATAAACTATCGCAATAAGTCCAAAAATGCATCTGCATGATCATTCTAAGACAAAAATAAAATATAAGAGATACACCTACGAATAAGGGAGTTTAAGCATATAATTAAGCCATGTGTGTAAGTGTTTGTTTTGCTAACTTATAATAACAATGATCTCGTTTTTAAGCTTAGTTTGGGGAACGTGAAACTTGAGGGTGATAAATCTTCGCAGCACCGAAGCCCTAATGTAAGTCTTAGATCTCTTTGCAAGTTATTTCCATGTAGCTATTTTCAAGTGAAAATGGTTTTCTATTCCTTTTGTTTCCTTTAAAGTTTTAATTTCTCTTAGTATTTAAATTTTTGTTTAGTAGTATTTTAATAAGGCCAAGGTTGATTGATTATGAGAAAAGTGTAAATTTGCTTTGTCACTAAGCATTGCATGAGGGCATGGCAATGGTTAAGTGTAGGGGATTTGATAGGTGTGAAAACACCCATCCTTTTACCACTTATTTCTTGCTAAAACGAGACCAAAACGCGTATTTAAGGTCATTTGTTTGGAATTATGCGTGGTTTGTGTGTTTGTTGTGTTTTCAGAGCCAACCGGATAAATATTGAAGAAAACATGGGATTGCACGGGTTTTATCGAAGAAAAAGACGAAAAGACAAAGTCTATAGTCCAAGAGATGCAAAAGATTTGAAGTCAATGGGCCTATTTGAAGATTTATCGAAGAAAAGGACCAAAGATGGAAGATTTACATATGTCGAAGAAACTCAAGTCTATTAAATGAAGAAATTAAAAGACGAGTTGAATTTATTCGTCGACAAATCCCGAATCGAAATCGAAAACGTCAACTTTTCTGAAAAGACGAGAAGACAAAAAGAAAGGGAGAAAGCCCACTCACCAACCCAAGAGAAAGCCTATAAATACTCCTTCCATTCACATTTTTCACTAGCTTTCTTTCTGTTATTCTTTTCCTGTTTCGTAGGAACCATCTCCCTTAAGGAGATTGGTGGTTTTTCATTTCCTTTGATTCTTCCAATCTTGTAAGTTTAATCTTTCCATTTTGTTTGTTGAATCTTAATCATTAATACGAGTTTACATTTAATCTTTCCTTAATCTCTTGTTGATTCAAAGTTCTTAAGTTTTATTTTATTGGTTTTGATCTTCAAAAGTAAGTGGGTTTTGTGTTTTTGTTGTTTTGGATTGATGTTTACCATGGGTAAATGATTAGTGGTTAAATTGGTTCAAGTTTTGATTAAAAACTTGGTGGATTTGGTGTTAAAATCGTGATATTTAACTTCCCCTGTTCTTCGCATTTTCTGACTTGCCCAGATTCCGGATCAACATAAGATTCCGGATCAAGGGTTCTGAGATTTTATTCCGGATCAAGTCCTTTGGTTCGGAATATCTAATATTCTGGATCAAGTCATTTATTCCGGATCAAGTTTTATTCCGAGTAAAAATTTTATTCCGCATCAGCTTGTTCATCCGGAATAATCAATATTCCGGATGAGCAGTTATTCCGAATAAAGGTTTCTTTTAAAATATTCCGAATCAGTCTTTTCTTTTTTTATTTCGGATCAGTCATTATTCCGGATCAACCATATTATTCCGCATAAGCACATTATTCCGGATCAAAGATTATTCCGCATGAAGGCCATTTATTCCGGATAGAATTTTATTCCGGATCGGCTATAATATTCCGGATCAACTATTATTCCGCATGAAGCAAACATTCCGCATGAAGAAAACATTACGCATCAACCATTTATTCCGCATCAAGTGAACATTCCGAATGAAGCAGTTTTTCAGGTTATTCCGCATGAGTTGAATTATTCCGAATGAGCCAAATTTATCAAATATTCCGGATCAAGCTATTATTCCGCATCAACTGTTTTCCAAGTTTAGGTACTTACTGTTTGATTTTAATTCTAGTTTTATTTTCAGTAATTGCTTTTAGTTTAATTTTATTACTTCTAGAATTTATCGTTTTAGTAGATATAGACCAAAGCTCCCCCTTTTTAGTCACCAAGTACAACAATTCCACTTTTAACCGTGATCGATTCGAGAAGATACCGAGAACGAAACAACGACATATTCAATTGGGTACGAGCAACGCAAACAAAGATCTTGCAAAAGCAACATTTTTAACTAACTAAAATAACAGTTATTATAGGTACAAGGGATGGTTTTGTAACTAGGTAGAGGTCTCCCGAACTGTCACATCTCAGAAGGATATGACGAGTCAGAAAATTCCGTATGGAGAAACCAAATTCATCAAACTCGACACTACATTTACTAACTGACCCACATAAATAAGGTTTTTAATTATGTTATGAGTGATAAGTACATTATGAAGATGCAAAGGACGATTAAGAGTGGACAAGTTGCTATGGCCAGTGTTGGTGACGGGAATAGTTTTTCCATCACCCACACAAGCAGATGAATATAAACAATTGTTAAAAACAGTACTTAAATTTCTTGAATGAGAGTTTAGATGAGAAGAGCACCCGTATCTATATTCCATGTTGGATCGTTAGATGCCATAATAGAGAAAGCATTAGGTTCGGTCCATTTAACTTTTGTACTGTTTTTATGACCTCTTCGAATTAAACGTGCCATAGACATTGTGTTAACCTTTTGATCCAGATACTTTAAAATATTCTGACACAAACTCACAATAATGGAAATCAAAGAATCTCTTATGTTACCACAATGAATTCAACAGATCACTAACTCCAATACATATTCTTTATCCTCCTTTATCAATATTCAATCTAAATATTCTTTCAAAACATTTAGAGATTACTAGCTATCTCTAAATCCAATTTATGATGTCTTATCTTTCTTTATACGTTTTTTCTGTTTTGTTTTCTTTAACAAATCAAAACGGATGATACACTTTTCCGGCAAACTGTTTTTGTTTTTTTAATACAATGATACAAGTCTAAGTGTGAATCACAAGGGTGTTAGTTGTCATATATTATTTCTTTACTTAGTCTACTTTTGCAATATTAATAGAGTAAAGGGTATCTTGTAGTTATAGTCACAAACCATGTGCAGGGTGTAGGGTGAGTACATAACGCCCATGTGAACTTATTTGACTATCATGAATGAATTGATATATTCCTTCCCACTCCATCTTAAATCTTATTTTAACAACAATATCATCCATCATCGTTGATCATTCTCTTATTATTGATTAACCTTGTTGTTTGTAGAATTTGATCACTCACCAACCTACTGTTGGTCCTGATTGAATTCAAATCTATCATTGGTATCAGAGCTAATTCGTCCTCGGAACTATAAGGGTTTCATCATAGCAATCACTCGATCAATGGTGCACAATGATAGTGATGGTTTGGATACGCTCCAACCGGATGGGGTGACACCATCCAACATGTACGAAGAAGAACGTGTTCATCCGAGTCTCATGTGTCAACAAGTAACGTTTAACACATTTGCTAATGATTTTGGTGCTCAAATTGAAAATAGTAGTTTGCATCAGAACTCGAGAATTGATAATAATAGTAAATCAATAGATGATATGAAGGAACAAATGATTGGGTTATCTATGCAGTTGAATCAACTTATGAATGAAACTATTAAGATTAGGGACAATGGTGGTAATGGTGTTAATCAATATTTAACTCCCAATTTAGGAGGAATAATTAGTAACCTAAACCAATATTCTTTCAGACTTACTAAAATCGAGTTTCCTAAATTTGATGGGGAAGATTTAAAACCACGGTTGTATAAGGTAGATCAATTTTTTTAATTGGGTCAAATCAAGGAGAATGTGAAGGTATCTTTAGCTTTTATGCATATGTATGGGAGGAGATTAAATTGGAATCAATGGTACATGAAGAATATGAGACATGTTACTCCATCATGGGAACAATTTGTTAAGGATTTAACAGATAGGTTTGGTGAACCTTATGATGATCCTATGGCAGAATTGATGGAATTGAGGCATAATGAGGATGTTAAAAAATATAGGGATGCATTTGATGATATCACTAGTAGGCTACAACTCTCACTTGATAATACTCTTAGTTGTCTCATTACTAATTTAGATGAAGAAATAAGGAATTCGGTCAAGATGTTTAACCCTTCAACAGTAAGAAGCCTATCTTTTGCACAGATACAAGAACTGAATATGCAAAAAGAAAAGAATAAAGCCATTTCAAAACAATTAACCTAACCTTACTCTAGTTACAACAATACAAAGAAATCAACACCCCCTTCCAATGTGTTTAACAAACAACCTCTCATTCCTAATCAATTACAAAAACACTTGGCCATCTTACCTAAACTGAACACTACCTATCACAAGCCAAATCCCCAAAACAAAACAACCTTAACTCCTGCGAAAATGGATGAAAGAATATCCAAAGGTTTATGTTTCTTTTGTGATGAGAAGTATGTTTATGACCATGAGTGTAAAGGAAGAAAGCCTCAATTGTACTTTGTAGAAATGGAAGAGATTGAGGATGAAGAAATAGAAGAGAAGGAAAAGGATGAGAATTCTAGGGAGAGTTCAAATTTCCATGAATGCACTTGCTAGCATTGTAGATTACAAAACTATAAGGGTTGCTGGAAATGTTGAAAAAAAGGGTCCAGTTACTATTAGACACAGGTAGTTCTCACAACTTCATGGATACTATGTTAGCTAGTAAACTTGGATGTAAAATATGGGAAAAAAAGTTATGCAAGTAAATGTAGCAGGAAAGAATGAAGTTTTATGTAATTAGATAGTCTGTGGGCTAGAATGGAAGACGAAAAACCAATACTTTAAGGCTAATATGTTTCCAATTCCCCTTGGAGGTTGTGATATTGTTTTAGGAATTCAGTGGTTTAATACTAATGGCAAGGTCCAGTTTGATTTTTTAAATAGGTCTATTGGGTTTAAGTATCATGGACAAAGAGTTGTATTGAGGGGATCGTGTGCTAAGGCGTTAAAACTATTTCGGAAAAGAAGTTAAGTAAAGTGATGCAACATGCATGTGAAATTTCAAAATGATGCAACTGTATGTTGTGAGTGTAAATGAAGAAGCACCTTAACCAAAAATACAATTAACAAACAGTCGGTTATAGTTGCAACCTGAAATTCAAGATCTCATAGATAAGTATTCTGACTTATTTATTGAACCCAAAGGACTCCCACCCTTCAGACATGGTTTTGATCACAATATCGTACTTAAGGAAGGATCAAATCTAGTTAATATGTGACCTTACATATACCCGCTCTTTTAGAAAGATGTAATAGAGCAATTAACACAAGAATTACTAGAACAGGGGTTTATAAGGACTAATGGAAGTTCTTTTGCATCCCATGTGGTATTAGTAAAGAAAAAGGATGGTGGATGGAGAATGTGTGTGGATTACAAGGCTTTAAATAAATCAATTGTTTGAGACAGGTTCCTATACCTTTAGTTAAGGAACTCTTAGATGAATTACATGGTACTACCTTGTCTTCTCAAAAATAGATTTCAAGTCTGGTTATTATCAGATCAGAATGGAAGAACAAGACATTCATAAAACTACCTTTAGAAAATATTGTGGACACTTTGAATTTCTTGTTATGCCTTTTGGTTTAACGAATGCACCTTCCTCTTTTCAAACCCTCATGCACCACATATCCAAACCCTTCCTTAGAAAATTTGTACTTGTTTTCTTCGATGACAACCTTATCTATAGCCCGACGTGGTCACAACACCTTCAACACCTCAAAATGGTCTTTCGTATATTGAAAAACCATTAATTATTGGCTAAATTAGTAAATGTGCATTTGAGGTAAAGCAAATTGAATACTTGGGTCATGTCATAGCTTCTAAAGGAGTAGCAACTGATCCGCAGAAGATTAAAGCGGTAGCGGGGTGGCCAAGTCCCAAAAATGTCAAGCAACTTAGAGGGTTTTTAGGATTGACAAGATATTACAGAAGATTTGTGAAAGATTATGGTAGCATGGCCAAGCCTTTGACTCAGTTATTAAAAAAAGAATCATTCTCGTGGGATTTGGAAGCTGAACAAGCTTTTCTAAAGTTAAAGAAAGCCATGGTTAGTCCCCTAGTTTTAGCCTTACCATATTACAACTCACTTTTTACCATAGAATTTGATGCCTCAGGACAAGGTATAGGGGCAATGTTGATGCAAAAGGGACATATAATAGCATTCATTAGCACGACTTTATCACCAAAAAATTTGCAATTGTCATTATATGAAAGAGAAATATTGGCCATTATCCATGCAGTTCAAAAATAGAGCCAATACCTACTTGATAGACACTTTATTATAAAAACAGATCAGCAAACTAGAAAATAAACTTTCAGCACCATTTCAACAGAAGTGGTTATCTAATCTCCTTGGCTTTTATTATGAAATCTTTTACAAAAAGGGATCAAAAAACAAGGTTGCAAATGCACTTTCGAGGGTTACTAATGGATAGTTACCAGCATTGACATTATCTGAGGTCGGTGGTGACTTGCTTAAGTTAATAAAATAGTCCTGGAAAGAAGACGAGGTTTCGAAGACAATAATAGGCGAGCTTCAACAAGACCCTACAAGTTATCCAAATATTCCTAGAATAACCAAGAACTAAGGAGGAAGAAGAAATTAGTTGTTAGGAGTTATCCACTGTTGAAAAATGCGATATTGAAATGGATGCATGATTCTAGTCAAAGTGGTCATTCTGGTGTCATCGCAACAATTAAGAGGATTAGTAGATTGTTTTATTGGCCGAAGGTTAGAAAAGAGGTGAGTGATATCATAAGAACTTGTGATATCTATAAAAAGTAAGGCAAATTTAGTAGCTTCTCCCGGATTATTACAACCATTGCCAATACAATCTGCTATTTGGGGAGGATATAACAATGGATTTCATAGAGGGACTTCCTGTGTCAAAAGGTAAGAGTGTTATCTTAGTCGTCGTGGACAAGTTAAGCAAATATGGCCATTTTATTGCTCTAAAACATCCATTCTCAGCGGTGGACATTACACAAATCTTCTTAGATAACATTTATAAACTGCATGGATTCCCTAAGTCAATAGTTTTAGATAGAGACTAGACGAGTACCCGCGCATAGCGGCGGAAATTGTCTAGCAACAGATAATTAACACGATGCGATATTGTGGTAAGTGTTTCGGTGAATTTCAAAATATAACGTCAAAAGATTAAACTTTTATTTCAAAGCGTTGTAACATGTTATAATTCAAAATATCTTATAAGTATGTTTCAATTGGATGAAAGGGTGTCATTTGTTTAATTAACGAAAGTTTATATCTTTTTTAATAAATAAGATTTGCATATAATAGTTTTTAATGGGACCCACAATTTTCAAACATTCAACATTTTCAACTTTCAACCAAAAGGATACACCATTTATAATGTAATATAAATAAATAAACATTAGTGGGACCCACATTTTTCCAGCATTCAACATTTTCAACTTTCAACCAAAGGATACACCCTTTATAATGTAATATAGATATAGATTAGTGGGACCCACATTTTTCAACCATTCAACATTTTCAACTTTCAACCAAAGGGATACACCCTTTATAATGTAGTATGGATATAGATTAGTAGGACCCACATTTTTCAACCATTCAACATTTTCAACTTTCAACCAAAGGGATACACCCTTTATAATGTAGTATAGATATAGATTAGTGGGACCCACATTTTTTAACCATTCAACATTTTCAACTTTCAACCAAAGGGATACACCCTTTATAATGTAGTATAGATATAGATTAGTTGGACCCACATTTTTCAACCATTCAATATTTTCAACTTTCAACCAAAATGATACACCCTTTATAATGTAGTATATAGATATATATTAGTGGGACCCACATTTTTCAACCATTCAACATTTTCAACTTTCAACCAAAGGGATACACCCTTTATAATGTAGTATAAATATAAATTAATGGGACCCATATTTTTGAACCATTCAACATTTTCAACTTTCAACCAAAGGGATACACCCTTTATAATGTAGTATAGATAAGATATTTGTTAGTACCTTTTGGAAGAAATTGCTCTTTATTCATGGTATAGAACAAAATATGTCTACTGCTTATCACCCTCAAAGTGATGGGCAAACACAGGTCCATAATAGATGTCTATAAGGTTATTTGAGGTGCATGTGTGGAACTAAATCAACTGAATGGTCAAAATGGTTGCCATTAGCAGAGTTTTGGTATGACACCACTTACCACTTTGCTACCCTTCAAACACCATATGAAGTGGTATATGGACAACCTCCGCCCATCCACTTACCTTATCTACCTGGGGGAAAGTAAGGTAGAAGTGGTTGTCAAAACTTTGATGGCTAGAGAAGACACAATCCAAGAACTCAAGTTTAATTTAGCTAAGGCCTAGAATAGAATGAAACAAAAGGCAGACACACGGGTCTGAAAGAGTTTTTCAGTTTGGTGATTGGGTTTATCTAAAGTTACAACCGTACAGGCAAACTATAGTGGAATCCATAACTAATCAAAAACTTTCGCATAAATACTATGGTCCTTATTTGATCACAACAAAGGTGGGGACAGTATCATACACTCTTAAATTACCAGCCACATCAACAATTCATCCTACATTACATGTGTCCTTGTTTAAACCTTACTATGGGTCTAATACATAATTCATTGATCCTCCTAATTACCTTGAAATTGGTTCTTCTTCCATGATTCCAAAAAAGGTCCTTAAAGTTAAACCCATTAAGAGGTAGAACATGGTCCATGTTAAGTGGCTTATCAAATGGAAGGATCATGCATTCAAAGATGAAACTTGGGAATCTACTACAAGAATTATGGAAATACACATTGCATTTGATCCTTGGGGACAAGGATCAACTTAAGAAGAGGGGATTGATACAGGTCTAAGAGTGACTCACACGGGTGTTAGTTGGAATATATTATTTTTTAACTTAGTCTATTTTTGTAATATTAATAGAGTAAGGGGTATTTTGTAGTTATAGTCACAAACCATGTGCAGGGTGTAGGGTGAGTACATAACACCCATGTGAACTTATTTGAATATTATGAATGAATTGATATCTTCTTCCCCACTCCATCTTAAATCTTATCTTAACAACAATATCATCCATCACCGTTGATCATTCTCTTATTATTGATTAACCTTGTTGTTTGTAGAATTTGATCACTCACCAACCTACAGTTGGTACTGATTGAATTGAATCGTATCATATAGTGTTATGATCCCACATCGGCCAAGTATGGGATTGTTGATTGTTTATAAAGCCTAGGTGTCCCCTCCTCAAACAAGCTAGCTTTTTGAGTGAGTTCCACACTTGGGACTTATGAACCGATTACGAGCCTAGTATGTGATAGGTTCGTATCAATTGGTATCAAAGCTAGCCCTACCTTTCGAGGTTCCAACAATCGGAGTGGTGGACTATGGAGTGGTGGCATGGACCCAAAGGGGGTGCCAACTGTGACCAACATAGCCGTGATCAACGAGCTCGGAGTGGTGGCTTGGACCCAAAGGGGGTGCCAACCGTGACCAACAAGGACATTGGTTCTTCAAATGGTGGGATAGTGTTATGATCCCGCATCGGCCAAGTATGGGATTGGTTGATTGTTTATAAAGCCTAGGTGTCCCCTCCTCAAACAAGCTAGCTTTTTGAGTGAGTTCTACACTTGGGACTTATGAACCGATTATGAGCCTAGTATGGGATAGGTTCGTATCATACAACGTGATGAGGATTATGGGACGAGATAAATGAAGAAAAATTAACTAGGCTTGTGTGATACATACGTGAGATTGGGAGGGTTTGGGGACGAGATTTGGAGATAAGTTAGGAGGAGATCAAGGAGAAAATTATATGGCTCTGATTACCATGTAATTTCTGTAATTTGCTTGTCTTCATTAATCATAAATGTTCAATATATAAGTGACAAAGGTGGGCTAAGCCTATACAAAATACATAAAGCCCATAACAATAGCAATTAATAATATCCATTAACAAAGGTTGTAATGAGACCGGGCGCTGGATTGCTCTGTTGCTAGCGTGGATCCTGGACTAACCTTGTTTCGAAGTTACTTCCCGCAAGTGGACACACACTCACACACATGCACATACAACCTCCTTACCCTGTTTAATCCGGCCAAGAAACCTTGCCTCTTTCTTCTTCATAATAATACTTCATGTCTGACCCTGCCGGTTAAACCCTGCAGGCTATCTCCCACTCCCTCTTCTATTAACCAAGAGGCAAGGCATGGTATTGTGGGTGAAGCTTTAAGAAAAAATATTGTATTCGGTGTTTGAGATTGGTTATTAAAAATTGTTATACTTGTTTACTTAAGTAAATACTCCTTAGTATGTAATAAACAACTTCAAATTGGTATTTCAAAATAACCAATTAAGCAATCATACACACTTTTAGAACTCCTGATCTACTCTTATCACGATATGAGTGTGAGCTCATCGCTCAAGTCGTGAGAAAAAGTGCTACAACGTCAACACTTTTTCTTATGACACCAAAATATATGACATCAAAAACACCCCTCTCTGATTGGCACCACAAAATATGATATCCTTAGTTAGATTTTAACTTCAAGTTTTATATAAAATAGAATTAAACAATTTAACTTAAATAAATTTTATTAAAATTAAAACACACATTACATTAAATAAAGAAAACGACATTTTATAAAGAACATAATACAAAAAATAAAAAAACGTAAAATAGAAGGCATAAATTAAACTAGTTTTGTGATTGCCGTTCAAAAAAAAACTAGTTTTGTGATTGATATAGAGCATGAATTCGTGCTTTTTGTCGTTGAGATAGTTGCGTCAAGCGAATCCATCCCGCATGTATCGAGTTGTAGCACTTTCAAGTCCTCGGCTATCTTTTGAGAATTGATTAACTCAACTCTCGTGTTTGCCTCTCGTTAGATAGAGTTCTTCTTTGCCTTGCGATCTAACTTGTATTGTTGTTGGAACATCTCTTGAAACATTGTCGGGTTTGAACCAGAAATAGCGAGTTTGAAGAACATTAACTCTTAGCAATCCTTTGTGGGTCAGTGGACGCGTCGGCTCCAAAGTCCTCAGGATCCTCTTCGGTAATCCGTCCTCGGTTTCGTCTTGCCATTGTCGAATTGCGAATTTTTTCACTCGTGTTTGTCTTTCAAAATTAACCCACCACTCTAGTGCTTAAAATCCACATTCGTGTGGGTTTTATACAAGATTTCAACCCTCGTCAGCCAATCGTTCTTCCAGCTCATAACCTTCTTCGTTTCGTCAACCACATCATTCTCCCCGCTCATTATCCACATTTGTGTGAGCTTAATCCTATAGCCTTTGTTTCATCAACCATCGAATTAAACCGAGCGACCCCTTGTTTCGTTAAACCGAGCGACCTCTCGTTTCATTATAACGAGCTCCTCTTGTTTCATAGGAGTTCACTTTTTCGTCAACAGGTTTTTGATACTATTCGGAAATTTCTTATTCGTTGCTTGTTCATTGTATATGTCGAGAACTTTGTACCAACGTTTCATTATTTTTTATTCTATCCGAGTTTTGGATCCTGAGATATTTGAATGTAACATTCCGCCAAAAGCAACTCCTCGACTTGTCCCCAAAAATTTCGAGTACTCGAACCTTCGGCTTTGCGGTACGTTGGTTTTCTTTGACATTCTTTTAAACCGTCTTCCTTTTGTTTGGCCGAGGTAGTGATCGGGACCGCCTACCTTTTTCGTCTTGTGGTTGGTGGAATTGCTGCTCGAATGGTTGTTGAGAAGAACCGGGTTGTTGAGAAATTTGGTTATAAAATTTAGGTATCTGTAATTGGTTTTGAAGTTATCATTGATCAAACAACATTTGTTGATCGCAATTAGCATATAAATTATAATTATGATAGAAATTAGGCAGTTGAGTGTATGGGAGTTGAGAGGAGGAGGTCGGATAAATTCGTGTTACGATTGGCCGAAGAAGACGAGCCCGAAATTTGGTTTTGCGAGTTGTTAAACATACATGTTATCCATCGATTGTTGGGATTCATTTTGGTGAGAAAAATATTGAGAGAAGTATATAATAGCGTGTTATAAATTATATTAGAAGAGTATAAAACATGGTAATAATAGAGTAATATGGATTTTAAGGGCTACAAAACTGAAAAGGAGAGGTTTTCCATGCCAAACCCGGCTATATCTCATATATAACCATTTCTCGACGTTTAAAAAATGACAAAAGAAAATAAGATACCAACCGAGTGCATGAGACCCTTTGGTGCGAGTCAGGGTATGATTGGCGCAACTTTTTGTCTCGGCTGGTGGGATGGTACAAGTCATCAGCCACCTTTACCACCCTCTAAGTGGATATATATATAGATGTAAGGGTGGAAAACTCTATTGTTCATGGCAAGTTACCAGGAAAACCAAGTTTATGAATGCTGAGTACAGTTCAAGAGCTTACAATTGGTACCAATTTTGCGGTTTGTTTGTCAAACCAAAACATGGTTGACAAATTTATTCCCCCGCCCACAGGAAACCAACTCTAGACGCAAAATGTTTTTATTGTATTTAGAATCAATCTATTTCAAGTTAAATCAGTCCTGCCTAGTTACAGACAGATTCTGTAAATCAAGAAAAGATGTACTATCATATGGCATTATAAGTTCTAACTACTGCTAACTTGGGCCAGATCAGAGCCCTTGATGTCACATTATCACCCTTAAAAAAATTGCACTTAACAGCCCTATTTATTTCCACTTTGATGGACTTCTGCAATCTATTATATCAAACACAACAAATTTACCTTACAATATTGTCTACTAAACTGGTAACATGTTGGTCATGTCATGGCTCTCGAGGCCTTTGCCGTCTGCCTGAAAAAACGGATGATGAAGCCGTACTCCTTCCTGGTAGAAAGGGGTTTGCATTTCAATGAGACGAGATACCTACACAACCACCAACAATGTCAGAATACACTAATAGATACCATAATGTTTCCAAACATTATTGTGTGGCAACAATGTGCACAATGTATGTATGTATGTATGTAGTTATGTGCAGAAAAAAGAGACATACAGCTCGACGAAAAGCAAACATTTCCTCTTTCCCAGAAAGCATGGAAATTATGGCAGTAGGTGCACCTCCCGAACCAATATTTCCCTCTGCTAAAACATCTCGGCGAAGCTTTGAACCTTCTGTCTCTGTTTCAAACTGGAAACTGGACAAAGAGATGCAGAAAATATCACATCAACCGTATCCAAAGTTTATTTAAAATAGGGTTTCTTTGCATTAGAAAACAGTATTTTATTTGTCTTATGTTAGTCATTGTGCTCTTTTTGTACACCTAAGTTATTATAAGATGCTTTAGTGTCCGGGGTAAAAATTGTAGAATCTGTAACTTAAGAAATAAATTGAACATTTGTATACATATAATTAACGTTTTAAATAAGAACAGACATTTCGACGATATTTGAAGGTTTTATCATTTATGTTAAAAAATGACTCAAACGTGAATCAAAAGCCATCTTTTAATGACTCGTATCTTTAAAAAAATATGCAGTAACTAAAACTAGACAAATAAAAAACTACATTAATCCTATATAAAATCCAACAAGCAAAACAGACACTAATGTTACATATTGCGTGAATTAATCTAAAGAAGCTTTACCTTTCTAAATCAAAAAGGGTTCCGTCTTCGGTTCCTTGGAATAATTCATCAATGGAAGAAGCTGCAGAACAGTATAAGGAACAATGGTGGTTGTATAATTCATCAACAAGAATGATAAATCTTCGAGCCTGAAATTGATTAACATAGTTCAGATCAATCCAATAACAAGATAGATGATAAATTAGTAAAGTACCTTGTCACGAATCTGCATACTCATCTTGGGAATGTCTGATATGAAAACCGTATGATAATTCTTGGCTACAGCTATGTAATCTGCAGCCCCAACCTAAATGTAATGCTTTTTAATAAGACTAAATAAAAATAAAAATGTAACACATAAAACAAGTTATATATATAAATTAAGGGATTGTACCGGACGACCACATAAATATTCAAACGAAAACTTTGCCACCCCGTTACAGCTTTCAGGAACTTCCAGTGTTCTGCATAATGCACGCACCATTCATCATACTGGGTTAGAATAAAAGAATTGTTAGCATTGTAAGTGCTGCATTATCACGTACCTGCCGAACATTACTGAGATAGTTTCGGACCGGACTTGTTCCCCAGAATTTTGTATTGTTTCATCCCATATGCTTTCATATTTCTTGGTGGCAATGCTGTTTAGCGGATAGAAGTATGTCACCTACACATTGATGATATAAACGATAATTATTTCACTTCAGATATAACGAGATTGTATGATACTGAGAAAAAGCATGATGAAGTCATTATATCAGTCGCTTGGTTTAAATATTAAGGATTTAACATTATAAAGTTCTTACCCGGTTCACAGATCTTTGTGACAATAATCGACGGTAATCAGTTTCACTTCCAATTAAAACAGTTCCACAATGGTCTTCCAATTTGGCTAGAAGCTTCAAGAAGAATTCCCATTGCATACCATCCTATATAAAAAATGATCAATTTCAAATTTAATGCTATGTATATGTATGTACCCTTTGCAATGTAGATCAATCGTTGTAAATGCGCTAAAAATTAATTCTTGTTGTTCAGTTTAACGTTGACCTGATTCAAGTCACTTGGTGCTCTGTTACTAGTGGCGACAAGAACAGTTCCAGTACTAAGCAATCTGCTTATGATTCCAGATAGTGCAATAATAGCAAACACATCAATAGTCTGCAACACAAAAACAACAATTTTCACATCATCTTTTTATTTATTCAATTCTTTTGCTTCGTGAAAAGTTACCGACTTATCGTTTTACCTGGATTTCGTCAAAACATAGAATGCTGGCTCCTTTTCTGTCACCTCGTTGGTCAACAAGAAACTTATCAGCAACAGCAGGAAGTATATTTTTCATTTGCATCTCCTCCTTGTAACTTTCTTCTGCAGCTACCCATTCTTTAACTTTAGTATCAAAAGGAAGGTTCATTATCCAATTAGCAATGCTCGATTGCACTGACTTGTCTTGTACTTGATTTTTCCATACTTTATGCATACGCTCATTTATCTCTAGCATAGCCTGATTATATAAATACACAAAAATGACAAAATAGTTTATACTTTATACACTGATGAGGAGGTTCAAAAGCACTAGAAATATTCTAAAAAGAGATACGTCAACAAATGATGATATATAAATGGGTGAAAACTTTCAGACAAGTATGGATAGACACATGATTTAGTACCCAAAGAATTGAACACTCGCCTCGTGGAAGTGAAATCTTCTTCTGTGCGTGACTATTCCTTTAGTGGCACTATAAAACATGTCCATAAGCATTGTTTTGCCTGTATGGTGTTCAGAAAAATAATTAAGTACTGTAGGATATAACATAAAACTTCTAAGCAAAGACTACTGAAAACAAAGTTGCAAAATTCGTAAATAGACTACTGAAAACAAACCACTTCCAACATTCCCGTAAATATATAATCCTTTAGGAGCTGGTGGAACTTCAGGACGTTTGCCAACTACTGAATCCAATTTCCTTTCTCGATTTAGATACGAAACCCATTTCCCAACTCCAGGGTCTACATTAACGTTTTTCCTACACGAAACAAAAGCGTCATTAGCCAAAAGTAATAAGAAATAAATATATCATACGTTCTTACCTATCAAGCCATTTGCCTAAGAATCTATTGTGTGACTTGTCTGTTGAGTCATTCCTGTTTTGTTTACTCTCAGCTTCTTTCATCAAGAGCCTGCGTCGCTCGTTCTCACGATTCTCTTCCCACTTAGATAGTTTAACCTTCATAGGATTTAAAATTATGAATCATGTCAGAACTTTAATGTGAAGTTAAATATAAACGGTTTGAACATACATGATATTCTTCCATATCTTTCTCATACTGCACCAATCTTTCAAGCAAGTTATCGAGTTCCAAAGCAACTTTCTCCTGATAAGGATCAAACTGCAGCTGTCCTTCTTTTACTAGATGTTTATACTGTGTAAGTGGCCCTGAATCAAAATAAATATGTACAAATTAGCAAGTAGATTGTGTTATTACTCCAGCCGAAATCTCTAAGGTCAACAGAACATATACTAATGAAAGATTGAAAACCACATGAAGTCAAACACATGAGCATAGATCACAACCAATATGAACAAACTAATATTATGTAATATTCTAAACTATTTTAACAGCTAGCTAGTTGCCTCTTGGCTTCATCAAAGACAATTTGGATACTCAGTTTCCGTTGACAGATTTGTTCAACGTCCATTTGGGGGTTGCTAATGAAATTTCTGGGTTAGTCTTTTGTGTTAAGGGACTTGCTGCAATTATGGTTTGGTGGTCTATTTTGGTACTCTCTTTATCAGGCAAGCAACATGCATAATCAAAGGCATGATTTCAGGTTGATTTCAAGTGTTGGTTGATGATGTTGCTAAGATCTCGTGCATCAAACAGGTTCAAAGTGTTGTTCAAATTTTTTGTTACAATTGGTGTTGGCACATGATCTAATTGTAATTATGCTTATACTATAGCAAAAAGGTCATGATCATTTGGTGGCTTCAATATACGAGTCAGGTTTTGGGGCGGCTATCTCATATCTCAACGAGCAAGTATGCCTATTCAATGCCTGGCACTAGAGGTGGCAAATCTTGCCCATTTTGCTAAATTTGGGCACTTTTTAACCCTTTTTTTTAAAGTACGGGGCCCTTTTTGCCCATCCTTTTATTATTGATGGGCTCAATGGGCGCATATAAGACACTAGATGGGCTCAATGGGCGTTTGTAAAACACTAAGTTGGTCACTCAACAAATGTCTATAATTAATGTTCTTTTTTCTCGACTTTTAGAAAGTATTATTATTTTTACGTTTTTATACGTTTTTTACCCGTTTAAGCCTGCGGCCGTTTGACCCGTGCCCGTTTAGCCCGTCGCCTGTTTTCCCTCCCGCCCATTTTGCCACCTCTACCTGCCACTTTCATAGGCTTTTTTAGTAGCCTTCCATAGTAGTTGGTTTGTATTATGCAATAGTTCTTAAGTGCACTATCCAATTTAATATCTTCTTGACTACAGTATTTTCTTCCACCAACAAAAAACGAAGTTAGTTGGTGAATGATACACCACAGATGTAGCAACAAAAAAAAACTCAAATTTTGCACCTTGTCCAAGTTGCTAATTCTTTAAGGGGAAATTCAGGCACCTTGTCTTAAACTTAAATCCATGATATTATATGTATGCCGTGATGACCATCCATTATTTTGATGATCATCCATCCACATTGTACCCTTAGATAATCACAACAGCTAAAGTGGTAAGACAATAACTTAGAGGGTGTTTGTTTAGCTTATTTTGGGAAGAAAAAAAAAGCTTATAAAACATAGGCCGAAACCACGTAAGCCAAAAGTTAAGTAAACAAACACCCCTCCATTAGTCTAATCACTAATGTTTCACAATTCACATTAATCATTGTATAATTTCCCTAGACTATGTATATAATTCACAAAACAGAAGGAATTATGATAATTTAATGATGACATAAAAGAAAATGTATATAAAAAAAATGAAAGATACCATTAGAAGTTGAGAAATGAGGTTGATCGGAGTAAAGACGAAAAGGAATTATTCGAAAACAAAAAGTCCGGTTTCGAGCAGCAAAGCCTCGCGATATAAATGATGAAATTAAGCGACTCATTTTTGTTGTTGTTGTTGTTTATAAAATTTGGGTTTTGTTGTTGGGTGATTAAGAAGAAGGGTATAAAAAAGGGGAAAGAAATTGCCATTGATGAGTTTGGTTTGTTAAATAAGGTTTGGAGAGAAGCTGAAAAATGCCGCCAACTATAAATTGTTAACGTGGCCAATGGCCCGACCATCCACTTTTCTCCGATGTCGTACCCAAGGTTTATACTACAAACCGGGTGTTTGTTTCGGCTTATATATTTATAAGCTTATATACATTTAGCTTATATAAATTTCAATTTTTGTGGCTTATTTTGAGACTTATAAGCTTATTAGGCGAGTACCCGCGCATAGCGGCGGAATTGCCTGGCGGCAGATAATTAACGAAAAGCTACATCGTGGTAAGATCCAACATCAATGACATTAGCAGAGTACCCGCGCCTAACAGAAACTGTGTTTAATTTCGACTATATTTATCGATAAAAAAAATTCTTTCAACACTATTTTGCCTAACGACGAGCGGTCACTTTTGGTTTACAAATAGATGATCGTGGCATTATTTTACTTAGTGACGGGTAGTCTAGTTTTGTTTTTAAAAGAGGTAGTAATAGTTTGTGGGGATAATCAAATAGATTATTGATGATCATTGTTTGTTAAAAAACTTAGCATCGTGTTTGTTTGATTCATCAATTTTGATTTATCAATTGTTTAAAGACATGAATTGTGTTTCCTTTGATTAGTCAGTGTGAATGATCGGTTTCTATAAAACTAATGTGCATGTCTGACGTTAGATGTTGGGTGCTCTGTATAGTGAAATTTACTTTTATATACTTATGTTATCTGGTATAGTTTTAATTTTTATATAAATTATTTCTTACGTTTATAGTGTGTAATGAGAATTTTCATACTACAACATAATCAAGTGTTATAGTTTCTTTAATAAAGGTATTACATTTATATATCATGTAAAATAGAATATAAATCTGTGCAATTCTTTAAGTTTAATATTTTTAAGCCAAATTCAAACCGAAGAGAATACATTCATAACAAAATTGGTTTTCAAAATGTGTCATGTTCTACTTTTTTTCTCATGTTATCTTAATTTAAGATACCAAGTTAAGAACATGAGCTTTTTTAAGTAGTTAAAACGAAAGAAGTAGATGATAAGTCTTTCTCATCATGATTTTTAAAACAAAATAATAAAAAGCCTTTTAAAAAACGAAAGAAATAGAAATCAAAGAGTAAAAAGAATGTCATTTTAGGATTTTTAAACTTATAATTAATAGCCTTTATATTAAAATCTCAGTCATCTGAAATAGTTCTCACATACTTGAAAAAGCTTCCTTTTTAACTAGTGTAAGTTCTTTCTTGCACTAAAAATTCGAAAGTTTGGTCTTTGTTAATGAAATTGCGTTACGTCCCCATCAATACATCTTTCAAAAAAGTTGTTTTTGCAAGGCTCAAGAAAAAAAAAATTAATTTTATTATTTTAAAACTAAATATTTGAAAATATTTCAAATTTCAAAAAATTTCATAACTCAAAATTTTGAAAGCTCATTTTCATCAAAAAGAAAATTGAAAATTTTGGAAGATTCAAAAAACTTAAAATTATTATACATGAATTTTAAAACAATTTGCACCACAAATTTAATTAACCATGCATACCTACAAGTTACACAACAAAATTAAATTTATACGGAGTAATTCATTTAGATCTAAAAAAACTTTACAATGAAATTTACATAAACTATATATGACAAAAATACAAACAATGAAATAAACAATAAACTATTAAATACAAACAATGAAATTTACATAAACTATATATGACAAAAACTTTACAATGAAATTTGCATTGTGTCCGATCATTTCACTTCTCTTGTTAAGTTTTTTGTTTGAATTTTAAATTTAAATTTCAATAAAAAATTCCAAACTTTGAATTTCAATAATTTTTCAATGTTTTGATAAATTTCAAAAAATAACATAAATTATACAGTTTAAAATTTACAAGACACATACCAATTTAAACGGACATAGTACCGACACAGTAACATCATAGTCTAGCATTGACACCAAATCTAAAAAGCATCCACAAGATAAGATTATTTAAAATCTTAGATATCTAAAAATCTTCATAGTTTATGTCGTAGTGCGTTTTGACATATTACGTTGCGTTGAAGCCGCGCCTCAAGTTATAGCATACCTTAGCGATCAATTTAGAACGGAGCAAATTATATAAGTTTATTTTTTTGTCATCCAGTATTCAATTTAGAATGGAGCAAATTATATAAGTTGATTTTTTTGTCATTCAGTATTTCAGTACACTGGCGTTAGTGATTAAAGTTGATAAAGAAAATGAATAGTTTTAGAGAATAATTAGTGTTGATATCTTATTCACATCCGATGAAAAACCATGTCATGAGAGAATAGTTACTTTTTCGTTTAAAATGGAGTAACATAGATTAGAAAGAAATGCATGAAAAGCAGTTTTATTGTGTTTCATTATTTTCCGCCGTCATTTCCTTTTCCCAACTCATAGGTCTAAAACCTCGAGCCCATCAAATATTCAAAGACAATGTTATTGACTACCTCTATTCTTTTGAAAGTATTTGAAATTTAAAAATTTGAACTTGTACTTTTTTAGTTGAAACATTCAAAAAATTAGAAATATTACGGTAGTTTGAAACTTTTTGATTCTTTCAAATTTACTCCTGATGACTTTCCGGAAATTTTGAAATCGAACAATTTCACATGATACCAAAAAAACTAACGTATATATCAAGATAAAATTATATACTTTTCAAACTAAAAGAATCTACAAACTTTACATTAGTTTTATAACACAATTAACAATTAGATTTACACAAATCTCACTTCAAACTTTACATAAACTCGTAAGAAAAAGTTCACAATAAACTCTACTTGAAACTTCATCTAAAAAATTAAGAACACAGCAGATTTCCGCAGCGACTAAACTGTTTCTGGCAAGCTTGATAAATGTTCTGACGGAAGTTGATATTTTACACCCACAAATTAAGTAATCTATATAAAAACATTTACACCAAAGGTGAACAATAAACTTCAAGGTAAATTTGTAAACAAATTTTAGAAACTACTACCTTTTACGACAGTTTCGGTTTCTGGTGACAATAGGGAGATAGCGGCATCGGCGTCGGACAATTCGACAAGATTCACAGTAGCAACTAACATCCATAAAAGAAAAGAAAAAACGTATTAAATATATTATGTAATAAAAGAAATAAACAATTACAACCTTATATAAACATAAAACTAAGAAACATGGTATATAATATCTTATCTTACTCCTTTATAAAGGAAAAATGAGCATGGTTGAAAGTTGAAAAATAGCATGGTTGAAAAAGTTTTGTGGACCCTATCATGATTTAAAAATAGCATGGTTAAAAAAATAACATCAAAACTTAAATTTACCCACACCATACCAACATCCAAACCTAAAAAATTTCAAACCAACCAAACCTGCTGCCCTACAAAAATAATCCACTACCGTTTGGTTTATTTCACCCACAATAAAAAAAACACACCTGCACAATACTCTCTCATCTAACCATAAAAAAATACACACAAACACAACTTCTTCACACACAATCCCCACCGTAATTTTACACACACCCTGCCACATTCAAACAATAAATTTACACATACCATGCCACAACCGACCCCATCGAATCTTGAACCTAAACCACCCCCAAAACCCACTCTCCACAAAACCTTCATCACAGTAGACCCACCGCCGCCATAACCAACTATCACAAAAAAGGTTTTTATGTTTTGAGGTATTTTTTGATATTTTTATAGATCTACAAATATTATTTAAGATTCGAAGGTTTTTCTAATAGATCTATTGATTTTATTTATAGATCGGGGTTTTTATAGTTTTTATTTTTATTTTGTACAGGTGTTGCCGCTGCCGTACCCGTTGACGCGTTGTCTTGACGGAAATGACTGTTTCCATTATCGAATCCAGTGTCTTCGGTGAAATCTTCATCCTGGCCACCATGGTGTATGTTGTTGTCACCGGTAAATTTTATTTTCTAAAAATATGTAAATGTTGTAAAACATTTATTAGTTCGATGTTTATAAATTTCGCTCAAAACGAATCGTTACACATTTTGGTTTAGATCTATTTTTTTTTTCAAATTTTCAATGTTGTACACAGTTTGCAAAGAGATTTGTATTATGTAACTATTTTGACTAATAATCTTTGTAGGTCTGCTCCACCCCTAACCCGATGTTACCAGGAACTGCCAAAAACATCGTTGTCAAATCTACTTCTAAGAAGTCTTACATGGGCTCTTTTTACATCTTAGTTTATTTAAACTTGATAAAAAACCATTCATGGTCTCTTTTTATTGTTCACTTTCTTATAAATTAATTTTTTTATCTGTTGGTTTGTTCGTAGATTTTGAGATAATTTGTTCTTTTCTTAAAATGAAGATAATTTGTCGGTTATTTTTACACTTTTGCTGGTAATTTTTTTGATTAAATTGGTCAAATGGGAATTTTATGTTGTGTAATTTTTTGGTTTAAATTGTTAAATTTATTTTACTACTATCTTTTAAATATGAAATTATTGACGTGAATATTTGCTCAAATGTATAAGTTTTGATAACTTGAAAAGTGTGTAAATAAAGTATGGTAGTCTAATCTTAATAAAAAAGTGTGGTAGTATTTGGAACCTACCTAAAGTTAAAGTTTTACAAAATATTTTTTTGATTTAAGATTTTAGACTTTTTGAAAACCAAAATTTTTCCGAATCTGATCTTTTAGAAAGTTTCAAGAATTTTAAAATAATAAATATTTGAATATTTTGTAAATTGAAAATTTGAGAATTTAATTTTTGAAAATTTTGAAAAAAATTTGAGGCCGAAAAGAATTTAAAATTGACTAAAGAAACTTAAAATTTGTAATAAAGTTTGAAATTTTTGAAAAGAATTTGAAATTTTTGAAAAGAAACTATAAATTTGTATTATGGAAAATTGTGATATAGTAGGTCTATGTCAGTAGACAAGATGAGGCAAAAAGTGTAAGTACAAATATAGAGTATAAGTGAGAGAATCGAGATGTAGAGACTCACGGTTATAATGTACTCCGTGTTTTATCAGAATTTCGAATTTTTTAAAATTAAGTAAGAAATTTCAAATTTCTAACTCCTTTAAAATTTCAAGGTCAATACTTTAGCACCATCTAAAAAAAAGTCAATAAAAATAAAAATAGGTGCTTAATTGTTTGATGGGCTCGAGGTATTTTGAAAGTGTATTCAAAATTTAAGTTGGGGAATGAAAATGGAGAGTGAGACAAGAAAAAAATAATAATTTGATTTTTGATGTATTTCTCCTTACGTTTAATTGTGTTTTCTAATTGCTTTAATTTGTTTTTTTCTTTAACAAGATTCTAATTGAATTTTCCTCTTGTGACTTTTGTCATGAAATATTTTAATGTGAATGTGATCTTAGAAATTTTTTATTTGTTTCATAAAAAGTAATATTACCTAATCTATATATTTTAACTGTAGTTGCAGCGAAAAGAAACAACTCACAGTAATCTATATATTTTTTATTGTCGTTGCAATGTCTAATACTATAAACCGTCACTACTACACACGTGTCATTCGATTATTTTATATTTACTCATATAGGGAATCGTGGAAACTGAAACTATATAAGCCAAAAGAGACTGAATAGCTAAACCCAAATTTGAATTGGGGAAAGCTGAAAATTTTAAAGCCAAAAGAGACTGAATTAGGACCGATGGGTATGTGTCAAATAAAGGACTCAGAAAATATGGTATTGATGTCGGCCAATTCGCCCTTTCGAGACACCAATTTTTAAGAGAAGGTAGCTGACGAAGTTCGGAAATTTATCTCTTGAAGAAGCCTTTGTTAGGTGGAACACAACATTTTGTTGGAACTTATCGGCTATGTATGTGACTGTTTACTTTTTGCAGCAGTATGTATATTCTGCTATGTACGTGACTATTTACTTTTTGCAGCAGTATGTATATATTTCAGTGGCAAAGTGTAGCAATAGATATTGAACCATTTGTATAGTTTATGGCCATATGGTTAAATAACTTCTCTTAATATTTGTTTTCAGGCCGAAAACTATCTCAACATCGAATGGGATGTTATGATAAAAGTGATGTGCTTGGTGACCATGTCCAAAGTGCTCGGTGACCACATCTGGTTTTGCTGCAATAGCAACCTGAAGTAAAGAACCAAACATTGGGCAAAGCTAAAATGCTCAATCTGTTTTCTAATTGGATAGAGGACTGTTAAAAAACATCATTTTGTGGTTAATCTGCACCTGATGAAACCACAAAACATTCACTCCGCAGCGAAGCACGTGTCGAACAACCTTGTTATAACTACATGTGAATGTACTATCACTTTTAGAGTATTAAAGAGGATATAAAAATTTCAATTAATATCTTTTTACTGAAGTTCGTTTATATTGACGGATAGTAGTACAAATAAACTATTGAAAAATCTTGTAAATCTTGTAAGTTACATGAATAATTTGAACAAATTCGAAGTTCATAATCTCAATGCTACAAGTTAGTATTGTTCAAACAAATAGAGTCATTTGACGATATAATATTGACGTGCAAGAAAAATAAGTACATGAACGATATTATTTTTTATCAAAAAAATTATTTACTCAGTCTTTAACTACTAATGATGATACGATTTTAACCACTGCATGAAAAACATGTTCACATAAAACTTGACGCTCTCAAATGCAATCATACAATAAAAAATTTATTTAGATCGCGACTTCAAATAGAAAATGCTATCGTAACCAAACACAGCTGCCGATAAGTGCGGATACTCGGCTAGACCCATGGTTTATACTTAAAAAATGTGGTTAACCATAAACATGAGGGCTCGAACAGACCCATGGTTTTCAAACCTTCTATTACGATTCGGTGACGTAGTTGAAGAGCTCATCGATGAAAACCACATACGTATACCCAATGACATGACAATTCCATACACTACCGATGCTGCCTCAAAAGATGCATTGATCAATGAAATGTTTCCTTCCTTTGCTAACAACGTTCAAATAAAGCTCAGGGGCAAACAATTCCAAATGTGTGTGTCTATTTGCCTGACTCTGTTTTCTCCTATGTCCAACTTTATGTAGCATTGTCTAGAGGGATATCAGTGAAACCAGTCAAGCAATTTGCTGAAGAAGGAGTGTACACCTCAAATGTTGTATATCAAGAAGTTTTGCGCGATGATTAACGGTCGTTACATTTTATCGTTTACTGTTTGACGATTAGTTTTTAATAACTGATTTTAATATGTTGTTTGGTATTAGATATTTCAATCAAAATTGAATTATCACATGTTACGACAATTGCAATTATGCCAGTATCTTACCACGATGTAACGTTTCGTTAATTATCTGCCGCCAGACAATTCCGCCGCTATGCGCGGGTACTCGCCTAGTAGATCTAAAAAGTAAAAAGAAAAGCTCACAAACCATTTATTGTGGCCTGGTCGATGTGGTGGTCATATAGACATTTCTTATTATTAAAAAGAAGCTGATATGTGCTTGTAGAGAGAGATAGAGTTGGATGATAATAGATCTATTAAAAATGATCCTCAAATAGATCTAAATAAACAAATTTAAATGTATTAAAAAGTTAAAAAATATAGTATTAAAACTTGAAAAACCCTTGTAGTGGTTACATGCGATGGTGGCCATGCATGTTGTGGTGAGTTCCGACGGCGTTCAGCAGCGGCACAACCTTTTTTGTCAAGCAAATGACTTCAACACAGCCAGCGGCGGTGGAGAGGACGGCTGCAACGGAAAAAAATAACAAAAAACCAATATTACTTGTATATAAAAATATAACCAATTAAAAAGCTAAGAGTAGCATAAATATGTAAACTTATTAAGAAGGATATATCTTGAGGTGACAAACAAACATTAATTTCGGCAGGCGCGAGATTTTATGGCTGTACAAAAAACGCAAAAAAGTATAAATACAACAGATCCATAAGAGAAAACATCAGATTTACAAATAAAAAATAGATCTTGAAAATAAAACAATAGATCTATAAATTAATATTATACCTAAATAATTAATAAAAAAATTTGGTGTGGTCTGCAGTTGTTAGGTTGGCGGTTACATTCGGTGGTCGTGACACGCATGGCAGTAGGTTCGGTGGTGGTGGTGAAGTCGTCAAGTGGTATGACGTTTGGATAAGGTAGTGGTAAGAGTGGATGTAAATTAAACATGTGGGATATGTGAGTGTAAGATGTGTGTGTTTGTGTGTGCTGGTGTGTTTTGAGATGAGAGATTTTTTGTGTGTGTTTTATTTTTGAAATGAAAGTAGATGGTGGTGGTGGTTGTTTTCTAGATGAGGTATTTGTGGTTTGCTTTTGAGGTGAAAGGAAAAAGTGAAAATAAATTAAATGTGAGGATGGGTGTTTGTTGGGTATTTGTTTGTAAGGTGATTTATATATTTGTTGGTTTGGTTGAAAGTTGAAAATCTTTCAACTTTCAACCATTAGGAGCTTTATAAGGTACTAGGCGAGTACCCGCGCATAGCGGCGAAAATTTCTAACGACTAATAATTAACGATATACAATATTGTAGTGAGTGTTCTATATATTGTAGTAAGTGTTTTATGTAACTGAAGACCGCCATAACGATAATTCAACACAAGTTGATGAAGACCTATGAATTTTTATCCTTCACTACATTAAAAAGAAATTCATATCGAATATGTGGTATTTTGGGAATGGCGGATAAGATTTACAGCAGCTCATTACTGTTTCAAAATCATGAGAGCACTAAGAGTTATTTTAACCAACTCCTTTAAAATCTAGTACACTCTCATTAGCTTCTTTAATCACTCTGAAATCTTTACGTCATTAATCGAGTTGCGTGGAATCCTGTTTGTAGCTCATTCGTGACTGCTGGTCCTGCTGGCTCGGGACCATGGGGCAGGCCCCTTGGTTCGCTCTCATGGGGTGCGCCTCATGGCTGGAGACCAATGGTGGCTCAACGTGTCCACCTATCTGGTTTAAATTAGTGTATACATCCTCTTTGATCGAGTGCATCAGGTGGTCCTTTTGGTCTAAGTGAAAGCGAAGGCTCTTTTGGTCCGAGTCGACCGAATGATTCCTTTATATCGAGTTCACGGGATGGTCCTTTTGGTCCAAGTCCAAAGGTCCGTCACACTTATTCGTTTTTGCTTTAGCAGCTTTGTCCCCGTATCTCCTTAATAACTGCATAAAAGAACGTGTATATGCCTGCACGTCATTACAAAATAAGATAAGCAAATGACAAGTAGCATTTTGTAGATACCTTTTTGCCTTCGAGTTTTTCAACGTGTCCACCAATCTTGTTAGAATTAGTGTGTCCACCACGTCGGTTATGATTGAGTCCGTCAATATTCTGATTCGAATTCACAGGTCGGTCCCCTTTGTTCAGGTGAACCAAACGGTCCTTTTGGTCTGAGTTGACGTGAAGGCTCTTTTGGTCCGAGTCCACTATATGATTCTTTGTATCAAGTTCACGGGATGTTCCAGTTGGTCCGAGTCCAAAGGTTCATCGAGTTTCCCAGTATAGTCATGTTCGTCATAAACGTCCTCAATGTCTTCGTATAGCCATCTTTGTTTATTGTTTTTTAATGGAGTACTTTTTGGAGATTGGGGTACAACAACAGAAATCAAACGCATACAATTAAAAGAAGCACGCAACAGTAAGCAGAAAACATGGAAGTCAAAAGTAAGCTTCAAGTGAACATTAGCTATTAATGTAAAATTTTCAAACTTAAAACAAGCTGCCTATAAACTCGGAGTTCCACAAATCCTAAATGCAGATTAAGTTAAGCTTGAAAACTAACTAATTCCAAAGTTTAAGCAATCAAAATTTAAATTTAAGTCTAAACGTTGTTGCATCAAAAGTGTCACAGAAAGTGAACATTCAAGTTCTATTTTTGAACGTTTTGGGTTTGATGTTGGTTTTGCAGGGCATTCAAGGCACAAAAACTCAAAATACAATCCAACACTTCTAACAATCAGCAAAAACACGCTGCAATTGGGGCTCTTTTCAACACAGTTAAGCACTCACCTACAAGCAGGCAGCCCCTATTCTTTTTTTCTTTTGGGTATGCTAGTGGTTTCAACCACACTCTACTTTGTTTTTACTTTGGTTTGGATTCATTTGCTAAGGGTATTTGAACAAATGGCAAGCGACAAAAACCAATCACAAATGCACAATCAAGATAACACAATTTAAATTCAACAATTCACGCCACACATCACACTTCAAACAGAAACTTGCAGACACTACTTATACTTTTTTTTATAGCTTTTTGTTTTACTTTCTTTGGAAGTTTGGTGTTTGTTGTTGGATCCCAGGGACTAAACATATCAACCAAAGCACAATTACAAGCCACGAATTCACACCACAATTAGATTTTGTGTACACAGTTAACAATGAAAACACAAGCAAGCTTTTTTATCCTGTTGGTTTGTGGTGTGCAGACACCCAATACAAACAATACCAGTGGCAAAACTTTTGTAGGCACTAAAAAGCTATAAAGAACGTGTCAACTTATATGAAATCTAAGAAATAAAAGCATTAATGATTATGAACGCAAGTACCTTGTTGCGAGTATGATAGACAAAACACTCGAGGGTGTTTCTTTGGTCTTTAAGCTGCCGCACCTTTCGATCAAAGCTTAAAATATTTATCCTCATATTCTGTCAATCTCTGAAAATCAGAAGAGATCAATGCCTCAACACGTTATTCAACATATGATTAGCCGAAAAGTCTAATCAGTGGGGCATGCAGGAATTGTACCTTGGATATAATCAATTAACAAGCCCGTTTTTCACCTTTGGGTGTACTGTAAATGGTTGATTCATGCAATGACAAGGACAATCTCAAATTAAAACCAACAGACTTATGTCATTATTGCGAATAGGAGTAGCAGATACATGGGTTAAGCAATAGAAGTAATCGATCAAATGCAAGTTTGTGCATTACCTGACCCAAATATCGAATAAGAATCTTTGCACCAATAGACCAACCAGAAGCATACATATTTGAATTTGCGTATCGAGAGGAAACATGTGGTACTTACTAAGATCTCTCGTAAATGATGCAGAGTAAAACTGTTTGAAATATCCGTAAATTAAATAATTTGGAGGATGCCTTCCAAAGGAACTTGCTTTTTGCCATATAAAAGATAGAATTATAACAAAGAGATTAAGTTTCTAATAATGATTGATACCTTGGGTGATATTACAGGGTTGTCATCACAATCACAGCTGTCAAAAGCCACAACACCCCATACTGTGTTTCTTGCTCTCGGTAGCATATGTTTATATACCTACAGAGATAATGGTCTTGGTTTTAGGTTTTACGATAGGATCTAAACCCCAGAATTAAAGGTGTGACTGAATATCACAAACCTTTTTCTAATTTAGAGTGTAGTTCCTGATAACAATGGAAACCATGGGGCAGTTTCAAACCGTCTACAAAGGCTTGGTTGCGGCAACTATTGAGCGGACCATGACTTTATTTCACTGTCAGTTACCACCCTTTGTCGACGCGAAGAATCAGTAGATCCCGTGGTCGGACAGTCACAACCCTCAAACGTTTGACATCAGAGCCAACTTGCTGTAAATCCCCCTTGGCTATGCCAAGATGTTGATTCATTGTCCAAACCTTCCTCCCGATAAGAGAATCAGAATCATTGTCGTCACCATTGAGACTTGTAGAATCATAATGCAAATACTATTATCATATACATCAGTAAATCCCACGATAAATTATGGGGGAAATCAAATACTGGGTTGACAACATGTCAAAACGGGTGCAAGCTTAAAAGGACCCAACGGGTTGGGTTGACCCATAAACACTTCATTACATATCATCAAATTCTTTATAAATAACTGATATGATAACTACGATGTTGTGAACAATATATTTGGGTGATAAAAATCTAACTACTCTTTGAATAAACTGACTTAAGAGGTTTATGCACCATAAGTAGACTCTAGGTGATTTTGAACTTGTTTGACCCGTGTCCTTTTCACCTAAAAAGAGGAAAAAATAACTTAGAGCAACATAATCTTACAGATTGTGGCTTCTTTTCCCTGAATCCTGAGCTAGAGCCTCAGTTCAAACCTGATGAAGATCCAGTGGTGGTGGACCCAAAATATATATCTAGCATGTGAAATAGTAAATTTGCATAAAACATAAACTTTCTTGTGATGTAGGCTTAAAAACTAAGATATTCTACCAATAAAAATATACAAATTTATAAAAGAAAACAACAAAAAAGTTTAATAAACTTAAAAACCCTTTCTTGTGATATGTTGATTTCAGATATAACAAAACTTACATAATAAATTTGATTAAAAAAATATTAACTTTTAAATAGAAAGTAAAAAATTACCAGCTTTTCCGACGACGCAACGGCTGGATATGCTTTCTAGCACCACCGAAGGTAGCAACAACTTTTGTAACCAAAAGAAATCTCAGATCTACATATAAAATCCACATATCAAATAAAGTAAACCAATCGAACTTGATTAGTATAGAATCGTAGATCTAGAAATACAATAAATAGATTAATCAAAGAAACTCATTAAAAGTTGACTAATATATGTAGATCTATTAAAGCTTTAAATATACCATCACGCTTATAGAACCCTTTCGATTGTCGTGGTTGTATGGTGAGTGCGACTAAAGTGCATGGTGGGAGCAGTTTTGTGGTGATCGTGTTGTTGCAAAGGTTTCATGAGGTGTTGTTGTTGCGGTGGCGCGGAGAGACCCGGTGGTGGGGAGAGATCTGGTGAGGAGTCGTGGGTGAGAGAGAAAGTTTTCTATGTGTGTGTTTTTTAGCTTAAAAAAATTAAATTGGGTAAATGAGAGGGAAGTAAATGTTTACTGCATTAATTATTTTCAACCATTCTATACTTTTTCAACCATTCTAGTTTTTTCAACTTTCAATCATCTCTATTTTTCCTTTATAAAGGAGTGTAGATATAGATATTATAAATTTATTCTGATATATAATATAATTAATTGTTTATATAAACTCTAAGTCTTTAAATAAACTAAAAAAGTAGAACTTATACTTAGGTTATATAAGTCGAAACAAACACCCCAAATCCAAATGAAAATGTTTTTTTATTATTTCCATTTTTATGTAAATGATTTTTATTATTTCCATTTTTATGTAAATGCCATCTAGTCCGCCTTTTTTTCCCATAACATTGCAATTCTCAACAAACTAAAAACACCCCTCCCTCATAATCAAGTAATTCTCAACAACACTAAAAACACCCCTCCCTCATATCAAGTGGTGCCATGGTGCAAAATCTTGTGTCATCGTGTTAAGAGTTAAAAAGACCAACAATTTGTTTTTTTACAAGACCACTTGGCTGGCAACAGTGTTGTTACCGCTACCACTAGGCCAAAGTCATCTGGTGCCAAAATTACTTGTATACAATAGAAAACCTTACTATGGGAAAATTCATCTGTAAATGAACCAGACTTATCCTTCTTAAGCAAATGCACTGTTGAATTATCAGCTTATCCCAGACCACATAAACTGTTGCAAGGTATTCCTTTTTTCATAAATATTACACTTTCGTTAAGTATGTGTATTCACTTGTCACTTGATACATCTGGGCTCTGGCTAATGCGTGCAACCAATAACCAATCAAACATTACATCAGTCGAGCCAATTTGGCAGTAAAATTAACCAATGAAGTTGTTAACAGAAAAAAGAATAATAATCATTCTGAGAGATACAGGGGAACATTGCTGCATCGACGTATGCCTTAGACATCAGAATTTTGTACCTCAGCTTCTCTGACTGTCCAAAGTGCATACAAAAACAGGTGCCCGTTAAACAGTAGTATAACTTATGCATCAAAAAATTTCTCTTCCGATCAATGCTTGATTGTTTCTACAATACAGCCCATTGATGCATTGATGGATTGTAAAGAATGCTATTGACAAGTCCCTGCTAATTTCTTGTAATTGATGACCGTATCCAAATGGAACAAAACTTTCAAATTTCTGGAACCATATCTACAAATCACTGTCTTCTATGTACACGTCAATGAAGCATTTCTTTGTAACAACGCACAGGCTGACGGCAAAACACCGTTAACGAAACCCGATATATGCTCACAACTCCATTGCACGGTTGACCTTAAACCAAACAAGCTAACATTCTTCATACATATTCCTTCAAAAGGGGCACCCTCAATCCCTAACAGCATAGGCGGTTTTCTTGAATTAAAACTGACTACATTAGTAATAAATATACCCTTTATCCTTGGAAGCGCTTTTGGGTCCCACGCGTCATCGGGATGGTCATCGGCACCTCGGCTAAACCTTAGGGGTACCTTAACTCCGTCCATTGTAATGTTAGTGATAGTGATGTTTTCTATATAACCCCCTCTACCTTTGTCTGTTTTTATTCGAATACCAGCTGCTGAATTCCTAATGTGAAGATTTTCTATTTGAATATTTGAAATACCTCCGGACATTTCGCTACCAATCCCGACTCCTGAACATGTCGGGGTCGTGCCTGATACTCGTCTGATGATAATGTTTGAGCTTGGGCGGGCCATGTTTATGCCATATTGGTCCCACCCGCTTTTTACAGCTACAAGATCGTCACCACTTTCTATATAACAATCTTCAATGCAGACGTTTGTACATGAATCTGTAAGATTGCAGGAAAAATGAGACTTTTAATGGTAAGAGTATTATTATAAATATTGCTGCAGTAAAAAGAACTACTTTCCTAGTTTTGCTTAAACAAGTCAAACGGTAAAATTCAAAACTTTTAAGGGCAATTAGGGAGCACGCGCAAAAAAATGGGGCAGGCTTGACATGATGAAATCATAATACCAAAAAGCGTAACATATATTACGGTAAATAGAAGCAGTACCTGGGTCTATGCCATCAGTGTTTGGGGCCTTAAGTGGAGCCAATATTGTCATGTCTTTTATTACAACATTACTGCAAATAATAATACACAACATTTAGTTTAGAGCATAGTTAAAAACAGATACCAAATTTCTCGAAATAGTTGGTGAAAGGGAGAATCTTCCATAAACATTTTTTTCTTTTTGGGTGGGTGGGTGGAGAACATAATTATCGCCATTTTATATTTCTAGCATCTAATGTATTAATTATGGATGCTTTATGACACATTGCCGTCATTATGCTCATTAAATCAAAACAATATCATGTGCAACTTCTTGGTCATGAGTCATGACATAGAACATGTGAAGGATCATGTGCTCTGTGTTTAAAGATTCATGACTATTCAATGTTTAAGGTGCCAAGTGCTCAGACAGCAAGAAAAAATAAATGTATAATAAACTATGTACATCACTTCACTTGTATATAAGGCTATAAATGAAGATGGGCCACGTAATAGAAACAAACAAAATGCAATGAACTGGGCTAAAGAAACGGACCCAAAAAAAGTTAGACTAAATAAATGCCACATTATACAAAAGCTAGTACCTTTAGATCCAAATCTGGACCAGGGAGGATTTGGAAAAAAAATCATGATGGAGCCCTTACTGATTTTCTATTGTATTCTAATTATATTCTAGTGTCGTATTCTGTAACACATCTATTCATAGTGTATGTAAAAAATGGCTTTATAGGTAAAAAGTAGCTTCAATGTACCACTTCAGAAGTCGTTATGGCATGGGTAGGGAATTGTGAAGGAATAACAATCCCTCTGAAATAGATATATAAAACCTATGCCTTTAACTTTGATGGTCAAACAGGCTATTTGCCCACTTTAAAAGTTCTATAATTTTTTACAAGATGCTAGCTTTAACTTTCAAAATTCAAACTAGAGAAAGGAGGAAAATCGAACCTGGAGTAAACAGGGTGGATAGTCCAAAAGGGAGAATTACGAAATGTAAGGTTGGAAATGAGTATATTTCTTGAATTCATGATTTCAACAAGATGGCCTCTAGTGTGTTCCAATGTCCTATTCCACCATAGGTCCCACCACATCTTACCACGTCCATCAATTGTTCCGTTTTGTCCTGAAATCATACAAAAAAAATCCATATCATACATTCCCATCACACATTCTTTAGTGCTATTCAGCTCAAGATCTCTATCATTAAGCATCAAGATTTTGTAGCCCATGTAGAGGAAAATAGTCAACCTATTGACATTTTGTCCATTTTGCGTGAAGAAAATCTGATGTGGGTTGGCTGAATCGCATATAATGTATTGCCATGAACAAACTTTTTGAGTTCCAAGATAAATTATATAATTTTTTTAATTTTGGATTCTAAAGTGCATCTTTTGACTGTACTAGACAGAGTGTAACCTTTTTATCTTGAACATGCGATTATTCTGATATTCAAATAATAAAATTTTTTAGTGCTAACTGAGTTAATTGGTGCATGGAACAGAAGCTTGCATTTGTACAATTATTTAAAGAACTTATTTACTGACAAAATAATACATGAAAACAACACAATTATAGGTATGATTCCCTTTATAGTGTTTAGCAAATAAGATTTTCTAGTTTGGCCTAAAAAATATGGTATTGATTCTCTATGATAAAATAAGGCTAAAGGTCATGATTTCCCACCACACGCTACTAATTAAATAATTAAAGAGCCAAACAAGTAATAATGACAACAATTGGTGGCAATGACAAGAAAAAGTAACATGATCTGGTTCGTCTCCAAAGAATCAATTTATTCACCGTCATCAACAAGAATATTAAAAGAAACAATATTAGTTTAGCTAATACGCCATTTGTTCCCTAGTAATCTATTCTGATTTTGAGATTAAACTAGTCACTTGTAGGGTTGATACTTGACGTAGACATGTAAGTATAGAATTAGAAGAAAAAAGACAAGGCTATGGATTAAAATATTATCAGCAACAAAGTATCCAGGTAAAAAGGTAAAACTAGATTTATGTCAGCTTATAAGCAGGCCAATTAACCGGCTAAATCTTGTTATGTGGCTAGTGAATTCTTATAAAAATTTCTATTGTTGTCTAGGGCTGTTGTTTCTGTAGAACTATGTGTAACTTCTTGTTTTTAGTAGTCAAAAGTACCTGTGATGTAAATCATCGAGAATAAAAGAAAAGTGAAATATGATGGTGTACCTGTAATGACAACATTTGTGAGGCCATCGCCGTGAATTAGACTTATATGTCTCCCTCCCAATCTCTCTCTCCCTCTTCCGTAGGAAGGTAATGGTTCGATAATAGGCCATTCCTCAGGATCCTATTATTCAAACAACAAATCAAAATGAGATAATAGAGAAAAGGGAACTGATTCGCACACACAACTTTTTCGAACATCATTAAATAGTTGTACAGAGTATACATCATGTTTTGGCCGCTTCTACATGTGAGTATGCAATTCATCTCCAACAAAACTAACACACAAGGTTAACCATCTAATTTCTTAAGCACATTAGTATTAACAGCTAAACTAGGCTACCAATAATTTGATTGGATAGTTGTTTGACCATTAGCCTAATGTCAAAACTGCTGTATTTAGTGATAGAGTACTCATAAAGGAACTTAAGGTTTTCAAGTTAAATAAATTTTTGTTGGTCGAAATGAATACCTCTTTTCGTGATAAAAGCTGAGCCCTCATAACTCCTAAGAATTGTTGAAACTGATATCCTCTGCAATTCTAGCTAGTTCATTTATTGGGCAACTAAACACTTTAAACCAAATAAATTCACTCAACCAAAATTGATACAAAAAAAGTTACCCCTCTTTTACCTTTCTGATGAAAACATTGATTATTTCTAACATTTGTTTCATCAAAAGAACTTTCCAACAACTTCAAAGATAGGCTTATCGTCACCCACTAATTCACTACACTTTAACCCTCTATCTTACTAGCTTATATGATTTCAGTATATACGGAGTACTTCATAAGCCCTAATTTTCCGGCTTATTTTAAGACGTGTAAGCTTATATGAGTTTACCATACTCAAAATAAGCCAGAAAATTGAAGCTTATGAAATATAAGCCAAAAAACAAATAAACTTGTAAGCCACATATAAGCTAAAACAAACAGCCCCATACTCTGTGATCCGCATCATACACTTTAACCAAAAGTCAACATCGCAATCAAAACCAAAGTACTACTAAATACTAATCAAATTGTAGAATAAACCTAAACTCATTGCAACAAGCAACTATTAAACACCACCAATAAGTCAAAAATTTTGACATTTTTCCATCTAACCACAAATCCATAAAAAAAACATTAACCTAACACTAAAAAAACATATGAAAAATTACCTCTGAGCCCAAGATAACAGCACCATGTTCCAAAAACAGAGTAAAGTTACTCGTAAGATTAAAACTACCAGTAACCCACTTCCCTACAGGCACATTCAACTGGGCCCCACCTCTGTCTTCATACCTCCTCATCTCCACCATAGCCGCCATGAACGCCGCCGTGTTCGACGTCACACCATCACCCACACCACCATATTCCAATATACTTTTCATAAACACCCTTTTTGGGACAGTCCCATCACACGTGTCCAACCCATGCATGGCTGCATGACCCATGTTGGAAACGGGTCGGGTTGGGAAAATGGGCTGGTTTGTGGTGAGGTGGATTGTGAGGATGTATATGAGGGTGAACAGAAGGAATAAAAGTAGCCATGATGGTTTTTTAATGGATGTGATGAGTTTTGATGTGATTGGGTATTGGTTGTTTTGGTTTTGGATGTCTGTCATGTGGTTATGGGGTGTTTGGGTCATGCATGTGGTGGTTTAAGGGAGTGTTTGGATCAGTGAATGTGTTGAAGACAGGAGATGTGTTTTTTTTTGGTTTCAGAAGGGAGGAAGAAGGGGACGAAAGAGGTGTGTAAGCGTGTGTTATTTAACTCTTTTGTTTATGTATGTGAAGGAAAGAGACTTCTAAACAATGTTTTTATTGAAATAATCAACTTTGTTAAAAGAAAATATACATATATATATTATTATAAAAATATGATAAAAAAAATAATCAACTAATTGCAAATTTGCAATCTTTCTAGAGTAAATTGCGTGGTTGATCAGTGTTTTTATTGGTGAGTTTCTTTTTCGGATTCAACTATAAGGAATGACATGAATGGTCCATAGATTTCTTTCTTTTAGCAATTTTGAATTAAAACCTAAATAATACAAACACCAAAAAGAAAAGGGTAAAAACTATAAAATACCATCTTACTTATTGATTTATGCCGACTTTAAACACTTACTATTTTATCTCGTGACTTTACCAACGAACTTGTTTGTTTTGTGACAATGTTACCTATATGACCGGCTATACTTCCATGTTATTATCTTTTTTATTTTAAATGACACCTCATCTTTTTAGTTTAGTTTCCACCCTTGTCTTTTTCACAAACATCAACTTTCTATCAATTTTTCTTTTTCGGATGAAGTTATAATCTATAAGGTTTATAAAGGGGTTTTACCCGATTCAGGTAGTGAGATCGCGGTCAAATGAATTTCTCGTGATTCGAAACAAGGGCCGCCGAAGGAATTTGTGTCGGAGATTTCAACTATTGGCCATCTGCGACACAAAAATTGGGTTCAGTTGTCGGGGTGGTGTAGATGGAAGGTTGAGTTCTTGCTGGTTTATGATTTTGTGCTAATGGGAGTTTAGATTTTGAGTTGGGCACAAAGGTTTAAAATCATAAATGATGTGTCAGACGGATTACTCTATTTGCATGAAGGGTGGGAGCAAATTGTGCTCCACAAAGATATTAAAGCAGCAAATGTATTGTTAGATTCAGAGTGGAACAGACAGTTGGGTGATTTTGGGCTGGCCAAGTTATATGACCATGATTCGAATGCGAACACCACCAAATTGGATCTGGGTTTTTATTTTCTGACAAAGATCTGGGTTTTATTCATATATATATATATGATAAACAAATAAAAAAAAATTATTCTCAGAAAATTGAAGGAGAAGAAAGCAAAGGGTATTTTAGTCAAACTATCCAAGTCACCATGTTATATAGTGGAAATCATATGTGGACGTATTAAAACGAAATTAAATAATGACGTGGATATTATTTTGCCAGCGTGTCGGTAACAAGTTACCATCTTGGTAACTTCAAAACGATTTTGAAAGTAGAATGGTAAAGTCACGAGATAAAATAATAAGTGTTTAAAGTCGGCACAAATCAATAAGTAAGATGTTATTTTATAGCTTTTACCCAAAAGAAAATACGCTTACAAACCAATCTAAAACTTTCTAAAACACTACCTTATGAAGGATCGAAGAACCACAGACACTACAGATATATCATACCTATATAATACTAGATTACTTAAGAAACATCTTAAAGATATGAACCCACAAATAAACAAATTACGACGTAGTTTGGCAAGTGCTTTTGACGATCTTTGTTTCGAAGAAGCGTCCGTAGGATTATATAGACCGAGCGTAATGGTTGGTCGATCATTTGGTCGTTCGTCTAACCAGATGTGTCTCCCTTTACACCCCATCACTCGAAAGCGTCCACTTGAAATAACCAACTTAGGTTGTTTAGTCGACTAGATTTGTGAAATAAAAAAAAACAAGACAACGACTCAATTTTCTACGAATAAATACCATAACACAATAAATACTTTTCTATATTTATGCACAATTCCAACCATAATATTTGTAGTATAATATTTCAAATCAAATGTATGGATTACAATTAAATTTTTACTAATTCAGATGAAAAACACAAAGTTAATAGTATAATTTTAGAGTTTTTAAAGATATCATTATACAGCCACGAAACTTAACAGATATGGATCATTACAGTGCTCATGGATTGTATAGTGTCGGCTTGATTACTTCACTTAAAACTCAATGTACGATGAAAAATAATACCGTAAGCGGTTTCGAATGAGCCTATTTCGCATTCACGTTAGGATGATGCGAAGCGGATAAAGTATATAAGCGTGCATTAAGCAGCAAGGAAAGATACGGAACGAGAGTTTGGCGTCTTAAAGAAAAAATGGGCAATAATCAAAACTCTCGCACATCTAATGACTCTTAAAAAATATGAATGTGATGTACACACGCATAGTATTATATAATATGGTTATAAAAAGATAAAAAGAGTGTCATCGGGTCGTGACTTTTATCCAAAAGAGCGATATCCTAAAATTGATTTCATTCAAACGCTTGAAAAAAGTTACAAATGGAGTGGCTCGTGGCTCGTGAGTGTTAATTAGTTTATAATGTGTGGGAGTTGAGTGAATGTTTAAGTTATAAATTGAATTGGTATACAATAAGCGTATATATTTAGTAAGATTATCAACGGGAACTTTATCTCAATTGATATCTACTTTCGAAAAATTTATGATCTAACTAAGGGCAGATTTTGTGAATAAAATGCTAAAAGTTCAAGTCTCAACCCCTAACTACTCTAGTAAATGTTTCTGGGTTAAAAGAATTACCAAAACTATTTATGAACAATTGACGGTGAAAAAACATCCAAAGTGAAAATGTTTCGACTCACACATTTTGAGAGTACTTGGTGAAATTTGTTAAGACACGTAGGGAAAATTATGTAATATTTGATAGTTAGGGTTAAAATGTGAAATCTAATGAGAACCACAATAAGGATCAATCGTGTATTTTGGTCATAATTAGGTTTTAGGAAATGGGATATCGCATCCAAGAAGTTTCCTGGAGTAGTTTGCAAAACATAAAAATCTTCTCCCAAAACTTGTCTTTAACCATGTAATGTTTCTTTTCCCTTTCTGTCATACTACCTTTGTCTAAAAATATCATTTATTATTTTATTTAAGTTATTTAAAATAATTATTTGTTTCTAAAAATATATACAATACTAAATTTAATTTGAATTTATTATATTATTCTGACTTTCGATTATTATTACAAATATTAAAAAAATTTAGATTAATTAATAGTAAAAATATCATTCTTCAAAAAAAAACTAAAAAAATAATATTTTTCTTAAATATGTGTTTTTTATTTATAAACAATAACTATAAGACAAAAGGGTACCAATTGAAAATGCATTAATTGATTATTTTTAACTTATATAATATGTGTAATGGATAGTAAAAACAAGGCTAATGACCCGCGCTTCGATGCGAGGGTCTAATTTATGATGTACGTATATAGGAAAGTGTTGTAATGAGCATGTTAAACGAATCGATGGTTCTTATTGCATAAATAGGTTAACACGCGACTTACCTTTGTAGTAGTGTTCATAAATTAAACGGGCTTAGTAACTTATTTAGTTTTATTCCTACCTAGCAAACAAAAGGGGAAAGCGGATAGTGTCATATAATTATGCCTTCTTAAGAGCATGTGCAATAAGTAAGTTGTAAAAGGCTTTTTACTATTCAAAAAAGCTATTATAAAGACTTTTTAGCATTGTAGTATAAGCTTTTTTCAAAGCTTTTTAGCAATGACTTGAGAAAGCTCAAGTCATTCTTTAAAGTTGTAGTTATTAAATAGGTTTGCATTGAATGCAATTAATGTGTCAAGTCTTAAAAATTTTTTATCATTGTTGATGCTCTAAGCTATTTATATCTACTACTACTTAATTATGTTACTACTAAGGCAGTATGCAGCTTTTCCGTTAGTCGACTTTTTTCTCTGTCTTTTTATTCTTTTGGCAATAGTGCTCTTTTCAATGTTTTGTTGCCTACCTCAGTTTCTGTTTCTGACTTTTGGGAGGTTTCTTCTCGGTGGATTATGGACATGCTTGACTTAGTGAGCCTGTGTGATGTAAACAGTGAGTATGGAGGACCTTACCTATAGGTAAGTTTTTCTTTTTTCAGAGTTAGACTATGTATTTTTTATTTGTTGCATGTTGTAATTTGGCTAGCTACCGATTTTTCTTTCAGTTGGAGACTTGATTATCGGCCCGGGTGTTCTTCAAAAAATGACGGTCTTTTAACAAATGCTTAGTATGCTCAGGCAGATATTTTTTTGCAATAAAATGATCCTTCATTCTTTACAAAATTTGTGGTACCGTACTTTTCGGGCATTAGAATATATGTTCATGCATTCATCGTGACAAAACCTGGTGTTGCAGTGCTCACACTGTTGAGAAAAGTGACACCGGACTTAAGCAAACCCACGACTAAAAATATGAAATGCAATAAAAGATGACACGGAGATTTAACGTGGAAAACCCCAATAGGGTAAAAACCACGGGCAATGAAAGATACTTCTTTATGTAGAAACTAGGAGTTACACTTTCTCTAGTTAACAACACTATTAAGAACGACTACAAACTCTCTAAGCTACACACACAAGAACTAGGAGAAAGGAAAGAATGGGATGCAAAATGAAGCAAGTTCCATTGCCTTTTATAGGCATTCTTCCTTGCACATTGACATCACCCATGACAACATTAGATCAAGTTGCCAACAACTTGTAGCTTCAACTTGTATGCAACTTGCAAGATTCCCATGTGATACATTGCATTTCATTTTAATAATCTCCCACTTGAAGATTCGATTGAAGCCCAATCAATCTTCACACCGTTATCCTTCCTTGCACTTCCATGTTGCTTACGTTTCTGCTAGGCCGCATGAGGATCGGCACCATATAAACTTGTCACCACTGATTGCTTTCGTCAGATAATCTGCCACGTTATCATCAGTATGAATTTTCCTCATATCCACGGTTCCTTCCTCCACTTTCTCACGAACGAAGTGATACTGAACTCGTATATGCTTTGTCCTTTAATGAAATGCTGGATTCCTTTCCAGATACAAGGCGCTCTGGTTGTCACAAAATAGAGTAATTATCTATTGTTTGTGCCCGACCTCCTTCAACAACATCTTCAACCACACTGCTTCTTTGCTGGCTTGAGCAGCTGCAACATATTTTGCTTCTGTTGTTGACATAGCCACAACTGATTGCAGTTTTGAAGCCCAGCTTACTGTTCCGCCATAAACCGTGAACACATACCCGGTGGTTGATTTGCTTCCATCAACATCACCTGCATAATATGAATCAACAAATCCTTGGACAATTAGATCCAATTCCCCAAAACATAATGCAACATTTGAGGTTCCTTTGAGATATCTAAGGATCCTCTTCACAGTTTTCCAATGCTCTCTACCAGGTTCTGCCATGTACCGACTCACTACTCCCACTGCATGTGCAATGTCTGGTCTTGTACATATCATCGCGGACATTAAACTTCCCACTACTGATGCATATGGTACTCGAGACATCTCAATCCTCTCTTCTTCACTGCTAGGACTCATCTTGGAGGATAACTTGACATTAGTAGGAAACGGGGTTGATATTGGCTTGCAATATTGCATGTTGAACCTTTGCAAGATTTTCTTCACATAACTTGTCTGTGAAAGCCAAACTTTCCTACAAACTCTATCTCGGTGAATTTGCATCCCTAGAATCTTGTTTGCGGGTCCCAAGTCTTTCATCTCGAATTCCCTAGCCAGTTGAGCCTTCAGTTTATCGAGACGATCTTTGTTGGAGCATGCGACCAATATGTCGTCAACATATAACAACAAGATGATAAAATCATCATTTCCAAACCTCTTGAAATATGCACAAGAGTCTGCATATAGTCTGTTATAATCAAGGCTCCTGATGAAGGAATCAAATCTCTTGTACCAACACCACGGCACCTGCTTTAAACCGTACAAAGATTTGTTTAACCTGCAAACCAAGTTCTCTTTTCCTTTTTGTTTAAAACCTTCTGGTTGGAGCATATGAATTTCTTCTTCAAGATTTCCATGAAGAAATGCAGTTTTCACATCTAGTTGCTCTAGATGTAAATCATACGTATCACACATTGCAAGAACCACGCGAACAGTTTTCATTCGAACCATAGGGGAAAACATTTCGTTGAAGTCGATTCCCTCTTTCTGAGCATATCCTTTTACCACCAGTCTTGCACGATACCTCTCCACCTGATCATCACCGTTTCTCTTGATCTTATACACCCATCTGTTTCCAATGGGTTTTCTACCACTCGGTAGTGGCACAAGTTCCCAGGTTTCGTTCTTATGAAGAGTTTCAATTTCTTCTTGCATTGCTTCCTTCCAGAACGAAGCATCTGGATTATCCAGTGCTTCTTGAAGAGTTGATGGTTCTCCTTCCTCCGTAAGAAGACAATATGCAACATTGCGTTCCATAACATAATCTGAGTGCCACGTCGGACGGTTTCTTACTCGATTAAGAGTACGCGTCGCTGTAGCTTGAGACTCGGTTGTCTCTTCTTCTTCGTGCTCTGGTACAGCTTCAAAAGAATCACTCGAATGAAATGGCTTTTCCATCTGTATTAATGTAGTTTCTCTTGTAGTGCTATTACCTTTTTCATTATCTTGAATTTTGTCTTCTATAAAGACAACTTCCCTACTGACGACTACTTTTTGGGCAGTGGGGTCCCACAAGCGATACCCTTTTACTCCGTCAGCATACCCCAAGAACAAACACTTTCTGGATTTTGGATCCAACTTTGTAGTTTCTTGAGCAGTGTACATCACGTACACAGGACTTCCAAATATATGTAGGTCTGAATACTTGACCGGCTTCCCCGTCCACATCTCCATCGGTGTTTTCAACCCAATTCAAGTTGAAGGCAAACGATTTATCACATAACATGCGGTATTAACTGCTTCTGCCCATAATGATTTTCCTAAGCTTGCAGTTGCCAACATCGCCCTTGCTTTTTCTAACAAGGTTATGTTCATCCGCTCTGCCACTCCATTCTGTTGAGGAGTGTATGTCGTTGTGAACTGCCTTTTGATTCCTTCTTGCCTGCAAAAAGTATCAAATTCATCACTAGTGTATTCACCTCCATTATCCGTCCTCAAACACTTGATCTTCTTTCCAGAATCAAGTCCAACCCGCGCTTTGTAAACTTTGAAAACTTAAAACATATCAGACTTCTTCTTGATTGGGTACAACCTTCATATTTAATTTCCACAACGAGAAATTATTCCTATTGAATTTTTCGATTTCAAATTTCGCCGCCATTGCTACAATCACAATATACTTTTTGACACAACTATTATTTGATAATAGTAACTAACACCTTCAGAGTGAGTATAAATTTATTTATCTTTTGATGTGGAGGGTCCACTTACTAGTGGCAACCACAGAGCATACGATAAGTAATTATACAAACACCCAACCTTAGCTCTTGATACCACTTGCTGAGAAAAGTGACCCCGGACTTAAGCAAACCCACGACTAAAAATATAAAATGCAATAAAAGATGACACGGAAATTTAACGTGGAAAACCCCAATAGGGTAAAAACCATGGGCAAGGAAAGATACTTCTTTATGTAGAAACTAGGAGTTACACTTTCTCTAGTTAACAACACTACTAGGAACTACTACAAACTCTCTAAGCTACACACACAAGAACTAGGAGAAAGGAAAGAATGGGATGCAAAATAAAGCAAGTTCCATTGCCTTTTATAGGCATTCTTCCTTGCACATTGACATCACCCATGACAACATTAGATCAAGCTGCCAACAACTTGTAGCTTCAACTTGTATGCAACTTGCAAGATTCCCATGTGATATATTGCATCTTATTTTAACACACACTACGATTGACAATCGGTATGTCAAGATACCATGAGGCGACAACTCCGAATGATAGATTGAAAACATGAATGACACAAACATAGCTGAGAACAAAAAGACCAAACATAAACGGTAGAACTAAGTGTAGAGGAAACCGAAAAGGAAAAAAGAATAATAAAATTTTCTACCTTCAGTCTGAGTGTTGTTGTATTATAGAGTCCCAGTTGGCATTATGTGAGCCACTAAATAACGCCAAGAACCACATTCTGTTGCACGTCGGTGTATGCCTTCAGAACACCTTTGATTTTGTGTAGTAGAATAAGAACATGTCCTACCTACATCTGAAAAAGCAAGAAAATATAGACAAAAAAACATGCATAATCGTTACATTGGCTGTTGTTAAAACGGGAACGAAACAGCCCTTGAACGTGGATATTTTAGAAAATTTACCCAACTCCACGTGTTTCAAAACCGAATATGATATTACAAATAACCGATTAAGTGTACCCACATTTGAGCAATTTAATGGTTGTATAGCCATATATATTAAATCTCTAGACATATAAATCTTAAGCAAACAAAGTTTTTTGTTCAAAATCAATCCCACCATCAGTAACCTTATATGATGATCTAAGGACTAAGTGCTTTTTTACCATTTTTTTATATTAAAATTTTTCAACTCATTTTACTTATTGTACATTTTGCCAAGTTGTTCATACAGACCTACAATGTTCTAGTGCATATTTTTTTCCTTTTAAAGATATTTCTCTATGTATCTATCGTCTTAAGCCTGTATGTGTTTGTAGCCAGTCAGATATTTAGTTCCATTTCAATGTTTGTATTTTCGTGGAAGCCAAAAGCACACACAATTGGTTATTATAAGTGAAACCAATAAACTTAACAAACAGACAACAATTTACGATTAGCTCACTTCACTATCAGAAAACATATATCTATATCAAATCTTAACAGTAGAAAAAGAAGCAAAAAATACCTTGACAAAGTTATTGACCCTCATTTCACAATCACCTGAGTAGGCAAGTGCATCATCCACCAACGTAACAGTCATTGAGCCACACAATCACCTTAGTAGGCGTATTATGCACTTTCTCAATCCTATTCCACCAATAACCTCTCATTACAGCAATCGTAGAACTTGAACTCTTCCTGCAATGTAAACTCGATATCAGTAACAGCCACCTGGGCATCAAAGCATGTTATAAAGGAAAGTTTGTATAGCTTAGTTGCAGCAGTCGTTTCGGTGTTTTAAGGGTTAATCTGCTAGCTGGGGTCTTTCGGTCGACTTTGAAATACCATTTTGTGTATATTGTTTGGTTGAGTGCACTCCTTTGCCTTAAGATATAACTCACCTATTTATCCACCAAGGTCTGGTCATGCATGTGAGGATATTAACTATTTCTATGATTTTCTGTACAATAGTAGGTCGTACTGACGCTTCAAGAATATACTGTATCTAAAACTACATAGTTTTAAAAACCAAGATGAATATGGAAATATGGAATTATGGAAATGTACCTCTATTTTCTTTATTCATCAGATGGTGAAGACCCTTAAGATAAAAGTTCTACGCTGAATTTATTTGATGCTACTACCCACCTTAATAGCAAAGCTGAAGCATCCGTGTACCTTCAAGTAATTCAGCAAACCCGCTTTAAGTGAAATAACGTGTGAGTAATCAGTTTCAAGCTGCAACTACTTTATATCGGTAGAACACCTCGGGTATGGCATTATTTAAAAAAAATTTATGCTACATTTGCTTAGTGATAGTTTAAAAAAAGGCATATCCCAAACCAAATTAAACCAAACTATCTATCTCTGTGACAAAATAACATGACCAAACTATCATATCAATAACACAAATATTTGTATGGCTAAATTCATAATTTATATTGTCAATAGTTCTTTTTATTTTCACGTTTGAATAACAAATGCAATAGAACACAACTATGTGGGATTCATAAAAAGGCATGAAAAAATAAGCGATATGAACCAAAGACAATTAGATATAGTAAAAAAAGGCAAAAAAGATGAAAAGTTCATCTTAAATAACAATAGGCACAACAAACTCACAATTCTAGCAAACCGGCAAACCAACAAACCCCCTGTACACACATCACAATCAGAATACATTAGCAATGCACAAAAACCTAACAAATTTTGCAAACAATTAAGTCACCTAAAACAATAAACCCAAACCCGATGAGCTAACCTTTTTGCATACACAACAACTGAACAACACTGAATCACACATCTGAATATATTCAAGACTCCTCCTCATCCTTCTCCTGTTTCCTAAAGACATAAACCAAAACAAATGGAAAAAGAGATTAAACCCAAGTCACATCAAAACAAACCAACCTAAACTGAAACCTGTGTGTGAAGAAACCGGGGCGGTGGATAATAGGTGTGGTGGCATAGATAGTTGTTTATTACGGAGTAATAAGACACGTAAGAGGACACGCGCCCTTTTTTTCCCGCCATCCGTAACCCCCACCGTGACACAACCGCCACAATCTTGTCACATAATAGCTAGCGACAAACCAATAGATATCATAGATCTAAGATGAAAGATGAGATCCATCTCATATAGTGAGAGAAAGTTGAGTTTTGGTTGTTGAGTTGTTTTGTATCAGGAGAGTTTATTGTATAATGGGGCGGTGGATGATACATGTTATAAACATTTTCCCGCCAAAAGTATAGGATAGTAATTAAAAAATGAAAGCTCTTCTTAAAACAGTATATAGTATTAATAAGATTTTATTAATTAAAATTTATATTAGTTACACATTTCATAATTTATTTATTTTATGTTACATGTCATATGCAACATTTCAAAAATATTCTCACTCAGTTTTTCATTTCCAACATATCATAATTTATTTATTTAATAATTCTACTTACATTCAACAACCAAAAGCTACAATCTATTTGATAGCTTACAAATAAAAACTTGAAAATCAATAAAATAAAATAAAAATAGGTTTCAAATTCAATCATTTTTTTAAAATATCAAAATAATATATAGAAACTCACACGACACTTTTGATGCATCAAATTTTCATCATTGTCTCAAAATGAAATAATACCAAATCCTAACACTACTCACAATCTTATACATATTCTAAAAGTAAAAAAATAATATTCAATTATTCATCATCGAATACGCAAACGAATAAGATTCATAATCTAAAACAAAACAAAAGTAGACCAATAACCTCTTAAGTTACATACTAATATAGTAATTAGTATATACCTTTGGTTTCTAACTCAATTAGACCTCGTAGATTTTAATCTATCAATACCGACAACGATGGTTTGTGATCGATGGTGGTACACAACGGCGGTGGGGGTGCAACGACGACGATCAAATGGCACATTATAATTACGTGGAGTATGTATGTGTGATAGTGGTTCACGATATTCACGATTGTGGTTAGCTCATTATGGAGTGATGATAGTGAATTTATTTAAAAAAAAATCGTTGAGAGAAAACATACGAATTGTGTGTAAAAAATGAGAAACAAATATAAAAAATAAAACTTTATATAATTAAAAGGAATTATGTTTATATAAATTAAATCTTACATTAATTTAGGCTATTAGATCAAATGCAACGAAAGACGAATATTTATTTTTTAATATATGAGTGAATACAATGAAGTAAATAAACTTTTTCTTGTTAGTTAATTATTTTCTAAAATCTTTTTATGTTATTAATCTAAATGTAATTCGGTTATTATAACTATATATAGTTTATCATTCATACCATGACTGTGTTATGAACAGTAGGTCTTTTTTTTTTCTCGAAAATTTTTATTCTTAATGTTTTATAGTGCTTTGTACATCTGTCTTACAAAGGGTACGTGTTTGACCCACGTGTTGGGATTTAAGAACTAGTTAAAACATTAACTACGAGTATGCAGCGGAATGGATCTAGTATGACAAACATAATTAATCACTTAATAAAAACAATTCAAAACCAACCTTGAATTAATTGAATAAATCAATTAATAGGTCTTGATCTTGATCTTGAACTTAACGTTTAAATAACCGTCTCTATCGTTTGCTCACACGACACGTCAAACGAACAATCACTTCGATGCTTGTAGTAATTTTACTTCAAACAACTTGTGTAATTATCTTCTAACTAGAAACCCCAGATCCAAAATCCTAAGTGGGGTTGCGTAAGGATCGATTTATAGACATTACAAGAATCTTGGGAAAAATCACTCGAAACCCTAATTAGGGTTTAGAGTTAGTCGAACCACAAAGGGAACAAGAACAAAGCTAAAACCTTGACACGAGGATCAAGGGTTTATAAAAGGCTTAGAAACTTCACAAGCGAGTACCAAAAGGTAGTCGATCTTGCAAAGGTTTACACTTTAGGTGATTTTAGGGTTTTGGGGAGTTTTGGCCAATCAAATAAATCGGTTGGGAGGGGTTGTATGTGTCGAAAATTATGAAGGGGTGTGATGGTTTATATAGCCTTCCACTTCCTTAGTTTTCTTGCACCCCACTCCAAGTTTAGGCCAAGGATAATATTTAGTTACCTTAATGACCAAAACAAAATCTTTCACCCTAGGTCTGACCAGATGATGAACAACAACTACAAGTGCTTTTAGATTGGATGGCATAGACTTAAAAATTCAAATAGGTATCACATAAGTTTTAGAAAACAAATGTCAAAATCGTGTAAAAAGATGCATGCAATCATCTTTTTAGCACAAGTTTAGAAAAACCTTTTATCAAATTTTAGTTTTTGGTGTGTTTACCGCGGGAAAAGATTAAAGACTAATCAAACCCTATATCCTACTCTTCATGCACCCGAAGGCAAAAGTGTTTGAGATAATTATCATATAAATGCTGAAACATCTATATGAGACGGGAAAACATTAAAGATCGTTCAAACCCTAGATTGACTAAAACACGTAGTGTAGTAGCAAGTCCATCATTAGTAAAATACAAAACGGTGTTGTAATTTTAAGTATTATAAACCACTTAATTTTACAAATCACGTCATTGAGAAGATAGTTTATACGTCATGATTACGGTATGTAAGCCCAACTCGAGTGAAAATGTTATTTCGCAAAACAATTAGATTATAATAAAAACAAGTTTCATATATATATTATGTCAATATTAAGTTTTGTTCGAAAAACAAGTTTAAACGAATATAGCCGATTCGCAAGGAAAAATAAGTGTAATTAATATAACATAATTTTAAAGCTAGTTTTGATATAAGTAGAGATCCGTTTTTATGATTCCTAGAACTTGTTTATTAAGTTTTACAAATCATAATGGAAAACAAATAAGCACATAAAATAGACTAGAAAATGGGATAGATGTGAAGACAGACTCTATATGAAAGCAGTAACATATAAGATCCGAAATCTCAAATTGAGTCTTACCCAATTGAAAAGAACTAAAAGACCTCCCCCTCTTGATAACCAAGGGCATTCACATCCATCAAAGAACTTGATTGCGTAGGTCTTTTAGCCAGATAAACAAACAATCAATAATATGTTATTAACCGATTCAATTTTAAACCTACCCAATTTTAATAGAAACTTTATGGAAAGAATGCATATTATTGTCATAGAAACATAAACAAAAGAGGTTTTAAGTGGATTTAACGTGTTTATTCTACGTGTAACCCATGAATGCCATACGAATTGACTCGTGATGCCACGGTTGAGATTTAAGAACTAGTGAAACCATTAACTACGAGTACGCAGCAAAATGGAACTAGTATGACAAACATAATTAATCGCATAATAAAAACAATTTAAAACCAACCTTGAATTAATTGAATAAATCAATTAATGAGTCTTTACCTTGATCTTGAACTTAACAATTAAATAACAGTCTCTATCGTTTGCTCACACGACATGTCAAACGAACAATCACTACGATGCTAGTAGTAACTTCACTTCAAACAACTTGTGTAATTATCTTGTAACTAAAAACCCTATATCCAAACCCTAAGTAGGATTGCGTAAGGATCGATTTATAGATGTTACAAGAATCTTGAGAAAAATCACCTGAAATCCTAATTAGGGTTTAGAGTTAGTCGAACCACAAAGGGAACAAGAACAAAGCTAAAACCTTGACATGAGGATCAAAGGTTTAGTAAAAGGCTTAGAAACTTCAAAAAGGAGTGCCAAAAAGTAGTCAATCTTACAAAGGTTTACACTTTGGGTGATTTTAGGGTTTTGGGGAGTTTTGGCCGATCAAATAAATCGGTTGGGAGGGGTTGTGTGTGTCTAAAATTATGAAGGGGGTGTGAGGGTTTATATAGCCTTCCACCTCCTTAGTTTTCTTGCACCCCACTCTAAGTTTAGGCCCAAGGATAATATTTAGTTACCTTTATGACCAAAACAAAATCTTTCTAGAACCTTTATAGCCATAATCGGCCAACTAAGCATCTAGGGTATTCTAGACTTATTTTAGTCCCTAAATTAATTAAACGCGTATTTAATTAAACTCGTAACCAATTTAAATACCGTTAAATAAATAAATAAATTGAATTTTTATTAAACGTTTAATTATAAATAAATAAACGTTACAATAAAAGCGTGTTCTCCGTGTTGAGTGTGTGCCCCCGACAGGCTCACGTATTTCTGATGGCTAAACGATCGCATATCCCGACACCACGTATATCATTCATCCCATTCTCTCATTATCTACCTCTGTTTCATTCTCACCCATCTCTCTCATATACGCCGTTTCATTTTCATCCACCTTCATGTCCTTCTATTTCTTGAAGCTTCTTTCTACAGCTGTTGATATAGAAAAATCATGCAATCTGTGAAACCGATATATCTTTTTTTTTTGTTTTTAAAGTAGTCGCTCTAATTTGGTATGCCTTTATCAGCTATTTTGATGTAAGCACGTTTGATTAGATCTTACAATTTTTTTAATGAATTAGGATTTAGTACTTTTTATTTGTGGATTTTAATTTTCCTTGTGTTAATTTTATATGATAATTATCAGGATGTGTTAGTTTTTGGATGTTGGTTGCGGATTCAATTTTATTCATTGTGATACTAAGGTATGTTTTGAATATTTCTTATTTTGATATCGACTTTAAAGTGTGATTTTTCCATCGATGGTTATGCATAAACAAATAAAAGGGATAATATGGTTTTGAAAAAAGTATAAGCAGCAGGTAAAGATTCAATCTTTCGCGTTGGTTTTCTACTAAATTTAGGTTTTCTTTTATAATCTGGTTTATGAAAAAGGATAATTATATTTTAAGTATTGAATTGTTTTTTTGGCAGGTTTGGTTAATTAAGATGAAAAAGAAGAATCAAACTAGCACTCATGAATGTATGCATGTTTTTTTTAAGTAAAAAGTTATCTGATGGAATTAGTTTTTTTTATTTCTGAATATGTTATTAAAATTATGTTTTGAATTGTTGATTTTAAATATAACATGTAGCTATTCATATCGTGCATGGATTAAACGGGTCAGAAGATGATTCTAATACATTTTTTTGGCTTCGTCGCAGATTATAGGTGAAAGGAAGGTAATATGTTGTTTACATCTTTACTTCGTGTTGCGCGTTTCACAAGTGTTAAATTTATATAACAAGGATTAACAAACGAGGGACTAGAAGACAAGCACGGGAAAGTATACATTTTCGTATATAATATAGTTTGTAGTGGTAAACCAAGATCGTTCACAAGAACTTAGTTTCGTTTTGACAACCAAATTAGTAATCAAAGATAAAACGTCTTAAAATGAAATATGATAACAAGTATGACTACTAATGGGATAGCTCATATAACTTCGTGATGATGATAATAATGATCGAGATATGATAAGGTAGGTAAATAGTAATAAATCATTTCCGTCAAAATGACGTTTTACAATTTACTTGGCTTAATTCAAGACTTATGTCTTATAAACAAATTCTCTCCTAAGATTAAACAAGTTGCTATAAGTTCAATGTTTTATCAACTTATCTAAGCGGATCTCTCCAACAAAATATTTAAAAAGCATAGACAAGTTCTTTAAAAACTCGTTATAACAACTTGACCCTTTCGGACCCCAAGTTATCGTAACAAATCTAGTTTGATAAAACAGGGTAATAGAACTTTAAATAGTAACGAGGTTCTTCGACATTAGCTTGAAATCATTTAATAAAAGATCATATCATAGTGTCATCACTAGTCATATTTACATACCCATGTAGTCACAAATAACTTAGCCTAGCATAGCAAGCAAGTATAGAATATCAAATGGAAAAGAGTAAATAGAAATCATACTTAAAGTATATTGGAACGAGGATTACACAAGTATCACGTGGCAACGAGTTTCCAATAACCAAAGAGTATAATGCTCTTATTACAAATATTTTCCAAAGTGAAAAATATAACCAAAATGCTACTAAAGTTCTAATAGAATCGTATATAGAGAGAAGTAGAGAAGTGTGTGAAAAGTGAGAGGAGATGGCCTCTATTTATAGTGCTGGCTGGGGGTCAAAGTGCGTCACACCACCTCAAATGTGCGCCGCACATTTAGGGTGACATTTGTGCGCCGCACATCTGAGACAGTACGCCGCACATTCGTGTGTCTATAATCTTCTATTCATCTTATTTTACTTTATTGCTTTGAAGTAATATAACTTTGGACTTCTTCACTTTTGTCCCTTCAATGTTTAACCTGCATATAAAACACATAGTTTAGTATCAAAATTCCTTATTTTCACATAGATAATGGGTCAATAATTATAGGTCGAATATGTACAATTTGGGTGTTATCACTTCGTGTTAATGGCCACTATATTATTATGTGGTATTACCAACATCTATACTATAAGTACATTGGCGATAATTATATATGCAGCATAAATAACAATTACCAACAACCTATAACTTAATGAGAGTTTATGATCATGCCAAGTTTGGTTCGTGCTTTGTACAAACAAGAATTTTCATAGGCTTGATGTCTGAATTCATCTAACTTATGAATTTGAAATATTATCTTTTCGTCAGCTGCGATAAGATCTCGGTTACAGTTTCAAAGTGTCCAACACACACGATGTTCAATTTCAATTGGTAAGTGACATGTCTTTCCATACAAAGCTTATATGGAGTGGTTTCAGTGGGTGTTTTGAAAGCGGTACGAAAGGCCCATAGAGCATCTTCTAACTTTTTAGACCAAAAAGAAGGATTATTCTTGAAGGTCTTTTCGAGAATTCTTTTGGAGCTATATTAGTGTTTTCAACTTGGCCACTCGTCCGAGGGTGGTAAGATATGGAAAAATGGTGGTTAACTCCATAGCTTTTCATGGATTTTCCATGAGTTTGTTATAGAAATGCGTTCCTCTGTCGCTAATGAGAGCTTTTGGGATTCCAAAACGATATAACAATTTCTTTAAGAATTCTATAACAACTCCTGCATCATTTTTTTGCAAGGCTTGAGCTTCGGCCCATTTTGACACATAGTCAACGGCGACTAAAATGTGTTCATATTTGTCAGATTTGGGAAAGGGTCCCATGAAGTCGATACCCCACACGTTAAAATTTTTACAGACTTGGATATTGCTGAGAGACATTTTATCTCTCTTGGAAATGTTTATAGTCTTTTGACATGCTTCGCTAAAGAGGACTAGGGCATGAGCTTCTTTAAAAATCGTAGGCCAGTAAAAACCTACGTCAAAAATTTTTTAGCAGTTTTGTTCGTGGCGTAATGTCCTTCGGTCGGTCCGTAGTGACATTCATCTAGAATCTTTCGTGTGTCAGATCCGGAAATACAACGTCAAATCATTCCATTGGGACATGCTTTGAAGAGATAAGGTTCATCCCAAAAGTATTTCTTAAGGTCAGAGAAAAATTTCTTCTTTTCTTGATGTGTCATTCCTTTTTGTAAGATACCTACAACCAAATAGTTTGCAAAGTCTGTGAACCATGGTGTTTCATTAGTACTTACTTGCATAATATGCTCGTCGAGAAAATCATCGATTTCATCATTACTAGAATCGTCATTCACAAGTCGAGATAAATGATTGGCAACAATATCTTTTGATCCTTTTTTATCTTTAATTTATAAATAAAATACTTGTAAAAGCAGTATCCAACGTATGAGACGTGGTTTAGCGTCTTGCTTTTTAACAAGTATTTGAGAGCTGAGTGATCATTATACACAATTGTTTTGGAAAACAAGGTGTAGAAACTAGAAGGGGATGGGGGAGGTTGAATAGTTTCTCTTCAGTTTATCTCCTAACTAAAATTCCTTTCAATTAGGTGAGTCCCAAAACTATCTTTTACTTGAAAGCTAGTTGCATAATGATTAGGTTCAATTCTATTGTAACACCCCACTTGGATAAATGGACCGTTACGTGTATTTATGGCGTGTCATCAAAGCATAAGGTAAATGTCCTAGAACATTAACTGACCATAAAGGAAATACCGGAATCAAACTTCGGTAATCCAAACATAAGCCCAAAACATGAAATATAAAATACTGAAAGAAAGGACTAAACAATGTCCAAATAAGCAGAATAATATAAGAAATGCATAAAGTAAGAAGTTTGGGTAGCTTCCATCCAAATGCACATGCTCTTAGAATCCTAAAAGCATCCTGATGTACCTGCCGTTAGAACATGAAAGGAACTACGGCTGAGCATAACGCTCAGTGAACGGATATAAAGCATGATAAGAATATACTGAATGAAACAGGCGATAGAATACAGAAGCTGTAAGACTGATATGTAACATGTGGTAGAACTCTGCATAAAATCTGAGCAACCTGGTTCATATATACTGATACTGAAATATAACTATTAATTCTGAAAACATGCATTACTGTATTTTATTTGCCAGAGCTTATATAGGTCACGTGCTGTAACAACCGTGCATGAATAACTGGAGGGGTGACCTCGTCATGCTGTAGAGGGGTGACCTCTAAATAACTGTGCTGGGTGGAGGGATCAGCTCCAATGTGAAGGATGTATAGCACACACCACATTCACCCTTATAACTTGTAACACATATAAGCTTAGGATGCATCCATACGCCCCACTAATAATACTGATAAAATGGCCAAGCTGAGCTGAGTGGGACGATGCAGGATATCACTCTCCTGCATGTGAGTCACGACACCGGTGCCTCTAGTGCCGTGGTTACGGTACCTCCGTAACTAGTACATAAACTGGTCGTACTTGTATATAATGCTCAGGCAATTTAATTAGTTATTAACATGATTACTGATAAACTTAAACATATACTGGGGAAAAACATTTGGCTGAAGACGGGGAAATCCTAATCATGCATAGAAAGGAAGTCCTTACTGAAAGGACGGAAATCCGTACCTCAAGTCCAGTGAATGAACGGAAGAGAGATTCCTACTTCTGGATCACTAACGCTACATGAATACACACGTGTATAAGTATCGAATTACTGAATACGTACTGGGTTTTACGTCTTGTCTTAACTTATTTTATACGTTTTAAGTCACGTTTTACTGTTTTAAGCTTTAATCTGTGTTTATCTTATATTCTGATTAATCTGATTAAGTATCTCCGGTATTTCATGTATTATTATGCTTACTGAGCAATATTAAGTAACTTTCCAAAAATAGCAGGTTTCCTAAAATAGAAAGTTTCTAAAAATAGAAAGTTTCCAAAAATAGATTAGCTGCCTTGATTAAATAGTTTCTAAAAATAGAAAGTTTCCATAAATAGAATTACTGCTTAAAATAGATAAGTTTCTATAAATAGAAAGTTTACATAAATAGTTATAAGCTGGTTAAATAAGCTAATAAATAAGCTTAAGTGTTTACTGATTAATATTCTAAGTCATAATGATATAATGTATAGTTTATTAATTATTACATGTCATTTAAATAAACTATAGGTTAAAGGCATTTAATTAAATACAATGTGATTTAATTAAATAAAGATATAACGCACTCGTAATAATAAGTCGGGTTTTATTAATTGTATTTACCTTGAAAATTAATATACATGTTACGGCTAATTACTTGTAAAGATGAAAACCCGTAACCATGTATTGTATATCAAAAGCATCGAAACCGAACCCGTGTCTTATTAATTTAAGATGGGAGACTCGTGTTATGTATTAAAATAAGCCGAGCCAAACAACCCCCTTAATGTCTTTTGAAACTGGTAGCCAAACGCCCCCTTAAATCTGTTAAACCCACTACCAAACGCACTGTTTAAAATTCCCACCGGCAGGCTAGAGGCCAACCGTGGGTTTCCCCTGGTAGAACGGAATTACCACTGGCCGCAGCCAGTGGTTTTCCCCCTGCTTGCTCACTGGGTTTTCCCCTGCTTGCTCGCGGGGTTACCCCTGCCAGAACAAAACCAAGCCGGCACCCCTTTAGGGTTGCGGCTGGTGTAACCAAGATACCACCGAGACCCTAAAGGTCTCGGTTTGTGTGCCACACGAACCCAGCAGCCTACCAAACTAAAAAGAACGGAACCCTCCTTTTAATTCGTTGCTTTGATCATGTTTTAATTGTATCCCAAAATCGAATTCATTATTAATTAAAAGAAAGAAGCCAAAACGAATTAATGCTTTTACTTACACAATGATTAGGGTTTTTAGAAGACCAAAACGTGAATTAATCTTCTTCCCCTTGTTCTTGGTTTAGGTCGCGGCAAAGGGAAGAAGGAACAATAGGCGGCTGCCTATTTTCTTTTTAGGGTTTCCTGTGTGTGAAGTTGTGTCGGCATAGAGAAAAAGAACAACCCCCGTCCCTTTCTTTTTGTTATACACGGACCAAGCAAAACCTACACTTGGGCCTTGAGCCCAAGTCCCACTTCTTTTCACATTTGTCTAAAACAGCCCCAAAACACTTGTACGTTTTATTAAGTCGCGTTGTGTTTAAATGGTACGCGTAATTTACTGTTAACGTTTAATTATTTCTGTAAAATAATAATTCGTCTGTAATATTTCTGAGACTAAAATAATTCTTATCTGAATAAACTGTAATATTTATGGTATTTAAATAAACTGGGATTGCGTATTTAATTTCTGCGTTTATATCTATGTCTATCAATTAATACTTATATAGTTTATTAAAATTAAACTGCGTATTTAAATGTTCTGATTTTTAAATACGGGTTTTACATCTAATGCATTAACAATGGCAAGTAATAAGTGTGATGATAATGAATGTAAGTAAAGAGTTAGGAAAGAAACAACCTAGTAGGAAGACACCAAGATTTATAGTGGTTCGGCAACGAAACTCTATCTTCGTTCCTACTCCACTCCTCGAGTACACCCACTCGAGATTTCCACTATATCCACAAGCTCCCTTCTTGGCAGAGAAAACCTTACAACGTCGCTTACATTATTTTCTGACACTAAGCTAAATGTCGAGACCTAATCTTAGATAGGACCAATCTACACAACGTCGCCCACTTCACCATTTTACGACACAAGGCTAGATGTCGAGTTCTAATCTAAAGATAGAACCAATCTTCACAACGTTGCCTACTTCACCATTTTCTGACACAAGGCTAGATGTCGAGTTCTAATCGAAAGATAGAACCAATCTTCACGACACTTCACTTTGAAGCTAAGTGAGAACTTCACACGATAAAACTACACATCATTTTATAGTTTAGTGAAAACTCACAAGATACAACCACATCACTTTATAGTTTAGTGGGAACTCACAAGACACAACCACATCACTTTATAGTTTAGTGAGAACTCACAAGATACAACCACATCTCTTTATAGTTTAGTGAGAACTTACACAACACATTACAAATCAACTAAACATATCCAAGTACACACATGTAACTTGGATCTACACAACACAAATCCAAACACACACATATGCAATGGAATTACACAACTCTAACCCAAGTACTCACAAATATCTTGGATGAACACAACTAGTCCAAGTATTCGCAAATACATTGGATCTACACAAGACACAAATAAACAAATGATGAACATGACTAGATCTTTAGGAGAGAATGATCTTCATCAATGCTTTATCTTTAATCTCATCACAAGTGTGTGAGTGATCTTATTTTTGGACAAGGTAAAGAAGGAGATCAAGAGGATAATCATAAGTAAACATACTTAACACATTAAGTGATCATTTACAAATGACTAGGATTAGAAAGGAGAAAGAAGGCTGAAAGAAATGTCCAAAAAGGGTTGTGGAGAATGATGATTTGATCCACTATTTATAGAAAACAAAACCCAACGGCTAGATGAGCGTGGTTCCTTATTGCACCAGGCGGTTCCTTATCAATAAAGAACCGCATAGGCACTTAAGGAACCGCCGAGGTAGACTCTACTCCTTTTTGTCTTTTAGTGGATTTGAAATATCTGAGGTTATTTAAACCTTCAAAGGATATTTTTATGGTATTTGGAATATGCCATATTCAAATTTTCATTTTCCATTTTAATAAAACAGTTTTTTAAAAAGAAAGTTTATTAAAAATCGTTTGTCACATTTGACAAAAGTGAGTTTTAAGGCAAATCACTTGTATGATCACTACACATGATTAAGATATGTTAGTGTAATGATTATTACCTTGATGATAGTGTTTGTTAGATAATTCGTTTTACGATTGTGTTTGACTATAAATGTCTTGTATAGTTTGTTGTGATCAAAACTAAGAAAGATTAATTAGTACTAATAATATTTTTAGCCATCACTTGCATTAACAATCTCCCCCTTTTTAATTACGACAAACTATAAACTCATTTATGTAAAATACAAATTATTCGAATTATTAACGAGTTTATTCAGTATCATTTCTCCCCCTTTGTCGAAGCAAAAAGGTTAGCAAAAGTCTTTGGAGAAGAGAAGAGTTAACTTTGCTAGTAGCTCCCCCTTGGTGCTTATTCCCCCTTGCTAGGGGCACCAAGTAAAGAAGCAAGGGTGACATGCTACACAAAGGTTAGAAGAAAGAAAAGAAACACCAAAGTATACATGTGTACTACCTACTAACTAACTTGAGAGGGTGGAAGAAAAGAAATCTCAAATTAGAAATAAGTATTTGCTAAGTATGTCCAAAGAGTGTGTGTTGACAACATCAAAGTTCAATTGGTGGAATAGAGGGAGAAAAGAAACATCCAAACCAGATGAAATATTAAAATGTCAAGGGGTTAAAAATTTAGAATTTATGGAATCACCCATAACCAATTGTAAATTTTAACCATGATCAACTCTTTAACAAATGTGTGAAAAAGAATTAGCGGGAAAAGGATAACACACATAACATTCATATTACACAAATATGAAAGAACATACAAGAGAAGTATTCATACACACAATATGAATATTTAAAGCAAAAATATGGAAAATAAACCACAAAGCATACACTACTCTAGTAGTGATATTCCAAGATTGCTTAAGTTTTATTGACTCAAATAACTAAAGTACAAAATGTTCCTTAGTTGGAAAAGAAAGACGACGAGGCAGCATTCGAAGTTTTGTTCACGGGAACGAAAACTTTGAGAGGAGGTCGAGTGAGGAGGAACTCAAGGAAATTTAGCTTGTCATAAACATGAGCAAGTTTAATTTGTTGAAATCGACAATAAGCACACGAGGATCCATGCTGCAAAACAAAGTCGCTAGATAGGGGAGGACCATCAAGATGAGAGTTTGGTGGAGAGGGAGATAATAGATAAGAAATGTTTTCACAATACCTAGTGAGGTTTGGGAAAGAAGATAGGTCATTGAGTTGAGGAGTGTTGAAAGGTTTAGGTGGTAGTGGAAGAATTTCCTTTTCTCTGGTAATTGGATTTATAGAATAAGTCTCATTCTAATATTTGATCGGAGAGAAAGAAGAATTCTTAGAATGTTTGAGAGAAGATGAATTATGAGGATTCTTGTTCTTCTTGATCCAAACGGGTCGAACTGAGATTTTAGGTTTCTTCGAAAGCTTAGAAGAAGAAGCTTTAGGTTGAGAAGATTATGACAAGGATATGTCAAGGTTAGGAAAAGAAGAATTAGACATTGTGAGGATGAAGAGGAGAACTCCCAAATGAGAAGAATTTAAAGAAAATAGACAAGGTAAATATTTGAAATAAAAACAAAAGGTTTTAAGGAATGTTTAGCCAAATTGGGTAAAAAAGAATATTGACAAAGACAGTGGTCAAAGAGGAAAGTAAAAAAATAAGCCAAAAACGGGCTTGATGTTCGTGGTTCCTTATAGGGACCGGCGGTTCCATATCGATATGGAGCCGCGCGACTGCTATTGAGCCGCATACAGTGGACATGAAACCATGATTTTTCAAAGTTTTGGAAAATATAAGACTCTTTCAAAAATTTGTAAATCTTGGATTTTTACCTCTTTTAGCACTAGAATATGCTAGGGTTGCATAAAAGCAACACACTCACAAAGAATGTCTTGACAAAGGGTGAAAAAATATTTAGATAACATTTTAAACCAATTTTTAGTCAAGTTTTATAGGTTGTGATAGATTTAGGTTCAATTTTAAATAAATTTAAGTTGATTAATGTGACCACATAGGTTTGAAACACATAAAAACTAAATCCATAGAACATCTTCATGAAAAACTCATGAAGTAAAGGAAATACAAGAAAAGAAATAAACAACTGACTAATACAAAGTTAGCTTAAACTAGTTCTTGATAGCATAGTCTTCTTTGGCTTGACTTTCTTTTAAAACATTTAATTTTGAAAATCATCATTCATCTCCTAGGAGGAGGAGGCATGGAGAACAAGGCAAGCAAGAAATCATGCAACGTTCTATAGAGACCAAGCATCTCCAACCTTAGGTTTTGAATGATATATTTGTTATAAAGACAACATGGACAATTGGCTCCATGAGCCTCTAGAAAACCAAAGAAGTAAGGATCGCCCATGAAGTGAGAAATGGGAATGCCCAAGAGAGGAGGCATAGTGTTTGAGGGAGGAGGAGGTGGTGAAGGCATAGTGTCCAAGGGTGATATGGGTGAATTTTGTGGAGTGAAAGGAGAGGTAACCAAAGGCTCAAGAACAAAAGGAATGCTTTGTAGAGGTTGAGGTTGAGTATTCCCATCCAAGGTAGGACTAGGAGTGAAGGGTGAGGACAACTCATTCATTCATGATTGGAATGAGGAAGAGGTAGAACCATGTGAATGGTTAGTACCATGAGTTGAGTTGGTGTTGCATGGAGAAAGGGGTGGTGAAGGTGATGAGGAAATGAGAATAGGAGAATTCTCATTTTTGGGAGTGTGAAAAGATGAAGAACCAAGTTTAGGTAACTTAATATTGATCTTAAGGTTTTTTTTTGGAAGGGGAAGTTTTAGAAGAATTGGATGTTCTAGTGGACACCATGGTTGTGAAGAGGTTTAGAAAGAGTTTAAGGGATGAAGAACAAGATCAACAAGGAGGGGTTTAAGAAGAGGAGGGGATGATCCAAACTAGTAATAGGTTAAAATCATTTTAGGTGAATAATGAAATTAGGTAACCTAGTTTTGGAAAGTGTAGGTTTTTGCGAAAATTTTATCAATGTTTACACAGATTAAGGGAAAACAGTGTAAAGCAAAGATTCTTTTGGAACAGACGACAACGGTTCCTTATAGATAGGTGCGATTCGTTATTGCTAAGGAACCGCATCATAGATAAAGAACCGCCCCCAAAGGGTTCGATACAATGCACTTCCTGAAACTTTTTCTAGCCTATATTTCACACAAAGGTTTATCAAGCCAAAGTGAACTATTAATAAAAAACTAGGAAGCTAACAAACACATAAGATGCACAAAGCTATGCAAATCGAAAGATCGATCACACAGACAATTAGGATTAAGGTACTAAATAATCCAAACACAAAGTATTAGTTAATACACATAACATCATAAGAAATAAAGATAAAGGAGATAAAGTCCAACAATCCAAACATGTTTACACACATGTTAACCATTCAAGAGTGGGATGTATCATTCATCCATGAGCATTTCCTCATTGCCTTGATTCACTTCTTATGCGTTCTTGAAGATGAAGATTGAGACAATATTGATAGTCGAAATCAATGTCTAGAGATGACAATTGAGAGATAGAGGATGAAAAATCATAGCAAGGGTTGAGAGAGTCGTCTTGAGAGACATTTCCATCTTCATTTGAATCATGCGTGGGATCAAGAGAGATGTTTCCTTCAATAGGAAGCATGACTCGATCCACGGAGTGAAATGATGAAGCATTTAAGGGTGGAAAGTCAAGAAGAAGTTTTCTAAGAAGTCGTGAGAGAATCATGGCAAATGGAAGACTAGAGCAAGATCCGCTGAGAACAAATCTTATTCTTTTAGCTATGGAAAATGTAAGGTTGTATGGAGTAGAGGTAGCAACACAATAAAACATATGTGCAAGACAAGCCGACACACGATTGCGATTACCATCCAAGCACATTGCATTTTCCCTAATGATTTCGGCCCAAGGGATCATAAAATCATTAAGATCGCTAGTTAGTAATTCCCAAGGAGTGAGAGTACGAACTTCTCCCTCAAAATTACCAAGAATAGGGTGTTCACGAGGTTTAGCAATAACACAAGAGATGGCCGAAGCTGAGGGAATCTCGGTCACATAATTCACATCATTAGGGGCGAATTCTAAAGAGTTTAAACTCCAAGCATCAGTGAACCTACATTGACCTTCGTATGGAACTTTGAGAATTTCACCAAGTTCTTCAAGAGTATATACAAAGGTTTTTCCCTTGATGGAAAATCTTATAAACAAACCATTATTGATGCAAATTAATGTGTACGAGCTAAAGAATTCCAAAAGAAAGGAAGAAAAGATTGGCTCATTAGTATCAAGCAAACAATCAAAGCCAATGGAATTGAACATGAATCGAATGAAGAAGTCCAAGAAAGTTAGAAGGAACAATGCGTCCTTCATGAAAGCAACGAGATTCAAGACAACGAGAAGTGTTTTGAGTAGAACGAGTTCGACGTGAAGAAAAAGATTAGGCATGTATTCTCTAGTACGTTGGTGGTCACTGTGATATCCCGAAGACATGATAGTACCTAAAAATAACATACAAACATATTTCTCCAATCACTTATGTGTTACATATAAACCAAAAATAAAAAAGATGAGAATGTATTTCATCAATTTCTTGACAAACAAAGGATTAATCCTTAACATTCCCATGTTCACAATATACCTAGTTCATCAACGATAATAACATATTGACCATGTAAAATCAACAATGAACTTGAACATTGGTTTTTCAAAAACAAAGTATTTAGGTAAGCATTAGCAATACCATTACCAACTTGGTTCATGGGTTCATATCAGTTCCATCAATTAACCAAAATTATTTAGCCAAAATTCGGATTGTTCTACAAGTGGGTTTTAGTGAAATCTCAAGGAATATGAACCTAAGGAATCATAGTATAATCACTATGTCAACTCACATTCCTAGTAGGGTTCTAATTCAATATCAATTTTAAAAAGCCCCAATTATAAATGTATGAACCCTAGAACAAATTAGATGAAATTGAATGAAATGACTTACAGATAATTGATCTTAGATGAAGGATAAGTGGAACCCACAAATTGGAATCAAAATATCTTGAGTGATTGAAGATTTTGAAAGATCAACAATGGTGTAAAAATGGTGAAACCGTCAGCTCTATTGGAGAAGACAGAGAAGGTTTATTTGAAAAATGATTTTTATTAAAACCTGGCGCTTTAGTCGAAATCTCTGACCGCGGTTCTTTATCGATAAGGAACCGCGTGTTTGAGCCACGGCAGATAAAGAACCGCCTATAGTGACGAGTTTTTATCAAAGAAAATCAAAGAATTTTTCAAAACCAAATTTTTCTAAAATTCTTAAAATATATCTTAATCCTTTTGGAAATCATTGGACCACCACAACACTAGGTAATAATGCCTTAATGAAGGATTACGAGTTGAATCGAGATAGGAAAAGACTGAAACGAACAAACGACTACTCGTAGCAAAGAAGCAAAGAGGATAGAAGTCAATAGGAGTGAATCAAGACCAAGAACAATGCTCAAGAGAAAAATGACAATCTTCAAATCGAGGAGACAAAGAGCTTGTGTCATATATAGTGGTTTAAGACGTGCATTTATGACGAAAGTCTAAACGGCTTTGGTAATGACTTGTACCAAGCAATTTTGATACATAGAATAAGATCACTTTCAAGATTAGTCTTGCTCTACATCAAAATGTGAGCAAAGTATAAATACACTTTCTCTCCCACATGATCGGACAATTATTGCTAGGATTAACAATAACAATATCCTTGGAATATTTCAATTCCAAATTTGTAAAATCCAACTACAACTTATGAAGTAGTTTGGTATCTCAAAGGATTAATCAATCATCCTAGAGATGAGCTTAATTGCACAAGTTACACATGATATAGGGCCTACTAACCGTGAGGGTGCAAACCATAAAAATCATGCTTGATATTTTAAGCTTCTACTAACTCACTTTACATCCCCATAGTGAGTCAAATATCCAAGCAAAGAAGGTTTGAGAGGGTAAATGAAGAGAATCATAAACCACAACTAAATATCAATGCAAGGATGCCAAGAACAAGCATATAGTCAAGTAATGATCAAAAGAGTGATCAAAAGGGCGTGTTGAAGAACGAAAACGTACCTTGGCCACAAAGTGCATTCCAAGAAATCAAGGAATCAATGCAAAGCCCAACCATTACTAAGGTGACTACTAAGTCTTCAAGGACTAGTATCACTCCCATCCATCTTGATGTCATCATTCAATGATGTTGGAAATCAAAGAAAACGAGTCTTCTACAAGTGTAAGTAACTCAATCCATAATCAATTGAATGATTGATCTTCATGAGTACCTACACATAACAAGATGCAAACTGGTAGATACATTTCAAGAGTAAATCTAAAATGCATAAATACTACTAATTAAAATGAATGTTGTATTACCAATTATAAGGCCTATTTTTAAAGAAAAAATAGTTTTGACCAAAAAGAAACTTTAGTACAACTTAACCTTCTAATTTGAGGAGACAATGGATCGATCCAAGTTTTAAAGTACAATATACTTCACAGATCTTGTGTCACCATCGCTCTGATACCAATTGTAGAAACTAGAAGGGGGGAAGGTTGAATAGTTTCTCTTCGGTTTATATCCTAAATAAAATTCCTTTCAATTAGGTGTGTGCCAAAACTATCTTTTAATTGAAAGCTAGTTGCATAATGATTAGGTTCAATTCTAATGCGTTAACAATGGCAAGTAATAAGTGTGATGATAATGAATGTAAGTAAAGAGTATGGAAAGAAGCAACCTAGTAGGAAGACACCAAGATTTATAGTGGTTCGGCAACGAAGCTCTATCTTCGTTCCTACTCCACTCCTCGAGTACACCTACTCGAGATTTCCACTATATCCACAAGCTCCCTTCTTGCCGGAGAAAATCTTACAACGTCGCTTACATTATCTTCCGACACTAAGCTAAATATCGAGACCTAATCTTAGATAGGACCAATCTACACAACGTCGCTCACTTCACCATTTACGACACAAGGCTAGATGTCGAGTTCTAATCTAAAGATAGAACCAATCTTCACAACATTGCCTACTTCACCATTTTCTGACACAAGGCTAGATGTCGAGTTCTAATCGAAAGATAGAACCAATCTTCACGACTCTTCACTTTGAAGCTAAGTGAGAACTTCACACGACACAACTACACATCACTTTATAGTTTAGTGAGAACTCACAAGACACAACCACATCACTTTATAGTTTAGTGAGAACTCAAAAGACACAACCACATCACTTTATAGTTTAGTGAGAACTTACACAATTTATAGTTTAGTGAGAACTTACACAACACATTACAACTCAACTAAACATATCCAAGTACACACATGTAACTTGGATCTACACAACACAAAAAGCACACACATATACAATAGACTAACACAACTCTAATCCATGTACTCACAAATAGCTTGGATGAACACAACTAGTCCAAGTATTCGCAAATACATTGGATCTACACAAGACACAAATAAACAAATGATGAACATGACTAGATCTTTAGGAGATGATGATCTTCATCAGTGCTTCATCTTTAATCACGTCACAAGTGTGTGAGTGATCTTCTCTTTGGACAAGGTAAAAAAGGAGACCAAGAGGATACTCATAAGTAAACATACTTAACACATTAAGTGATCATTTACAAATGACTAGGATTAGAAAGGATAAAGAAGGATGAAAGAAATGTCCAAAAAGGGATGTGGAGAATGAAGATTTGATCCACTATTTATAGAAGACAAAACCTTGAGCGCAGTTCCTTATTACACTAGGCGGATCCTTATCAATAAAGAACCGCGTAGGCACTTAAGGAACCGTAGAGGTAGACTCTGCTCCTTTTTGTGTTTCAGTTGATTTGAAATATCTAAGGCTGTTTAAACCTTCAAATGATATTCTTATGGCATTTGGAATATGCCATATTCGAATTTTCATTTTCCATTTTAATAAAACATTTTCTTAAAAAGAAAGTTTATTAAAAATATTTTGTCACATTTGACAAAAGTGAGTATTAAGGCTAATCACTTTTATGATCACTAAACATGATTAAGATATGTTAGTGTAATGATTATAACCTTGATGATAGTGTTTGTTAGATAATTTGTTTTACGATTGTGTTTGACTATAAATGTCTTGTATAGTTTGTTGTGATCAAAACTAATAAAGATTAGTTAGTACTAATAATGTTTTTAGTGATCACTTGCATTAACACAAGGTATGCTCGAAATTTGTCAAATGCATAAACAAAAGCCATAAGTTCCTTTTCAGTGATTGTGTAATTTTGCTGAGCTGCGTTTAGAGTTCTACTTATAAAGTAGATGAGGTGAAATTGCTTTCCATCTTTTTATCCAAGGACGGATCCAATGGCATAGTTACTTGCATCATACATAAGCACAAATAGAAGGTTCCAATTAGGGCTTGCGATTATCGGTGTGCATGTAAGCTTCGCTTTGAGAGTTTTAAATGCTAAATGGCACTCATCCTCAAAATAGAATGTGCTTTCTTTCTCTAGAAGTTTCGTCAGAGGTCTCGCAATCTTCGAGAAATCTTTATTAAATCGGCGGTAAAAACCGGCATGACCTAAAAAACTTCTAATTCCTTTAACATTAGTAGGGGTGGGAGTTTTGAGATTACGTCTATTTTGGCTTTGTCAACTTTTATGTTAGAAATACGTTTTACGTATATTAGAAGTATCGGTCACTCCACAATAATATTGATGTTGTAATAGCTCGTAGTTAGAAAATAGTCATTAGTTACTTATTAAGTTAAGTAAGAACCGGTCCATGGGCTTGTCATGGACCGGCCCAAGCCCAATGTAAGCTTGGAGTATAAATACCCCTTTCCACCATGGAAAGGGGTTGGTTGTTGTCATTTTCTAGTTTCCACTTAATGAAATAACACATAGTTTCTCTCACTTTAACTACCAATGCTCGCACGGTCAATCCTGCTCCTGCTCCAATGGTCAACAATCCTCCACGGGCTAATACAGGCAAGTTGAGAATGATTACATGCTACAACTGCAAGGAAGAGGGTCATATGTCCAGGGATTGTAAGAAACCCAAGAGGAGAAGGGATGGACAATGGTTTGCAGAAAAGATCTATCTGGTGAATGCTCAAGCACAAGGAAGGGAACTTGATGAAGAGGAGCTTGCATTTCTTGCTGATCCAGGGATTGCTGAACAAGACACGGTCACCACACAGAATGCAGCATACCAAGCAGATGATCTCGATGCGTATGACTCAGACTGTGATGACTTTCAATCTGCAAAGGCTGCTCTCATGGCAACTATCTCCAGCTTAGGGCCAGAAAAGAGATCTGAGGTACTTATTAATACCACCGATAATACCACTGATGCTAGTATTCAACCACATCAAGTTGTGCAAGAGAGTGCTGATTCGAATGAATCTTCGGTGGTGAGTCTTTCAAACGAGGAGACAAACAATGATAGCAATATCAATGTGAGTCCCCAGACTTTGAGTGAATCACAACCGGGACGCATTTCGCATACGCCTACTCCTGCTCAACAAGATTTGGTCATGGTTCCTGCTACATTACTTAGCCAAATGAATACTGCACTCTTAGAAACCTTAGCTAAGAATAAGAATTTGTCTGATGAGCTTGCCTTAAGCAATGAGAAAGTTGAAACCTTGGAACTAGTGCCTTCGTCTAGTGTTCTAACTAATCCCGAATATGATCACTTTAGAAACAAACAAATGGGTCACTTGCAAGAAATAGAAAACTTAAGAGCAAATCTGTCTAATGAACTTCAAGAAAAAGAGTTAGTGGTCACTAATTTTCAAAACCTTCAAACGGATTTTGAATCACTCGAGTCTAAGAAGAATGAAATGGAGATTAATGCTACTAACAAGATTAGAAGTCTAGATTACTTGCTGTTAAGACAATACGCTGCTTCTCAACTAGTTCACTTATTTGATGCTTCGTTTAGAGAGTTTAACTTATCACCTCTAAAAGGCCTTCCCCCTAATCCACGGTATGCAAAACAAGCTTTAAGACATAGTCCTAGACTTTATAATGCAACTCAATTAGGATTGGCTTTAGACCCGATTGTTTTTCCTGATGATCGAACAAGTAAGGATCTAGTTGATGAGGATCGGTCATACAATTCTGCAAAATATCCCGAGTGTGATTATTTTAAATTGAATAAGGAGCTTGCAAAAACGGATTTTAGAATTCGCTTCCATATGGACAAAGATCTCATAACAGCACCGACCTACATATTAGATGAAGAAAACCCTAGTACTTTTCCTACACTTGTCAATATGGAAGGTCCTAAGGAAATTCCAAAGGATCTTCCACCTGTTAGCACTGTATGGTTAAACTTGCAAGAGATTAATCAATACTTTACTAATTTTGACAAGGTCATTTTGGAACGTACGACTTCAAATGGCCTAAACGCCGGAGAATGGGCTTTCGAACATATGAACGAGGTGTTTAAAAATGAGATCAATCCGTTTGTCGAAAGTCTAAAAGGAATTTTTGCATCTCTTAAGGAAAATCTTGTGTTTGAAATTGGTGAAGTTCAAAAAGTGTTTTATGAAATGGACACCGCTTACGAACTACAACTAATTGAAAAAGAAAAGATTTTAACCGAATATGACCGATTCTTGTCTGCAGTAATCTCGTGTGATGTGCTTACTACTGTAAATGTTAATTATTCGAATGAGCTTACATCCGCTATGATTAATTGTGATGCTGTGAATATTTGTGAAGATATTTGTGATGATGTTTGTAATCTTTCTGTAAATGTTGCTGATACTGTAAATGAGGTAGATAATCATTCTTGTCACGAATCTAACGCTGAGTTTTTAAAGCTACAAGATTCCTACAATTTACTTTCAAAACGCTTTAATCAACTAGAACAACATTGTATATCTTTAGAATTAAAACAACAAACTCAAAATGAGAATCTTTTGATATCAAATGTTTGTGAAAACGGTGTTGAGACGAGTGACAAGATGATTGCAATTGTTAAGACATTAGAGGAAGAAATCATGAGATTGAAGAGAGAGGTATCATCAAAGGAAACATTAAAATTGGAACTAGAGGCTGCAGAGTCTAAAAACCAGGCCTTAGAAATTAGACTTTCATCTATTCTAGGGGAGATGGATCGTGCAAGACAGGGAATGTCTAAACTTTATGGTTCACTAGAAGAACGCTTCGCTTTTAATGCGGCACAGCAACAATTTTATGTTGAACAATTGAACCAAAAATGTGAGGAAATCTCTGATTTGAACATCCTGCTCATTGACAAAAATATGGTTTTGGCTGAGTTAAAGGAGACACTTCTTCTCACCCGACAAGAAGTTGTTGATAACTTAGCTACCAACTCTGCACCGTCCACTAGTGCTCCAACAACCAAGTCAATAGTGCTTTATAAGAATCTGCTTCATAAGAGAAACCCGGTTACCTACGATGATTATATGAGGAATGCCATTAAGCATGTCGATCTTCTTAGGGATATTTTAGACGATCTTTATGCCTTAGATCCCTCAAGTAGCGACTATTATTCGGCTCATGAATATGTTAAGCGAGTTCAATATTGCCTAGCATATTTGCAATACATAGGTACACCAGGTTCTGCACTACTTAATAATAGGCCCATTGCTGTCACTCCATTTAATAAGACTCCAGGAGCGAAACCGTCATTGGCACAATCAAGTAAGACACCTTTAAAATCTGTTGCTAATGTTCCCACTTTGCCTTCTACAGGATTAAAAGAGACTACTAAGGCTAAAGGATCGCCACTCAAGAAAGATAAGATCAAGCCCTCCACTAGTAGTGCCACAAAGAAGAAAGTAGAAGTTCACAATAGGAATGCTAGTTCAGTTTTAAATAAAAAGAATCATGTTAAGACTAAAAGCTCTGCGCCTGTGCAGCAGCCTAAACCATTCGTGAATTCTGATTTAAATTGTTGGAATTGTAATGAATGTATGTTTTCCCAACGTCATGATTTGTGTCTGATTGATCACGTTAATGAAATGAATGCTATTAAGAATGGTCTTGAATGGAAGCCAACGGGTAGAACTCGTGCCCAAGTTGGCTGGCAATGGCGTCCCACTGGTAGGACCTTTACATTAGATGGAAAAATGTGCCCTTTAACTAGGAATGCATCCATTGAGGTTAGGTCTGAGCGTCCTTTAGTTAGGAACACTCGCACTCAAGTATGGAAACAGCGCCCTTTAATTAGGTCAGCCCCCACTATAGTGCCTATCAGTGAAGAAATACCTCAGGATTTAAGCCAACTAGAATCTACACCACCTATTAAGAAAAAGAAGGCTAGAAAATCTAAGAAACCTAGAGTTAGCAAATCTAAGATTATTAAATCTGTACCTGCTAATAACAAGGAACACTCAGATTCCGATACCTCTACATTGTCTTCGTGTGGTGATATTTTCAGGTGGTCCAAATCATCCTGTGGTATTTGGACTCCGGTTGTTCAAAACATATGACCGGAAATCGCTCGATGCTCCGAAATTTCGTCAGCAAGTTTCTTGGTACGGTTAAATTCGGGAATGATCATATAGCAAAGATTATGGGGTATGGTGAATATCAGATTGGAAACGTGACGATTTCAAGGGTATACTATGTAGAAGGTCTTGGTCATAATTTATTCTCAGTAGGACAGTTTTGTGATTCCAACCTTGAGGTTGCTTTTCGACAACACACTTGTTTCATCCGCAACTTGGAAGGAAAAGATTTGTTGAAGGGATCTCGTGGTGCAAATCTCTATACCTTGTCCTTACAAGACATGATGGCCGCCTCTCCAGTATGTCTTCTCTCTAAAGCATCTAAGACCAAGTCATGGTTATGGCATCGCAGATTATCTCATCTTAACTTTGATGCTATTAATCATCTGGCTAAAAACGATTTAGTTCGTGGTCTTCCAAAGCTTAAATTTCACAAGGACCATTTATGTTCCGCGTGTTCAAGGGGGAAAAGTACCAAGAAATCTTACAAGCCCAAAGCTGAAGACACCAATCAAGAAAAACTTCATCTTTTGCATATGGATCTTTGTGGGCCGATGAGAACTGAAAGTGTGAGCGGTAAGAAATTCATTCTGGTAATTGTGGATGATTTCTCCAGGTTTACATGGGTTAGATTTCTACGTACAAAGGATGAAGCACCAAAGGCTATTATCACCTTTCTGAAATTCATTCAGGTACGTTTGAATACTACTGTCCGCCATATTCGTACAGACAATGGTACAGAGTTCGTCAACCAGACTCTCCGTGATTACTATGAGGGAGTTGATATATCACATGAAACATCCGCTGCACGCACTCCACAATAAAACGGTGTCGTTGAAAGACGGAATCGTACACTTATGGAAGCTGCTAGGACCATGCTTATTTATGCGAACGCTCCATTGTTCTTGTGGGCAGAGGCTATTTCTACTGCATGTTTCACCCAAAACCGCTCTATCCTTCGGAAACGCCATGGAAAAACACCTTATGAGCTTTTACATGACCGTAAACCCGATGTTTCATTTTTCCATGTGTTTGGTGCTCTTTGTTATCCAAACATCAATAGTGAGAACTTGGGTAAGCTTCAACCGAAAGCCGATATAGGTATTTTCATTGGTTACTCACCGTCCAAAAGAGCATACCGAATCTATAACCGTCGTCTTGGCAAGATTGTAGAAACTATGGACGCAGATTTCGATGAGCTGACAACGATGGCTTCTGAGCAACACAGCTCTGAACCCGCGCTTCATGAGATGGGAACCGGTGCTATTAGTTCCGGATTAGTTCCCAACAATCCTACTTCTACATCATTTTTACCACCAACAAGGCCCGAGTGGGATAAACTGTTTCAACCGTTGTTTGACGAATTCTTCGATCCCCCGACTGATGAAGTTCTAGCACCTGTAGTAATTGCTCCAATACCTGAAGTGGTTGCTCAAGCTAATGAACCTTTATCTAATGCATCTACAATTCACATTGAACCGGATGCACCTTCACCAAGTGATTCTCAAACTACACCTGAATCATCACCCCTACTTGTGCCTAATGATGTGGAAGAGGATTCTACTGATCACGACTTGGAATATGCTCACTTGCAAGAGCTTCCTTTCTTTGGTGTAGCGATCCCTGAAAACCCTTCAGCCGCGTCTACCTCAGAAGAAGCTCCTTCTATTGTTCACTCCAGACCACCTAGGATTGAAAACCATAGCACTAAATGGACAAAAGATCACCCAATTAGGAATGTTATTGGAGATCTAGATCGACCAGTCTCTACACGCCACCAATTACAAGAGAGTGCACTTTATTGCTACTTTGATGCATTTCTCTCTGAAGTTGAACCTAAAAATTGGCAGCATGCTATGACCCAATCTTCTTGGATTGAAGCTATGCAGGAGGAACTAAATGAATTCCAACGACTTGAAGTATGGGAATTGGTTCCTCTCCCTGACAAGGTTAACATCCTTACTTTGTTATGGGTTTATAAGGTTAAACTTGATGAGATGGGTGCGGTATTGAAGAATAAGGCTAGATTGGTCGCTAGAGGATATAAACAAGCCTTGGGTATAGACTTTGAAGAATCTTTTGCTCCTATGGCTAGATTGGAGGCGATTAGACTATTCCTTGCGTATGCTGCTCATATGAACATGATCGTCTATCAAATGGATGTGAAGACGGCATTTTTGAACGGTGAACTAAGGGAAGAAGTCTATGTTAGTCAGCCGGATGGGTTCGTCAGTACGGAGTTTCCTAATCATGTGTACAAGCTTAAGAAGGCTCTCTATGGGTTGAAACAAGCTCCACGCGCGTGGTATGATCTCCTGTCAACATATCTCATTTCAGAAGGCTTCTCCAAAGGCAAGGTGGACCCCACTCTATTCACTCTCAAGGAAGGCAACGACATGATTCTGGTACAAATTTATGTTGATGATATAATATTTGCTGCCACTAACATAGAATTGTCAAATCGCTTTGAGAAGATAATGTCCACACGCTTTCAGATGTCGATGATGGGAAAAATTTCATTTTTCTTAGGATTACAGATTTCTCAAAATCCCAGAGGCATCTTTATTAATCAATCCAAATATGCTCTAGAATCCCTTAAGAAATATAACTTTGAAAATTGTGACCCCGTGAACGCTCCAATGGTGGAGAAATCCAAGCTAGATGAAGATAGGAATGGGACTATTGTCGATCCAAAACTTTACCGTGGGATGATCGGCACCCTTCTATATCTGACTGCTAGCAGGCCTGATTTGCAATTTGCTGTATGCATGTGTGCCCGGTATCAGGCTCGGCCTACCGAAAAGCACCTACATGTTGTGAAAAGGATCTTTCGGTATCTAAAAGGAACACTTCATCGTGGTCTATGGTATCCGAAAGATTCCTCTATTGCTTTAATATCATACGCAGATGCCGATCATGCTGGATGTCAAGACACGAGGCGTAGCACTTTTGGATCTATGCAACTCCTTGGAGATAGATTGATCAGTTGGTCTTCAAAAAGGCAGAAAAGCGCTGCAATATCAAGCACGGAGGCTGAATACATCGCCATGTCCGGTTGTTGTGCTCAAGTCCTTTGGATGAGATCACAATTAACTGACTACGGTTTGGGATTCAACAAAATCCGATGTATTGTGACAACAAGAGCGCCATTGCCCTTTGCTGCAACTATGTTCAACACTCCCGGGCCAAGCACATAGACATTCGCTACCATTTCATTAAGGAGCAGGTGGAGAACGGAGTGATCGAGCTGTATTTTGTCACTACTGAGTACCAGCTGGCGGATATGTTCACCAAAGCCTTAGATCGAGGACGAATCGAGTTTTTGATCGACAAGCTTGGCATGAAATCATTCACTCCAGCGACTCTCAAAGAGTTGGCAGAAGAATCAGCTGAATAGTCGTGGTAAACTATTCACAGTATCCTTTGTTCGTGATCATGTACATTATAGTAAATATATAAACCACAAAAGAAAAATACAAAAATATAAAACCTAGAAAAACCATAAAAAATGTAAAACCTAGAAAAACCATAAAAATTATAAAATCAAGAAAAACCAAAAATATTTTTCGTTTTAAAACGGGCATGTCTTTTAGTACGGTAATATTTACGGCCTTAGAAATGTCGATTAATATTGACACGGTGCCATAAATAGAGTCCGTATAAAAGTTGTACATTTTTAAAACATGCCCATTATGGCTTGTAGTTATTTCAGACTGCAACCCGGTTTTCATATTAAAGTCACGTATTTCCTTGGAAAACGTTGGCTCAGAACGGGAATTAATTTTCTCGGGCGTGATTTACAAGCCAAATCATGCAAAGGGATCAAGTTTACTTTATAACTTGGTCTAACACGAATTTGTGTACGTCTCAGTGCATTAATTTGTTAAAATAAGAGAAATCTTATTGACACCACGAATCAAACTTTTTCAAGATATAAATTGAAAATGCTTTCATCAATATTTGACTCTTTAAACAATGACTACAGCTCTTTAAATAGAAAACGGGTCATCGTTTAAGGGGGAGAAAATATTAAAATCATCTTCGTCATTAAATTGATTTTCAAAAGAGATTGTGGAAAATTAAGGGCTAAATGGTAATTGAGTGGTCTTGCTTTAGAATATGACTTGTGTTCGTTCTATGTGATAGGCATTGCTTTTAGATCTTGGAGATATGCTAATTGGATGCGTTACTTAAGTTGTGTGAGATTGTCGAGTTTAGTTTAACTAAGTAAAATTAAGTCGACTAAACTTATCAATGGAAAGGTAAAATGAAATGAAAAAGGTAGAAACTAAAAGGAAAATAATAGATAAATAGAGGGACTAAAGGTGATATTTAATGAAAAGTCAAAAATTGACCTAAGTCAAAACTAAGCCACCCCGCCTCACTTTCTTTTTACTGTATCTTCATCTACTTTGCCGCCATTGTTGAATAAACACACACAAGAAATCAAATCACTCGTTTAATCCATCTAATTCCATTCATTCGATTAATAAGGTAATTTCATCAATATTTTAACTTCTAATCCACCTTACTTATCATGTAATTCTGTTAACAGTGCTCAATTAATCAGTTTAATCCACTTAGGGTTTATGATTAAATTAGGGTTAATTAACTAGGGATTTGTGGTGGGTTTTGTGCGGATTAGTATGATATGATGTTTAAATGCTTTAGATTGCCTTAGAAATTCACAAACGCGTTTAGAATTAATCTTCTAAGACTGTGTTTCTATGTTCCGGATGAACAAGGATAAGAACTTCCGAATGAAGGATTTTTTCTGAAAAACTTCCGAATGAGGAAGTTCCGAATGAAGGACTTCCGAATGAAGGAAGTTCCGAATGAAGAACTTCCGGATGAAGGAAGTTCCGAATGAAGAACTTCCGAATGAAGGAAGTTCCGAATGAAGAACTTCCGGATGAAGGAAGTTCCGAATGAAGAACTTCCGAATGAAGGAAGTTCCGAATGAAGAACTTCTGGATGAAGGAAGTTCCGAATGAGGAACTTCCGAATGAAGGAAGTTCCGAATGAAGAACTTCCGGATGAAGGAAGTTCCGAATGAAGGAATGTTCCGGATGGAGGAAGTTCCGAATGAAGAACTTCCGAATGAAGGAAGTTCCGAATGAAGAACTTCCGGATGAAGGAAGTTCCGAATGAAGGAATGTTCCGGATGAAGGAAGTTCCGGATGAAGAACTTCCGGATGAAGGAAGTTCCGAATGAAGGAATGTTCCGGATGAAGAAGTTCCGAATGAGGAAAAGTTCCGGATGAAGAGTTGTTTGATTATTATTGTTTGCATGTTATATGTACTTGTTGTATTATGTTATGAAATGTGTTATGCTTAGAAGTAAGAATGATATATATCTATATGTTTTTGTGCATCAACCTTTCATGTCTTATCTTAAGCAGATACAATGACTAATCCAACAGTACAAGCAATCCAAGACTCTAGAGAAGCCGATATTGCTAAAGCACGAACCCTTAAGTTTATACCCAACAATTACCGGCTGAAGCAAGTCTCAAAATCCACTCACCATGGTTTTAAGGTCGCCATAGCCATCCTCGATAACTCTCATTTCAAGAACGCCCTTAGGAGTAGTGCCTCGGTGCCTTATGAGTATATGTATGAATTTTGGGCTACCAAGGAAATCACTTCAAACAAGATCACCTTCACCATCTACAACAAGCAGCAGACACTCACAGTTTCAGACTTCCGTAAGATTCTTGGTATACGGGATACACCCAAAGGCATGTCATTCTCGAGGGATCCTACTAAAGATGAACTCGTGGAGTTATTTGACGCTCTTGGATGTCCGGAAATACGAGTTACGTCTGAGTTTACCACTGCTAAAGTAGGACAACCTTGGAGAGCATTTATGGGTATTCTCAGTAAATGTCTTACACCAAAAACGAGTGGCCATGATGCTTTGCGCAGTCCTATAATAAACCTGTTCTATGGCATGTACAAAGCTGCAAATGCAGATTATGCATTGTTGATATGGGAAGAATTCACCTTTCAACTCTTCTATAACAAGAAGCTGAAGACAAACTTCTTTCCTTATCCTCGGTTTATCAAGCTTATCATTAATTATTTTATGAAGAATGATGCTACCATTGATAGGCGTGCAGCAAGTCGCTATCACACTGAAGAAGCTGATGATACTGTGGATCTGAGGCATGAAGGACCGTCTATTGGTGTGATTCCGGGTCCTATTCCTGATTACCTTCTGTCTGAGAAAATCAAAGGCTCTGCTGATTACAAGCTAATGCAGATAGAAATCAAGAAGCTGAAAGCAAACCTTCAGACTGGAGAAGACTCGTCTACAACGGTTAAGAGTAAAGGTAAACGCAAACAACCAGCTGCGTTACCTGAACCCGAAACCAAGAAGAAGAAGACAGAGGGTAAGAAGGGAAAGGGTAAGGCTGATGAGATGCGTCTACGTGACGAAGAAGACGTTGTTGATCCTACCCTTGATAAAACTGAGAAACAAATGATGAAGATAGCTATTCAAAGGAGTAGGAAAGATACTGGCGGTAGTGGTTCAGGTGCAAGGGTAGATGTTGAGGATGAGTACGTGGAACCAGATGATGTTGATGAGTTTGGGTCACCTGAACATTATTCCACTTCGAAGGAGCCATCAATCCCTATTTCAGCAAGTGTAGAAAAGGAGTCTGTTACTCCTACGATCATGGTGTCAACCCAACCTTTAGCAACTCAACCTCCACCAATACAACCCTTACCAACCAGACCGGCTTCAACACCATTTCTTCCACCACCTATAATTCCCATCCTCAGTACTGCAGTAACAACCGAGGCTCTCCAATCAACCCAAAGCAGCTCTGCAACATCTACAATGGCTGCATTGGTGATGGCCGAACTGTTGGATAAACATGTGGATGCTCACAAACGAGAAATGGATGAACTTCGCCAAGAGTTACAAAGACGAGCTCAAAGTGAAGAAGCATCTAGGAAAGCCCAAGAGGAGATGATTGCTAGGTTTGCTGCAGATATGGAGTTGACTCGAAAAGCACATGCAGAAGAACTAGCTCGGGTTAAGCAGGCTGAGGCTGATAAGCATGCTGCACGTATCACCAGACTTCAAGCGATGAGGGATAAATACAAAGAGCAAAAAGAAGCACTTGAAGCCTCTGTGTAAGAAAGAGTGCAAGAATCCGTTGAATCCATTGTGCCTAAACTGCGTGATGAATTGAAGACGCTAGCAGCTGATAACTTGTTGATCAAGTCATCCAATCCTTCAGAATCCGCCTACAAGATTGCTTATGACTTGACGGATTTTGAATTGAAGAAGATCCTTAAGGCTCGTATGGTGGAACTTGGATCGTTTGATAAGTCTAGGATTCAACGGGCTCTATACAAATCCCTGAATGATGCTATCATGGAGGATGATAGGTTATTCAAGACGTTTGGAAGTGTGGTACCTTATCACATTCTACCTGAAGAAGAAAGGGAAGAAAGTGAGCAGGAAGAGGGTACTGGTGAAGAGGAAGAGGAAGAAGAAGGAGAAGAAGAGGAAAAGGATGACGATGATGGTGATGATGAGGATAAGGATGAGGATGATGATGACGAGGATGAGGATGATGATGATGGCGATGATGGTGGTGATGGGAATGAGGAGAGTGCTAGGGGTAGTAACGGGGATGACAATCAGGATGATGATGGGGGTGAACAGCCTAAAGAGGGAGACAAGGTTACCAGCTCCAAGAAAACTGCTAAGACTGGAACCAAGTCCAAGAAAGATGCAGCGCAGAAGGACAAATCAACATCATCGGAATCAAGACGAACTAAGTGGCGCCACGATGTGAATTCCACTACAGCGTCATCGGTTCCTGGTACCTCTATCGCTGTATCTTTACCTATTACTACTAACCCCATTAGTTCTGCTATTGTTGCTCCTGTGATTGCAGAATCAGTAACAGAACCCGAAGCTGCACAACACTCACCAGTTCACGACACTGCCGAAATGCCTGAAACTGAACCAACAGATGTTCGCACTTCTACTCCTCTACAACAAGCACAACAATCTACGGTTCCTGAACCAAGCACACGAGACTGGGCAGACACGTTGGAGATAGACGAGACTGCACCACCACAGGCTTGGATCACGGCAGCAACACAATATGATCCGATCACAGACGCTGACAAAGATGTGTTGTATCTCCATATCCGAAGTCCGATTGACTTATGTGCATTTTTTGCTCATGAGTATAAGACTTCGGTTACTCCATCCTTGGTGAAGAAAGCGCTGAAAGATAAGAGACTTCGTGCCAAAACCCGGTTAACCCAAATGGAGTTCGAGTATTATGCCGATGAGATCCTGAAGGCTCTGAATACCGTTCAACGGCCAGGACTTCATGAATCAGAAAGAGCTCCACCTCCAATGGATCCTTCTCAAGATAATCAGATTGCTCTTGACTTCTTTGTCACCAATGATCTTGTGTATCTACTGAAGGGGTCATCAAAGTACGCAACCTCCCTGACTTTACTGAAAGCTGCCAACTGGGGGATAATACCCTTTATCGAGGAAAAGGTAAACCGACTCTGGGTCCCAAAGGTAAATCGTAATTATGATATGTATGCTGTCATAGGTGCATCTCATTGGGACGAACGAGTTCGAAGGGCGTACAGGGGTTGCTGTCTAGTCAATTCTGGAAGTATTGTTAGATCCGATATCCGCATCTCCAGCATTTTAGGATTGAAAACTGAAGCCAAGAACGGCTATTATCATGTGACGGAGATTCGTTTGAAAATGGAGGATGACAGGGAATACAAAATCCAGCAGGGAGATTTTTCCATCATTCGCCTTGAGGATATCGAAGATATGCTGCTTCTGATGACCCGAGATCAACTCACACATATTCCTCGTGAAGACCTGATTGCTTTGAATACAGCACTTCGTATGTTCACACGAAGCGTTGTCATCAAGACAAGAGTTGAAGATCTTCAGTTGGGAGTCGAAAGCTATCAAAGGAAGCTTAACCTCACCCGTCAAGTGAATCAAGTGCTACCTCAACATGTAGAAAGATGTCCCTATACCGGCATTTCTGTCCCGAATTACGGCATTTTCTACTTGAACAGTCGAGGTTTGATGAAGTTTATGAGGGTGGGTGAGCTCCATAAGTACAGTGATGGGACTCTTCTACAAGTCAGAGGAAAGTTGGAACATCTGAACTCGGGTGGGACTTTGCCAGAGATGACGGAGGATTGGCATCCGGGTTACCGGCAGATGGCGAAGTATGTGATCAAGAAGATTGATCAAAAGCTCCGTGAACGTAGATTGATGAGGAGCTTGGAAAGATTCGTGGGTGGAAGACCTTATTTAGTGCACCACAAGCTACTGCAACGATCCATCTAATGGGTCGTACACTTCAGGTCCACTTTATATTGGTTTTCAATTGTGAATATGTATATTTGTGAATATTGTGCTTGTATGGCTTGATGTAGTCTTAAGGTATGATAATTTTTCAAGAATTTCTCACGAGATTCTAAATCTTTCAAAATATATCATACTAAAACACTACAACTATCCCTTATTCAATTAAGGGGGAGCAATAACTTGTTCTATGGCCAAACATCGATTTCATTTTTTACCCAAAGACCGGTTAATCCATTCAATATCCCAAATATTAGTGGTTAACATTTTGGATAAGGGGAGAAAATGGGATTAAGGAGACGTAAGTGATACTTGGCTAAAAGATGAAAAAGACTTAACGATTATCCTACTTAATATGTGTAAAGCACGTGTTAAGGGGGAGCGTTTTTTATGAACAAAACACCTAAGGTACAAAACTTTTGATTTCAATATCACAAGTACTTTAGGTGATTTTCAATGATTTTTCATGGTGGCAATTCCTTCCCAAAACACGCTTAATTCACGACGGATGTGGTGACAAAAGGGTGGTAGGAATAGGTTTAGTCCAATGATTCATCAGAGCCGATGGAATCTTCCCAAGGACAATTCCCTAGATAGAATTAGAAGTCCTAGGAAAGATGGAGAAAGAATGTGAACGTAGCTGAATGCCGACCAAGTACTTAAGCTAGCACTGGAACAATCACAACAAGGTGCTAGTGATGACGTATTGGTAAGCATTGAAGGGGTTGAAGAATGAAAAAGAATTGTAAAGATAAAAGGTGTAAAGAAAGAAGCCCTCCTTACAACTTTAGGCAGAAACCGGGTCAATACATATGCTATTGAGGTCATTTTTGCTAATGATTCTCGGTATTGAAGAAAGACATCATGGACCCAGTGATGCAATGCACAACCCTTCCCAGCTAACTCAAATATCTCTCAAAAGGTATTTGTTTTAATCACACGGAGGTCAACACGTTATCTATTGGTTTATTCACTCCGAATAGACTGGTATTGAAAAGGTGGCACTCCTCTCCAGCCATCGCTCACTAAATCAAAACGCACAATCGAGTCTAGAGCCAAGAGATCATCAAAAGTCTCATTAGGACACTTTCCATTTATTCCTTGCTTTCTCACACACTGTGAAAGGTAAGAGATTTTCATGAGTCCTACGCAGTATTCCTGTAATATTGCCAGAACATCCGAGTAATACGCAAGTATTACAATGAAGATGGAAATCCTGCTTGAGCCAACATCAAACAAGCTCATGGTAGGTTACACGTGCGGTTCTTTTAGAACCAATCTTGTGAAAAACTGGAAGGTAACAGTGGTTTAATTCTTAATTGAACTTAAACTCGTTCCAGGCCTCTTCGCATTATCATATGATCTTGCCAGAACACTCAGAGTGACTCTTTATTGACCACAGTGACGAGTGGAAATCCTTCTAGTGTTAACATCAAACAGCACTTGGTAGGTGACGTGCAAGATTCGTTATGAATTGAGCTCGTGACAACTGGAAAGCAACGATGGTGAAAATCTTAATTGAAATTCACTTGTTCCAGGTTTCATGAATTGACGGCTTCAAATCACAAGGATAATTTATCCAAGTGATTCACTCTTTATGTTCGCAGTCAGCTTTGGACGGTCGAATAAAGAGAACGGGTTTACCCGCGAAATCCTGTCAGGAAGTTACTTAATTGAAACTATCCGTCACGGGTACGATATCTAATATCGTCCAACGGTCTTCACCGACCGGAGGTAAAATGCTACCGAATTAGAATAAAATGTTCAAAGCCATTTTATTCGTGTCGTTGCTGTGTACCTGTTAAAGACGGTGGCGTTGCTGTGTACCTGTTGAAGACGGTGGCGTTGCTGTGTACCAGTGAAGACGGTGGTGTTGCGGTGTACCTGTAGAAGTCGTTCCCACATGCTTATGTTTTTCTGCATCAAAGTTTAGCAAAAATTCAAGAAAGTACAAGATAAAGTCTTCCCCTGTACCAAACTCTGAAACTTTCGAGAATTCAACAAAAAGACATAAGTGTGTGGAACATGGAGTCACGAGGAGGCAAATTCACAAGAGAGGCAAAGATCGCACGTGAAAGGCCAAAGAACAATGCTCTCAAGCCAAAGCCAAAAAGATCAAACCAACATATTCACAACAAAAGAAAGAAAAGAAGAAAAGACTACGAGCTAAAGAACGAAGACTTAGTATAGTATGCTAGGTTTAGAATTTTGTAACGTGGAGTGACCTCCCTTAGGGGGAGATTGTTAGAAATACGTTTTTACGTATATTAGAAGTATCGGTCACTCCACAATATTATTAATGTTGTAATAGCTCTTAGTTAACAAATAATTATTAGTTGCTTATTAAGTTAAGTAGAACCGGTCCATGGGCTTGTCATGGACCGGCCCAAGCCCATGTAAGCTTGGAGTATAAATACCCCTTTCCACCATGGAAAGGGGTTGGTTGTTGTCATTTTCTAGTTTCCACTTAATGAAATAACACATAGTTTCTCTCACTTTCTCTCTCTAACTTTCTCTATCTAGAAATCATCAACCCCCTTCATAGTTTCATAGATTATCAATATTCTACATTTTAGTCCTGTGCTAGACACTTTGTCTCAAAGCACAATTCCTTCTTTTACCATGAAGTGACATTTTTCCCAATTTAGCTCAAGATTTGCTTCTTCACAACGTGCGAGCATTTTGTCGAGATTATTGAGACATTTATTGAATGAGTTTCCAAAGACAAAGAAATCACCCATAAAAACTTTGACTGATTCCTCGATTATATCGTGAAAATAGCGATCATGCACCTCTTGAAAGTAGTAGGTGCGTTGCATAGGCCAAAAGGCATGCACCTATACACGTAAGTTCCAAAAAGACAAGTAAACGTAGTTTTCTCTTGATCTATAGGGTTGATAGGGATTTGAAAGATTCTAGAAAATCCAGCGAGGAAACAAAAGTATTCATTCCTTGTGAGTCTTTCTAACATTTGATCTATGAATGGCAAAGGAAAGTGATCCATCGCGGTTGCGTCATTTAATTTCTGATAGTCGATACATACTCTCTAACAAGTGATGATTCAGGTTGGTACTAATTCGTCATTTTGTTAGTCACGGTGATACCTCCCTTTTTAGGTACACAATGAATAGGACTAATCTATGGGCTATCGACAATTGGATATATAATCCAGAATCGAGAAGTTTGACTATTTCCTTTTTGACAACATCTTTCGTGTTAGGATTTAGTCTTCGTTTTTTTTTTCAAAACTGGTTTCTTATCTTCCAAAAGTTGGATTTTATGTTTACAGAACAATAGACATATGCCAAGAATATCTGAAGTTTTCCAAGCGAAAGCTTGTTTATGCTTATTGAGAACGTTGATTAGATCAGATTTGTTTTCTTTTGAAAGTTGAGATGAGATCATTACTGGGAGTAAATTCTCTTCGTGAATAAATGCATATTCCAAATGTTTGGGAAGAGGTTTGAGTTCTAAATCCGTAGGAGGTTCTTCAATATATTTCTTAACTTTGAAATCGGTTTTAAACGTTATGCGATCAAATGGTACTTCCTTTTATTCCTCAGGTAATTCGATAGGTTCAGTGGTATGAACGGCTATAAAAGCGTCAAATTCCACAAAGAGTTCATCTTCGAGGATGGTTCCTTCGATAGAATAAAGAATTTGGCTTCCTTCATCAAGAAGAATGTCGAAATCGGCTCAACTACTTCGTCAATGACATAAATACTAAAGCAAGTTTCATCATTCAAGTACGAGTGTTTCATTGTTATCGTCTCCAACTCTAAGGTTGAGTTGTTTTTGTTTGACTCGAATTACAGCATCGGCAATATGCAAGAAAGGTCTACCAAGAAATAGCGAAACTTTGTTGTCTTCTTCCGTATTTAAAATAACAAAGTCAATGAGAAAAACAAATTTTCCAACTTCCACTAGCATTTTTTCAGCTATACCCACATGAGTCGATCGGAAAGGCGAACGCTCATTTTGGTGGGTTTGAGATCATCTTTCGATAGCTTAACATATAGAGAATATGGCATGAGATTGATGTTAGCGCCAAGATCGGCCAAGGTGTTGCATAAGAATGAGTAACGGAAAGTACAAGGAATTAGGAAACTTTTAGGATCTTTAAATTTGGGTGGTACTTTGTTTTGAATAATGACAAAGCACTCATCATTTAGAAAATCTGAAGAAATCGGTTCGATCTTATGTTTGTTTTTAATAAGCTCTTTAAGAAATTTTCCATAATTTGGCATACCAGCCAAATCATCGACTAAAGGCATGTTGATTCTAACTTCTTGAATTAAGTCGATAAATTTAGCATATTTGGCTTCCATCCTTTGTTTTCTTAAACGTTGAGGGTATGGTACTCTTGGTTCGTAAGGTTTAGGTTCAGGAGGTAGGTGTATTGTTCTCAATGGATTTGTTTTTATTTTGTGGCGGTTCTTCTTCATCGTCACTGCTAAGTTGTGTTTCATTGGGTGTGTCTTGAGTTGGGTTAGGTGGTGAATCGTAAGATAAACCACTCGACGTGAATACGACATTCACATGCTCGTTGCTAGATTACGGTGGTTGATATTTGTTGTTAATTGGGTTTACGTTGGTGTTATTGGGTAGCGATCCAGAAGCACGATTAGATTGTTTGTCAACAAAGCGGTCAAACTTGGATTCTAAGTTTTGAATGGATGCTTGGTGATTTTTATTCGAGGTTTTGAACTTCGTCCTAAGATCAATGAATGTATCTTCACGAAAATGTTGGTTTTCCTTTGAGATTCAAGGAAGCCACCAATCTTGGTTTGGAGATTGGGTTTGTCATCAGTTTGATTGTTTGTTTGTCATTCGATTGTAACTTGATTTGTCATTTGATCTCCAGTTCTCGCGAGGTAATCATTTTAAAAGTGAGTGCGTCGAAAGGTTTGCATGAAATTTGCTTCTTCTTTTTTTGTCATCGGTGTATCATTGTCATTACACTCATTAGAAGAATGACCACACTGGTTGCAAGATTTATGAGATTTGTTTTTCATCTCTTTGTATTGGGTATCCATTTTAAGAGACATGGCGTCCATACGAGCCATAATTTTGTTAGTGGCGGTTTGGCTGTTGCGTTCCTTGGTAAAAGCTACAGTCTTTCGAGTGGGCTTGGATTTGTGATTTTTTTCCCAATCAAGTTTGAGTAGAACTTTGTCTTCCAAAAGTTGATAAGCTTGGCATAGTGTTTTGTAAAGGATATACCGCCCGCTGCGGCATTCAAGGCATCTTGAGTGGTATCATCGAGACCAGGATAAAAGATTTTTATTATGCTTCCTTTGTTGAGTTCGTGACCATGGCAGCTTCTTAGTAATTCTTTCATTATTAACCATGTGTTAGTTAGAGTTTCTTGATCGTTTTGAGAAACGCTTCAGATTTCTCCAATGAGTTTTTCGAACAAGGCAAGAGGAAAGAATCGGCTAATGAAAGTGGTTCGGAGACCTTCCCGTGTTCAAATGGTTCCTTGGTTAAGTTCGTCTAGCCATGATTTGGCTTCTCTAGTGAGGGATGATGGAAACATCATGAGTTGGACGGCTTCGGCTTGTCTTTTTCCGCAGTTGAACATTTTGCAAATGTTGTTGAATTCGTAGACGTGTTTGTGAGGACCGGTCTTAATTCGTCCATCAAATTGATTGTTCTTGAGAAGGGTCAAGTGATTATCTTTGATAGCAAATTCATTTGCGATTTCAAGTAAAACAATTGCGGAGCCAGGAGTTGGTGCGACAACTCGTTTGGTTGACCATATTGGTTCATCATCGGTGTCCGACATTGGATCGTGATGTTCGATGAGTCGAATAAGAAACAAGGATTGATATAGGTTATCAAATTGTGGGTGGATCACACGAGGTTGTTGAGATTGTGCATGTCTTCTTTCTAAAGGTACACGACGATGTAATCTACGTAACCTTCGGTTAAGGGTACGCTCATGTTCAAGTAATGGTAGTATGGGATCATTTTCGAATGAAAGTGTATGCATTCAACAAGGGATTTTGGTTACAGGAGGCTAAGTGCAGTGTACTTATTGAGAAGTACGATGTACTTGGGAACGCTTCAGGAAGCGCAACTCACTTTGGTGTAAGTACGGCGTACTTTCTGTACGTATAGAAAAATTTGTATTTGTTTTTAGGGTAAACCGGCTCAATCTTTGAGAATTACGTAATATGTGGTTATAAAACAAGATGATAAGTCCCCGACAGCGGCGCCAAAAACTTGTTACGTGTTCCGCAAGTCTTAATTTATATAAAAAGGATTAACCAAACAAGGGCCTTGAACATAAGCACGGGCAAGTATACCCTTTCGTGTATAGTATAGTTTGTAGTGGTAAGCCAAGATCGTTCGCAAGGACTTAGTTTCGTTTTGACAACCATATTAATCAAAGATAAAACGTTTTGAAATGAAATATGATAACAAGTATGACTACTAATGGGATAGCTCATATAACTTCGTGATGATGATAATAATGATCGAGATATGATAAGGTATGTAAATAGTAATAAACCGTTTCTGTCAAAATGACGTTTTACAATTTACTTGGTTTGATTCAAGACTTATGTCTTATAAGCAAATGATCTCTCCTAAGCTTAAATAAGTTGCTATAAGTTTAATGTATTATCAAATTATCTAAGCATATCTCTCCAACCAAAGATTCAAAAACCATAGACAAGTTCTTTAAAAACTCGTTATAACAACTTGACCCTTTCAGACCCCAAGTTATCGTAAGAAATCTAGTTTGATAAAACAAGGCGATATAACTTTAAATAGTAATGAGGTTCTTCGACATTAGCTTGAAATCATTTAATAAAAGATCATATCATAGCATCATCACTAGTTATAGTTACATACCTAAGTAGTCACAAATAACTTAGCTCGCATAGCAAGCAAGTATATAATATTAAATGGAAAAGAGTAAATAGAAACCATACTTAGATTATATTGGAACGAGGATTACACAAGTGTCACGTACCAACGAGTTTGGAATAACCAAAGAGTATAATGCTCTATTACAAATATCTCCCAAAGTGGAAAATATACTCAAAAAGCTACTAAAGTACTAAGAGAATCGGATATAGAGAAGTAGAGAAGTGTGTGAAAAGTGAAAGGTGATGACCTCTATTTATAGTGCTGGCCTGGGGTCAAAGTGCGTCGCACCACCTCAAATGAGCGTTGCACATTTGGGGTGGCATTTGTGCACCGCACATCTGAGACAGTGTGCCGCACATTCGTGCCTCCAAAATCTTCAATTCATCTTATTTTCACTTGATTGCTTTGAAGTAGTATACCTTTGTACTTCTTCACATTTGGCCCTTCAATGTTTAACGTGCATGTAAAACACATAGTTAAGTATCGAAAGTCCTTATTTTCACTTAGATAATGGGTCGACAATGTAGGTCGAATATGTACAATTTGGGTGTTATCACTTCGTGTTAATGGCCACTATATTATTATGTGGTATTGCCAACGTCTACACTATAAATATATTGGCGAAAATTATATATATGCAGTATAAATAACAATGCCCAACAACCTCTAACTTTGAAGGCTAATCTTGGAACTTTTGTATACGGTTTCAGTCAAATTTGTCGACCATTAATAGAAGTTTCTTAGAGTCTTCTTTCTCCCAAAGTAGATAAGTAGTTTGGAGTGTTTGGAGGGCACATAATGCATAAAGAGTTCACTGATCAACATTTTAACATTCTTGATAATTAAGTTCTTAATAAAATTGTCTATAATAAATGGGTTATTTTTAGGTTTTGCACTATGAGTTTGTTATGTGGGGAATAATCAAGTTGAATATGATTTTATGGAGAGGGAAGAGGAGTGTGACGGTAGGTGAAACGCTACAAGTCCTGCAGAGGTAAGTGCACCTGACATTTATAACCGTTTATTTGTTTCACTCTTTAAATTATATCCCCCTGATGTTCGCTGTCGAAATTGCAATGATGTTGTTATAATGATGTTTTTTGAACTTGAAACAGACGATTCGACCTATTCTCCAATGAATGGGTCAATTTGGGTTACATTTTACTTTCACCAGTCAAACGTGTCGGTGAATACCATTACGATAAATACCTAAAATAAATGGGTTGTAATTCCTCGAAGTGCTTATAGTTTTTACTAAATATAAAAATATTGCTTTTTGCTGGACCAAACTTTATTCTTCGGTCAACCCGAAAACAATAACATATAATTTTTGATGTTACAGACCTGCAAATGCTGAAAAAGACGACATGTACTAATTCGAAAAAATTATCCTACAACTCATCATAGGAAAACCGGTCAACTCAGAAGATCTGATAAACGATGTTAAGGATGAGGTACAATCATCAAAATCCCATACCTGGCCGTTCTTTTTATTTAAGGCATCATAACTCAACTATTCTAGGCTGTGGTTTTCAAGTTTCAGCTAGAAATGGGTTTGACCAAGTCACCAAATAAACTCAAAGAAAGGACAACTAAGAGGTTGCTTTTACTTGGTGCACTTGGTGTTGGTTATTGTTAGTTTGCCTTTTTATGGGCTGCAAAATATCGAACATAAGAGGTTGCTTTTACTTGGTGCACTTGCTGTTGGTTATTGTTAGTTTGGTTTTTTATGGGCTGCAAAATATAGAACATAAGAGGGTCTTATGAGTTTGTAGCTGAGACACAGGCTATTTTTGCGCGCTCGTAACACACAGAGACTATGAATGCTAAACGTATATATGTTATAATAGAGTTTGTGGAACGATGTTCGTGGCCTATGATCATCAACAATGGGCCGGATAAATTTGAGACCACACGCATCTTGGTGGGGCAGTCTGTTACAGTTGCAGCCATGGCATGCATGTCCGCTTTTTCTTCCATTGTGGCTTATCAGAGCCTACCCTTTTAAGCCATAGAAAGTGATGGTAACCATGATCGTTGCCCCAATTTTGTGATGAGTTGGCAATGGTCGGGTAGACGGAGACATAGACGAGTTAGGTAGTCAGAGAAAATGTGTGTATGATACACAACGTGTACGTGTGTTGTGAACACTAACCTGATTAATGTTTGTGGCCATGATGATCGATATAACTATATAGTTTATCATTCATACCATGAGTGTGTTATGATAGTAAGTCTATTTTTTATCATTATAACATATTTTTGTGTATAACTTTGCATTGGTAATGATCATGATGATTTTCTTATTTGATCTTGCCTTTTTACGAGTTGCAAAGGGAGTTTATTCTGACCGGGATCGTTGCCCCTAGTTTTTGACTGGTTGGTGACGGTTAGACAAGAGTGACTGTATACACAGTCTGTATGTGTTATGAACTGTGTTTTGATAGATGTTCGTTGGCGATGATGATCAATAACGCCCTCGGATAAAGTTGAGGCCACCCACATCTTGGTTGGACAGCCCGTTACGGCTGCAGCCATGGCAGGCGTGTCCACTTCTTCCTTGACTGTGTCTTATCTGAGCCTACCTTTTGAACCAATTTTTTTAAGAGCTATGAAACATTTTCGTTACTTTAGAATTCTAAGGTTGTGATGATACACATATCTGAGCTTATACCAGAAAACCTGTCAATCTCAAGGTATATGGTAAACTCGTCGACCCGCAGCGAAGCGCGAGTTATCCTTCCTCGTTGCGATAAGTAATAGTCTAAAATTACAAGTAGTTGATTAACAAATGGATTTAATTTTTGGAAGTGAGTAATACATCTTCATATATTTGGAGTAGATATACCTTCCTAAAAGAATAAAAATAGAGGGAAGTAAACTCATGCGATTTATTAAAAGTGTGAATTATATCATTCGTCGATATTTGATATAGATTACATTTGATTGTTACATAACTATTAGTTGGACGGATTGTGCAAATTGTTTCCTTGCAAAAAAGGATATTCGTGTCTTTTTGCTTTTACAATGATGTATTTTGAGTTTTACTCAAAAAAAAAAATTTATCTCGAAAAACAATTTTTAATTAAAAAACTTTAATCTTTTTCGAAACAATGTGTTAATGCAAAGCAATGCCTAGAAACATTGTTAGTATTAATTAATCTTTCTTAGTTTTGATCAAAACAAATTACAAAGACATTTATTGTCAAACACAATCATAAAACAAATTATCTAACAAACACTATCATCAATTTAATAATCATTACACTAACATATCTTAATCATGTATAGTGATCATAAAAGTGATTAGCCTTAAAACTCACTTTTGTCAAATGTAACAAAAGGTTTTTAATAACTTTATTTATAAGAAAATGTTTTATTAAAATGAAAATGTAAATTTGAATATGACATATTCCAAATGCCATAAGAATATCCTTTGAAGGTTTAAACAGCCTCAGATATTTCAAATTCACTAAAAGACAAAAAGAAGCGGAGTATACTCGCCCGCGGTTCCTTAAGTTCCTACGCGGTTCCCTATCGATAAGGAACCGCCTGGGTAGCTAAGGAACCGCCCCTAGATAGCCGTTGGTATTTTCCTTCTATAAATAGTGGATCAAATCTGCATTTTGATTAACCCTTTTTGGACATCTCTTTCAGCCTTCTTTTTCTTATCTAATCCTAGTCATTTGTAAATGATCACTTAAAGTGTTAAATATGTTTACTCATGATTATCCTCTTGATCTCCTTCTTTACCTTGTCCAAAGAGAAGATCACTCATACACTTGTGATGTGATTAAAAGCTTTGATGAATATCACCTCCTCCTAAAGATCTAGTCATGTTCATTATTTGTTTATTTGTGTCTTGTGTAGATCCAATGTATTTGTGAATACTTGGACTAGTTGTGTTCATCCAAGCTATTTGTGAATAGTTGGATTAGAGTTGTGTAATCCTTTTCACATGTGTGTGCTTGGATTTATGTTGTGTAGATCCAAACTACATGTGTGTACTTGGATATGTTTAGTTGAGTTGTAATAAGTTGTGTTAGTTCTCACTAAACTATAAAGTGATGTGGTTGTGTCTTGTGAGTTCTCACTAAACTATAAAGTCATATGTAGTTGTGTTGTGTGAAGTTCTCACTTAGCTTCAAAGTGAAGAGTCGTGAAGATTGGTTATAGCTTTGGATTAGAACTCGACATCTAGCCTTGTGTCAGAAAATGGTGAAGTAGGCAACGTTGTGAATATTGGTTCTAGCTTTGGATTAGAACTCGACATCTAGCCTTGTGTCGTAAAATGGTGAAGTGGGCGACGTTGTGTAGATTGGTCCTAGCTAAGATTATGTCTCGACATTTAGCTTAGTGTCGGAAAATAATGTAAGCGACATTATAAGGTTTTCTCCGCCAAGAAGGGAGCTTGTGGATATAGTGGAAATCTCGATTAAGGTGTACTCGAGGAGTGGAGTAGGAACGAGGATAGAGCCTGGTTGCCGAACCACTATAAATCTTGGTGTCTTCCTACTAGGTTGTTTCTTTCCTTACTCAGTACTTACATTCATTATCATTATACTTACTACACATTGTTAATTCATTATAATTGAGCCTAATCATTATGCAACTAGCTTTCAAGTAAAAGATAGTTTTTGCACTCACCTAATTGAAAGGAATTTTAATTAGGAGATAAACCGATGAGAAACTATTCAACCCCCCCTTCTATTTTCTACAATTAGTATCAGAGCGATGGTGACGCAAGATCTTTGAAGTATATTGTACTTTAAAACTTGGATCGATCCATTGTCTCCTCAAATTAGAAGGTTAAGTTGTACTAAAGTTTTTCTTTGGTCAAAACTATTTTTTGTTGAAAATAAGCCTTTTAAGTTGTTAATATTGCATTTCATTTAGTTTAGTTGTATTAATACATTTTAGATTTACTCTTGAAATGTATCTACTAGTTTGCATCTTATTGTGTGTAGGTACTCATGAAGATAAATCATTCTATTGATTGTGGATTGAGTTACTTACACTTGTAGAAGACTCATCTTCTTTGATTTCCAACATCATTGAATGATGATATCAAGATGGTTAGGAGTGATACTAGTCCTTGAAGACTTAGTAGTCACTATTAGTCATAGTTGGGCTTTGTATTGGTTCCTTGAAAGCTTGGGATGCAATTTGTGGCCAAGGTACGCTTTCGTTCTTCCACACGCCCTATTGATCATTCTTTTGATCATTAATTGACTATATGCTTGTTCTTGGCATCCTTGCCTTGACATTTGTTCGTGGTTTATGATTCTTCCCTTTTTCCCTCTCAAACCTTCATTGCTTGGATATTTGACTCACTATGGAGATGTAGGGTGAGTTAGTAGAAGCTTAAAGTATCAAGCATGATTTCCATGGTTTGCACCCTTACGGTTAGTAGACCCAATATCATGTGTAACTTGTGCAATTAAGCTCATCTCTAGGATGATTAGTGAATCCATTGAGATACCAAACTACTTCATTAAGTTATAGGTGGATTTTACACATTTGGAATTGAAATATTCCAAGGATATTGTTATTGTTAATCCTAGCAATAATTATCCGATCATATGAGAGAGAAAGTGAATTTATACCTTGCTCATGTTTTGAAATAGAATAAGAATACTCTTGAAAATGGTCTTATTCTATGCATCAAAATTGCTTGGTATAATTCATTACCAAAGTCGTTTAGACTTTCCTCGGAAAGGCGCGTCTTAAACCACTATATATGACACAAGCTCTTCGTCTCCTGGATTTGAAGAATGTCATTTGTCTCTTGAGAAATGTTCTTGGTCTTGATTCACTTCCCTTGACTCCTCTCCCCTTTGCTTCTTTGTTACGAGTAGTCGTTTGTCCGTTTCGGTCTTTTCCTATCTCGATTCAACTCGTAATCCTTCAATAAAGCATTATTACCTAGTGTTGTGGTGGTCCAATGATATCCTAAAAGGTTTAAGATATATTTTTAATTAATTTAAAAATTTTGGTTTTCAATAATTCTTTGTTTTTCTTTGATAAAAACCGGCCACTGTAGGTGGTTCCTTATCAGGCGCGGTTCCAATGCGCGGTTCCTTATCGATAAGGAACCGCGGGCAAAAACTTTGGCAAAGCGCCAGTTTTATTAAAATATTCCTTTTCAAACAAAACCTCTCTCCTTCACACATACACATCCGACGAAAATACCAAGTTTTCCACCATTGTTGTTTTTTCAAAACCTTCAATTACTAAAGATCAACTGATTTCGATTTGTGGGTTTCACTCATCCTTCATCAAAGATCATTTATCTGTAATTCATTTCTTTCAATTTCATCTAATTTGTTCTAGGGTTCATACATTCATAATTGGGGATTTTTAAAATTGACATTGAATTAGAACCTTACTAAGAATAAGAGTTGACATAGTATTATTACTATGATTCCTTAGGTTCATATTCATTGAGATTTCACTAAAACCCATTTGTAGAACAATTCCAAATTTTAACTAAATAGTTTTGGTTGATTGATGGAATTGATATGAACTCATGAACAAGTTGGTAATGACATTGTTAAATGCTTACCTAAAAATCTTGTTTTGAAAAACCAATGTTCAAGTTCATTATTGATCTTACATGGTCAATGTGTCATTATTGATGATGAACTTGGTACATTGTGAATATGAGAATGATAAGGATTAAACCTTGGTTTGTCAAGAGATTGATTAAACACATTCTCATCTTTTTGATTTTTGGTTTATATGTAACATATGAGTAATTGGGGAAATACTTTTGTGTTTATTTTTAGGTACTATCATGACTTCATGATATCAAAATGACCACCTACTTACTAGAAGATACTTGCCTAATCTTTCTTTGTTAAATCAAACTCGCTCTACTCAAAACACTTATCATAGTCTTGAATCTCGTTGTTTCCATGAAGGACGTATTGTTCCTTCTAACTTTCTTGGACTTGACTTCATTCGATTCATGTTCAATACCATTGGCTTTGATTGTTTGCTTGATATAGATGAGCCAATATTTCCTTCTTTCCTCATGGAATTCTTTAACTCGTTCAAACTAATGTGCATCAACAATGGTCTATCTCTAAGATTTTCCATCAAGGGGAAAAACTTTGTGTACACTCTTGAGGAATTTGGTAAGATTCTCAGAGTTCCATACGAAGGTCAAAGTAGGTTCACCGATGCTTGGGGTTTAAACCACTTAGAATCGGCCCCTATTGATGTGCATTATGTGACCGAGATTCCTTCGACTTCGGCCATCTCTCGTTCCCTTGCTAAACCTCGTGAACATCCTATTCTTGGTAATTTTGAAGGAGAATTTCGGCTCTCACTCCTTGGGAATTACTAACTAGCGATCTTAGTGATTTTATGATCCCTTGGGCCGAAATCATTTGGGAAAATGCAATGTGTTTGGATGGTGATCGCAACCATGTGCCCGCTTGTCTTGCACATATGTTGTATTATGTTGCTACCACCACTCCATACAACCTTGCATTTTTCATAGCTAGAAGAATAAGATTTGTTCTCAATTGATCTCATTCTACTTTTCCTTATGCCATGATTCTCTCACGGCTTCTTAAGAGAGTTCTTCTTGACTTTCCACCTCTAAATCCTTCATCTTTTCACTCTGTGGATCGAGTCATTCTTCCTATTGAAGGGAATGTCTCTTATGTACCCACGCATGATTCAAATGAAGATGAAAATGTCTCTCAAGATAATTCTCTCAATCCTTGTTATGATTTGTCATCATCTATCTCTTAATTGTCTTCACTGGACATTGATTCAGACTATCAGTATTGTCTCAATCTTCATCTTCAAGATCGAATAAGAAGTGAATCAAGGCAAGGAGGAAATGCTCATAGATGAATGATATATACCACTCTTGAGTGACTAACATGTGTGTAAACATGTTTGGATTGTTGAACTTTATCTCCTTTATCTTTATTCTTAGGATGTTATGTATTCTTTATCTAACATTTTGTGTTTGGATTATCTAGTATTTTAATCCTAATTGTCCTAGGTATCGATCTTTCGATTTGTATGGCTCTGTGCATCTTGTGTATTAGATAGCCTCCTAGTTTTTGATTATTAGTTCACTTTGGCTTGATAAACCTTGGTATAAAATCTGGGCTAGCAAAAGTTTGAGGAAGTGCTATTTTTGAACACCTCTGGTCGCGGTTCCATATCAAACCCGCGGTTCCTTAGCGATAAAGAACCGCGGGCCTACGTAAGGAACCGCCTAGTACTGTTCCCACAGAATCTTTGCTTTACGCTGTTTTCCTTAATATGTGTAAAACTTTGATAAAACTTTTGCAAAAACCTACACTTCCCTAAACTAGGCTACCTAATTTCATTATTCACCTAAAATGATTTTAACCTATTACTAGTTTGGATCATTCCCTTCTCTTCTTAAACCCTCTCTTGTTGATTGTGTTCTTCATCCCTTCAACTCTTCTCTAAACCTTAACACACAACCATGGTGTCCACTAGAACATCCACTTCTTCCAAAACTTCCTCTTCCAAAAGAAGCCTTAAAATTAAGATTAAGTTACCTAACATTGGTTCTTCATCTTTTCACACTCCCAAAAATGAGATTTCTCCTATTCTCATTACCTCTTCACCTTCACCACCCCTTGCTCCATGCAAGACAAACTCAACCCATGGTACTAACCATTCACATGATTCTACCTCCTCTTCATTCCAATCAAGAATGAATGAGCTTTCTTCACCATTCACTCCTAGTCCTCCTTTGGATGGGATTTCTCAACCTCAACCTCTACAAAGCATTCCCTTTGTACTTGAGCTTTTGGTTACCTCTCCTTTCACTCTACCAAATTCTCCTATCTCACCCTTGGACACTATGCCTCTACCACCTCCTCCACCCTTAAACACTAATGCTCCTATTTTAGGCATCCCTATTCCCCACTTCATGGGTGATCCTTACTTCTTTGGGGTTCCTAGAAGCTCATAGTGCAAATTTCCCATGTTGTCTCTATAATAACTACATCATTCAAAACCTAAGGTTGGAGATGCTTGGTCTTCATAAAAGGTTGCATGATTTCTTTCTTGCCTTGTTCTCCATGCCTCCTCTTATGAGATGAATGATGGTTTTAAAAATAACATGCTTTTTAAAGAAGGTCAAGCCAAATAGGACTATGAATTCAAGACCTACTTTTAGCTATCTTTGTAGTAGTTAATTGTCTTTTTAATTCTTGTATTTCTTTTCTTTTCCCTCATGATTTTCTCATGTGGATGATCTATGGATTTAGTTTTATGTGTTTTAATCGATGTGATCACATTAATCAACTTCAGTTTGTTTAAAATGAACCCAAATCTATCACAACCTCTAAAAACTTGACTTAAAATTGGATCAAAATGTTATCTAAATATTTTGTCACCCTTTGTCAAGACATTCTTTGTGAATGTGTTGCTTTTATGCAACCCTAGCATACTCTAGTGCTAAAAGAGGTAAAAATCTAAGATTTGCAAAATTTTGAAAAAGTCTTATTTTTCTACAAAACTTTTGAAAATCAAGGTTTGCTGTCCTTTGGACGCGGCTCCTTAGCCCCCAGGCGGCTCCATATCGATATGGAACCGCGAGCTATATTAAGGAACCGCGTACAAGAAAGCCGTTCTTGGCTTACTTTTGGTCTTTCTTCTTTGACCACTGTCTTGGTTAAGATTCTTTGTTTACCCAATTTGGCTAAACATTTCCTAAAACCTTTTATTTTCATTTCAAATCTTTGCCTTGTCTATTTTCTTTAAATTCTTCTCTTTTGGGAGTTCTTTTCTTCATCCCTCATAATGTCTAATTCTTCCTTTCCTAACCTTGACATTTCTTTGTCACAATCTTCTCAACCTAAAGCTTATTCTTCTAAGCTTTCAAAGAAATCAAAAATCTCGGTTCGAACCGTTTGGATAAAAAATAACAAGAATCCTCATGTTTTTTCTTCTCCAAAATCCTCCAAGAATTCCTCTTTCTCTCCGATTGAATATTGGAATGAGACTTACTCTATAAATCCAATAACCGGAGAAAAGGAAATTCTTCCACCACCACCAAAACCTTTCAACTCTCCTCAACTCAATGACCTATCTTCTTTCCCTAATCTCACTAGGCATTGTGAAAACATCTCTTATCCATTATCTCCCTCTCCACCAACCTCTAATTTTGATGGAACTCCCCCATCTAACGACTTTGTTTTGCATCATGGTTCCTCGTGTGCTTGTTGTCGTTTTCAACAAATTAAACTTGCTCATATATATGACAAGCTAAATTTCCTTGAATTCCTCCTCACTCGACCTCCTCTCAAAGTTTTCGTTCCCGTGAACAAAACTTCGAATGATGCTTCGTCGTCTTTCTTTTCCAACTAAGGCACATTTTGTACTTTAGTTGTTTAAGTCAATAAAACTTAAGCAATCTTGGAAGTTTATCACTATTAGAGTAGTTTATGCTTTGTGGTTTATTTTTCATATTTTTTGCTTTAAATATTTATATTGTGTGTATGAATATTTCTCTTGTATGCTATTTCATATTTGTGTAATATGAATGTTATGTGTGTTATCTTTCCCACTAATTCTATTTCACACATTTGTTAAAGAGTTGATCATGGTTAAACTTAAAATTAATTATGGTTGATTCCATAACTTCTAAATTTTAACCCCTTGACATTTTAAATCATCTTTGATTGGTTTGGATGTTTCTTTTCTTCCTTTATTGCACCAATTGAACTATGATGTTGTCAATACACAATCTTTGGACATACTTAGCAAATGCTTGCTTCTAATTTGAGATTTCTATTCCTTCTCCCTCTCAAGTTAGTTAGTAGGTAGTGCACATAAATACAATGGTGTTTCTTTTCTTTCTTCAAACCTTTGTGTAGCATGTCAACTTAGCTCATTTACTTGGTGCCCCAAGCAAGGGGGAGTAAGCACCAAGGGGGAGATACTAGCAAAGTCTGGTTCTTTTCTTCTTCAAAGACTTGTGCAAACCTTTTTGCTTCGACAAGGGGGAGAAATGATGGTGATAAACTCGTTAATAATTCAAATAAACTTGTATTTTACGTAAATGAGTTTATAGTTTATCGTAATCAAAAAGGGGGAGATTGTTAATGCAAAGAAATTCCTAAAAATATTGTTAGTATTAATTAATCTTTCTTAGTTTTGATCACGACAAATTACAAAGACATTTATTGTCAAACACAATCATAAAACGAATTATCTAACAAACACTATCATCAAGGTAATAATCATTACACTAACATATCTTAATCATGCTTAGTGATCATAAAAGTGATTAGCCTTAAAACTCACTTTTGTCAAATGTAACAAAAGGTTTTTTAATAAACTTTATTTTTAAGAAAATGTTTTATTAAAATGAAAATATAAATTTGAATATGGCATATTCCAAATGCCATAAGAATATCCTTTGAAGGTTTAAACAGCCTCAGATATTTCAAATTCATTAAAAGACAAAAAGGAGCGGAGTCTACTCCCCGCGGTTCCTTAAGTGCCTACGCGGTTCCCTATCGATAAGGAACCGCCTGGGTAGCTAAGAAACCGCCCCCAGATAGCCGTTGGCATTTGTCTTCTATAAATAGTGGATCAAATCTTCATTTTCATTAACCCTTTTTGGACATCTCTTTCAGCCTTCTTTCTCCTATCTAATCCTAGTCATTTGTAAATGATCACTTAAAGTGTTAAGTATGTTTACTCATGATTATCCTCTTGATCTACTTATTTACCTTGTCCAAAGAGAAGATCACTCACACACTTGTGATGTGATTAAAGATGAAGCTTTAATGAAGATCATCACCTCCTAAAGATCTAGTCATGTTCATCATTTGTTTATTTGTGTCTTGTGTAGATCAAATGTATTTGTGAATACTTGGACTAGTTTTGTTCATCCAAGCTATTTGTGAATACTTGGATTAGAGTTGTGTAAATCCTTTGCACATGTGTGTGCTTGGATTTGTGTTGTGTAAATCCAAGCTACATGTGTGTACTTGGATATGTTTAGTTGAGTTGTAATAAGTTGTGTTAGTTCTTACTAAACTATAAAGTGATATGGTTGTGTCTTGTGAGTTCTCACTAAACTATAAAGTGATATGTAGTTGTGTTGTGTGAAGTTCTCACTTAGCTTCAAAGTGAAGAGTCGTGAAGATTGGTTCTAGCTTTGGATTAGAACTCGACATCTAGCCTTGTGTCAAAAAATGGTGAAGTAGGCAACGTTGTGAAGATTAGTTCTAGCTTTGGATTAGAACTCGACATCTAGCCTTGTGTCGTAAAATGGTGAAGTGGGCGACGTTGTGTAGATTGGTCCTAGCTAAGATTAGGTTTCGACATTTAGCTTAGTGTCGGAAAATAATGTAAGCGACGTTGTAAGGTTTTTTCTCCGCCAAGAAGGGAGCTTGTGGATATAGTGGAAATCTCGAGTAAGGTGTACTCGAGGAGTGGAGTAGGAACGAGGATAGAGCCTCGTTGCCGAACCACTATAAATCTTGGTGTCTTCTTACTAGGTTGTTTCTTTTCTTACTTATTACTTACATTCATTATCATTATACTTAATACACATTGTTAATGCATTATAATTGAACCTAATCATTATGCAACTAGGTTTCAAGTAAAAGATAGTTTTTGTACTCACCTAATTGAAAAGAATTTTAATTAGGAGATAAACCGATGAGAAATTTCAACCCCCTTCTAATTTCTACACAAGGTTTAGTTTAAACATTAAAAAACAGTAATTTACTTTTATGTTTTTCTTTGAAAATTTTTAAAAATTATTAAAAATAAAAAAACTTTAAACATTTTTACATTTTCTTAAGATAAAAAGTAAAATTTTTAAGTTAAAAAGGTTTAAGTTTCTTTTTATATTTTTCTTCGAATTTTTTTAAAAAGTTAAAAATAACTAAGCGTTTCCAAAATTTTTTAATTTTTTTTAAAACATTTTTATGTTTCTTAAGATAAAAAGTAAATTTGTAACTTTTAGAAATTTTAAAACTTGAGCCATATTTTGTTTTTTTTAACTTTAAAAAAGTTTTATTTTAAGAAAAAAATGAATAAAAACGTGTAAATAATTTTAAAATTTTATTTTTTTTGGAAGAAAAACGTTTAGTTAATTTTAACTTTTTAAAAGCAATTTGAAGAAAAGTGTAAAAAAAAGTAAATCTTTTTTAACTTTATTTTTTAAATTCTTTTCGAGAAAAAACAGTTTTAACTTTTTTCAAAAAAAGTGTTACCAAAAATATTAAACTGTTTTTTTCGAAAAAAATGTTAAACCTTTTTTTTGAAAAAATAAAAATTCCCTTTTCAAATTAAAACATTTTTTAAATTCTTTTTGTTTAATATATTTAATTCTTTTGAAAAAGGTAAAATATATTCATGTTGTCATGTAGAAGTAAAATGACACATTTTTTTTAAACTCTCGTCAATATTTAACGAGAGAAATATGTACACTATTCATTCAAAAGATGTATAATGCATCGATTATGTAACAGTTGAATGTAAATACGCGTCAATGTTCATGAATCACACTTTTCTCAAATCACAAAAATGTCGTTTTTACTTATGTTTTCTTAAATTAAAGGTTCAAGATGGTGTAACCAATAGTGGTTACTGTATATATTTTGGAAGTGGAATAAATAAAGACAAATGGCGCAAGTTAGCTGGGATCACGAGACTTTTCGGAAGGAAAAATAGGTTGAAAAAAGCAAAGAAAAGTGTGACAGCGATCCAATTTGTACGGTGGCCACAACGCACGAGATTCCGTGATAGATGTAATCATACGCGACCATACCATCTCTCACTTTCCCAACTGGCCCACTTCAAATTTGTTTCTATTGGCGTGTATAAAATTTTACTAATCAAAATGCTAATTATAGGATTAAAGATGTGATCAAGTAATTAATATGCGTGTTTATGTTTTAAGGCCGGCCGGAGTGTCATCTAAAGCCAAACTCATGAGTGAGCAAGGGTGGACTCATGTGTTGGGTTCGGGTGGCGGCGTCTTTATGACTCGAACAAAATGACGAGATTATAATGTATTATTTTTTTGGTTTTAACAGTTTTTTTTTAAATATTTTTTATTAAAAACGTAAATTACTCTCTACTCACATATTAAATTCTAACATTTAACACTCTGAAACCTAAATTTTTTTCATTTTTAAGTTAAAAAACACTCAGTTTTTTATTCGAATTTTAGTTTTTTCCTTAATATTGTCAAAAAAAAAATTTGCACCCCACAATCTAATATGTTGCGTTTGCCACTGTGTTGGGTAATTACTATTTAGCGGGTTATTGATGTGAGAGTGAGTTTGCTACGTGATGTGTAGAGGTGGCAAAACGGGCGGGTGGGGGCTAAACAGGCGACGGGCTAAACGGACGGCGGGCCAAACGGGCGCGGGCAAAACGGTCGGGCTAAACGGGCGCAAGCTAAAATGAGAAAAAAGAAATATAAAAACGTAAAATTATAAAATAAAAATACTTATTTAAAAGACAGGGATAAAAAGTAAATATAAAAAATATCCGCCGAGTAGTCGAATTAGTATTTTACATGTGCGCCCATTAAGCCCATAATTTTCTTACATATGCACCCGTTTAGCCCGTTAATAATAAAGAATGAACAAAAAGTCTCCATCCTTTTCTGAAAATAGGTAAAAAGTGCTCATATTTATCAAAATGAGCAATATTTACCACCTCTAGTGATGTGTAACTAGGGCTGAGCATCAGTCCAGGACCGGACCGGATCGGCCAAGACCGAGGACCGAAATGGTCCAAAACTCCGGACCGAAATAGTACGGTCCGGTTCGGTCCTCGGTCCGATTCAATCCTTTATGTAAAATCGCTAAGATTTTTTATAGGACCGAACCGAACCGACCGGACCAAAGACCGAAATGGTCTAAAACCCTGAATCGAAAACCGGATCGAAATTATATGATCCGATTTAATTCAATCTAATCCGGTCCAATTTTTCGATCCAAGTCAGTTTTAGGTGTGTCATACTCACCCTACGTGTAACAAACTAGTGAAACTACAGCAATAAAGTGATATAGTTTGCTATGCTTAAACCGTACTGATAGCAAGTCACATAAATACAAAAAACGGAAAACCAGAAATACAGTGGCGGAGCTTGACCAACTTGTTTGGGGGGGCCAAAAAATTATCGAACGAAAAATGTACAGTGATTACTTTTTACTGAATACACAAAGTGCTTTCGAACTCTGGAAAGCTTCATCCATATTTACTCGAGTCATTATAATGAAACTCGTTTATATATATACTAAGAGGAAAAATCAAATACAAAGAGGAAGTGATTACCTTTTTTAAAAGTTCATTGCTGTATAAAATAGAAAATAAATCTTACTGTACTACATATGACATTTAACATAGTAAAAGACTAAAAGGTACATATATCTGATGTAAAATTTGGATATATGCGACAAAACACTTTTGGGCCTATTCTAATTCAAGCCCAACGCCTTCTACCATCCTTAGTCTTCAAGACCGGAATACTAAAATCCAACCCAAGGTACTTTTTCTGCCATTTCCGATCTAAGTTAAACCCATATCCATAAAATCCCCAACTGTGACCCAAAATTTAGGGGGGGGCCAGCACCCCTTCCTGCCCTTTATAACCTCCGCCACTGCAGAAATAGTTGTGTCAAAATTATTGCCTAAACCATACTCATTGACTTTTATGTGGTTTGATTTTGACAAATGTTGGTCAAGACCTTTTATTCACTGAAAACTTTGATAAAAACAGATTTTCCTTTTCCGCTATTTGATTTTCGGAAATAATTATGAGGACAACGGAAATCCCAAACCACAGTACTTTTATAAGTCGTCACACATTCTCTAGCTCAGAGAGGATCCAATACACAACAACCGACTCCTCCCGAAATTATGTTATTAGAGCCGAGCCAAGAACGACCGTTCGTGAACACCCAACTTAAGCGGTTAGAGAGACCCTCTTTAATACCTTAGTAAAAGATTTTCATAGGCCGGTCATAAAAACTTAGACATTTTTATTATGTAAATAGTCGTGAAAACGTCGTTGTTCTCGTAATATATTTCGAAAGCCAAACAGTGAATAAATTTATATTTATAATTGTTTTCCGAGTGATACGCATGAATCCGCAGTATTTTCACAAAATTTTAGGCAAATTATGTGTTTAAATAAGAGGTCAGATGTCAAACCTCATTATATGTGTATATTTGAGGGTGGTCACGAAGGTTCACCTGCAATGACTTTAAACTATTAAGAAAAGTAGTTACTTTGAAATTAATGATCAGTCGAACTGACTCGCGACGCCGAGACGACCGGACTTGTAATGTCAAATTGAAAACACAGAAAAGAAATCGAAAAAAAATTGTAAGTCAATCTAAACCTTACAAACCTTTTTTTTTCTTTTTGTCTATTGCCATAAGCTACTCCCACTCTTTGTTGTCCAGCCCAAAGTGACCCGTTAAAATATATATGTTTGGCCCAAATTAAATTTATTTTATACTAGTATTCCATTTCTACAACGTGTCTTCATCTTTCCCACCAATTATGATAGATAAGGCTTCTCCAACCAATATACAAATAAAGTCCACAAACACAAACACACTTCCAAAAACTAAAAAAAATCATTCAACAATGGCTACTATCTCATCACCTTTCCTACAAACACCAACTCTACATTCTCCTCACTTGCTTAAAACCAACAAAATTTCCACCAAAAGATTTGTTTCCTTCAAGGTTCAAGCTGCTAAGCTCCCTGCTGGGGTACATATTTATGCATCTTTTCTAGCTTATATAATAAATGAGGTAATATGGTCATTTAGAGTTATTTATTTGAGTTGTGATTTTCTTATTTATTTAGGTGGAGTTACCAAAAGCACAACCAAAGTTTCAATCACCATTTCTTGGATTTACTAAAACTGCTGAGATATGGAACTCTAGAGCTTGCATGATGGGTCTCATTGGCACCTTCATTGTTGAACTGGTAAGTATATTATCTACTAGTCTATTTTTAGCTGTGTTAACTAATTCAAAGTGGGTAAACTTATTATTTAGACTAGTACAGTGCCCGCGCAAAGCGGCGGCGAGTACTTAATGACGATTTTTGAAACAAATAAATGTTACTATTTTACCTATCAAGTTCGTATTTACATTAATTTAAAATGATAAAAAAGTTAAATCAAAATAAACCCGCTAAAAAAGGAAATAAAAAAAGTTAATAAAATTTATCGAAATGGAATTGAATTAAAGAGCATAAATTTTTAGAAAATATAATGAATTTAGATTATGAAAATAATATTTTATCTCAAAATTAAAAATGTTATTTTAATATATTGTTACAAAGTTTGTTACAAAAAGTTGTTACAAAAGGTTGTTAAGAGGAAGATATATTTAACAACTTGATTTATATATTAAGTGAAAAAGTCTTAAAATTCAGCCAAAAAAAAGTTTGTTACAAAAGTCCCAAATGCTTTATAATATAGTAAGATAAGATATAGCCGTAGAAGTCAAGCGAGCAACAAGCTGCACTGCACCGCAAGCCCTTTTTGGATTGTAAAACTAATTCTATGAAAAACCAGAACTGTCTTTAATTACTATCCTAATGAAGTAATAACCTATAGTATAGAGAGTAAAACTGTAATGTTGGGTAAATTTTCTTGATGAAAAGTTTAAATCAGGGGCTGCATTCTGTTTTTGGTTAAAATTAGAAGTTTAATATTTAGGATCAAGTGATTAACCATTATGAATATTAAATTATAATTATTAGTAATAAAAATTAAGATCATGTTTCATTAGTCGAATAGTAACTATTGCCTAAATTAGTAAGGAGGCGAAAATATGCAATGGCTGGTTTTACGCGATTTACCCTATTAAAAGGTAATAATGTAAAACCTATGCAGAATTTTTAAATTGGAGGGGAACCCTGAATCCGTGCACGGTGCACCCTGTTTGGGTGCCGAATGATCTTTCCTTAAGGACCTATCCAGGAGTTGGGATTGAGTTAAGGAACTATTCCTCCAAAAGCCCTCCTTGATAAAATTAACTTAGATGCTCGGCCGACCAACCAGCACTACAAAAAAAAACCTTGAATCATAAAAAGAACCTTGAATCATGAAATAAACTTAGAAGGTCAGATTTAGATCCCCAGAAAAAGGAATTTGACACTGCCAACAACCATAGGGTGTTTCCATAAAGTCAGACCTGTTGTGAGCTTTATGTTGCAGGGCACATAGCTCCTAATAATTCCAAGGTTATAGCTAATGTCCATTTGCCATACTCTGGAAGAAGCTAATTACTTGTTAATCTTCCCGTTTGCCATCTCACTGTTCAATGAAGGACTCTTCTATTGGATGGATACGTGATCACAACTATACACACAACTAAGGAACACAAACATGTACATAGTTCAGTATTTCAGCCTTTTAATGTGATAAACCTGCGTCTATGAGCATGTGACGAGACAATATATGATGAGTTTCAGGGTTTATAGTTATATAGGAATTATATTTATAGGTCTGTATGTATGACAAAGATCTTGTATTTATTCGACTAATTAAGGTTTTTTCTTTTCCAGATATTAAACAAAGGCATACTTGAGATGATTGGAGTAGAGATAGGAAAAGGCCTTGATATTCCCCTTTGAGAACTTATACATATCCATTTCCATTGTTCATATTTTGTTTCTTATCGGATACTTTAAGATGCAATCTGTGTATACAATTTCTTCCTTAAAGTAACTAGTTTCATGTAGTCATGAATGTAATTCCTAAAGTGCAGGCTACATGGTTACTCGATACTAACTGCAACTAACACTTGGAGTGGTATCAGCAAATTCCCCTAAAACGTTTCTGCAATAAGCAATTTCACCTCCTGTGATTTGAACATTCTTTGTTACGATATTAGTACATTTGAAGGTTTCACTGCAATTGAAAGTAATCGCTCGGTGTGAAGCTGAAGTCCCGTATATGTTCATATAGGTCACGTCACTAACTTGTACTCCTGTTTCCGAATTCTAATCCAAATAAATACAGTAAAAGAGTACATGTTAGACACAAGGTACAAAAAGAAGAGTGATCAAGATTGTTATGGACTACAAGACTAACCGGTACCAAGCAATTAGTTATTTTAGAGCTAAGACAATAGTGCTGATCTATTATGATTGGATTTAGAACATTTTCGAGATAAATGTCCTGAAATATTATCGCCTTAGCGTACCCAGTTCCATCCTACAATATAACAATACTCACAATATCAAATGAGGTCTTACGGAAATAAAACGCATAGAGTTAACTTGAAAATTCTACAATGCATTATCTAATTACCGGTGCTGTCTTGATTCGTAATCCATTTGCTGTTCCCGTGATGTTACAATTTTGTATACGTACTTTCTCAACTGTGTCATGAGAACCATTTTCCCCAAGGCTTCCAATACTAAAAAAACATATAAACTGAGTTAGTCAATTTTGCCCACGGCTGAGATAATCAACAAGGTCTAATGATTTTTACGTGGTACCTTATGCCATGACCAGGTCCACACAACACGCCTGTTACATTCATATCAACAACGCCACCATTAATAGCCACACAATCATCACCTGTTTACGTATGTTGCAATGATTAAAAAAGAAACTGGTTTTTACGAAAATGCAGTGCCAAATTTAACACCCTCTAGAGCCCATACCAGTTTGAATATTGCAGTCATGGATATTGATACGCGATGAACCACTTACGTCGATTCCATCAGTATTGGGGCTGTCTGCTGGTGCTATAATTTGAAGATATCCTATATCTACATCTTCACAATTATTAATGCTAATATGAAGAAACGGGCTGTTAATATGTCTTGTTCCATTTAGCCGAAGGTTCTTGCATAGATAAAAATGTACAACCTAAACAATTCACACAATAACATATAAGTTTTACACAAACTAGACGTGTATTCTAATTTTAGAGGTAAAAGGCAAGTATATATATCTTACCGATGGGCGATCACAGGTTGCAGTTGTCTCCTGTAAAAGAAAGAACGAGTCTGAATTCGTTTTGTGATTTACATATTCTGAAATACTTAAATGTAGGTTGGTCTTAAATTTTTACCTTATTTCTCCACCAGGTCGAGCCCTGACCATCAATTTGACCAGGTCCATCGATTGTGAGTCCTTGCACCATTGTGACATATATCCAAAATTGTTTAGCTTGGCAATCTTTCCATTCATCGAGTGTAGTTGGTGCAGTTATGTTGCCCAAAATCTACTCATCAAGACACAAATGTCTGTGTAAGTATAATCTTTTGTAAAGCAAGGGAATTTGCTAATTTGATCAGCAGCTTCTTTCTTGCTTAAATGACTAACTTTTAATGAGATAGCTTATCAGATATCATCATTAGGGTGCCAATTTGTTCACCATAGTTAAATTATACAAGGCCTGGATCAAACCATAAGCAAAGTGTAAAAATCATTTCGAAAAGCTAACTCAAAAGAGGGAACACTATAGTTAAACTTTACACCAACCAATTAGTCAATTAGATAATTGGCCTCTCTGATATTGTAACAGTGACTCTGGTCTTAACACGCTCAAATTGTAAATAGGTAAAACAAAGCTATCAAGATCACGAGTAAACATGACAAATTAGTAGGATCTTACGATCTCGATCTTACAAAAACAAAAATGATCTCAGGTAACAGCCTTACGTAAAACTACTTAACATGTTTAATAAGCGAGTACAGTCAAGTTGGGTTAACTAATCAGGTTGGGCCGTCAACACAATTAACCTAGTGAGGCATGTGCATGTTAGATGGGTTATGAGTTGGAGTTTAACACACAAGATTAACCAAACGGGTAATGTTCGAGTTTGGCTATTTTGGTGACTCTAACCCGCCCGACCTAACCTACATAGATTACAACCAAAAAATCACATACTTTATTGGTTTCAAGATTTCCATTCAGGGATATCCTAGAGTAACTGCCTATTTCTTATTTAAAACAATAAGATGGATGTTAGTCCATAAGATGATATTTAGTTGGTTGAAGACACTTATTATGTGAGGATCAAAAGGTAAGTTTTAAAAGACTTAAAGCATTTAATGTTTTAATAATATAAATAGCGGCAACAATGAGTAGTAACAGTGAGCAATAGCATTGAACATGAGCTGTGAGCTGTGGTTGTGAGCAATAGCTGTGGTTTTTTATAAAAACGTTTGGTAACTTAGCTGTGGTTTTTAATATATGAATAGCGGCAGCAATGAGTAATAGCATTCAACAGGAGTAATAGCATTCAACAGGAGCTATAAGCTGTAGTTGTGAGCAGTAACTGTGGTTTTATATAAAAACGTTTGGTAACTTAGCTGTAGTTGTAGTTATAATGTGTAAAACAACTTCTCAATACTCAAAGCTCTTAAATGCTATTTCAAAGATCATTGGAAAAAGAGCCGAAAAAATAGCCACCGCTCTTACATGCTTGTCAAACGAACATTAAAATAAACGCTACTCACCATTCCTAAATGCTCTTAAAAGCTCCTATACTGTACATACTAAATAGCTAAAACTTGCAAGGATGATTTGAAATATATAAAATTATTTTTATACAAAAAATATATTATATATAATTATCTAAATAAGTTATATAGATATCTTGTTGTGATAGCTCAGTTGGGAGAGCGATAGATTGAAGGTCTACAGGTCAGGTGTTCGAACCACCTTCACCGCATTTTATCTTTTTTTTTATAAAATTATTTTTATACAAAAAATATATTATATATAATTATCTAAATAAAGTATGTAAATATGTTGCGGTGATAGCTCAGTTGGGAGAGCGATAGATTGAAGGTCTACAGGTCAGGTGTTCGAACCACCTTCACCGCATAATTTTTTGTTTACTTTTTACAACCTCGATTTTACCCTTTTAACCAAAAGAACTGTTAGCAAAATAAATGGTAAAAAAGAGTTACCTCTTTCAAGAGCTTGATGAGCATGATGAAGTTTCACCATAGCCACATTCGCGTCGTCATTGTCATATTTCTCTTGCATGACATATCTATAATCGGCTTCATATTTGCTTAATTGCTCCCTATTATTAGGATTATTTTTTTGTCACATATTGGTTCTTGTGCATGGAGACAATCAGTTTTGTGTTTATAGGTGTTATATCATTCATAAGGTAGGCTGATTCAAGAACCAAGTATGAAAAAATAAATCAAAATTTGGGTTTTTTTTTTCTTTTTACTAATTTGTAGTTTTTTTTTGCAAATGACTTGATTTAATGACATGGGTATACTAGAAAATCCTTCGTGAATATTTTCTACATCAACCATCACTTTTCCGGCGGTTGGCTTCAGCCGACCGCCCGGACCTCTTATATATTTTCACTTTTGTATATTTCTTTCTTTAAGGTTTGTTCTACTACTACCTCTCACAATAATAGCCTCTTTCATTCATATCTGCCATCTCCCACATCATCCGTCACCGTTGCTCTACCATCTCACATCTTGCTACCATGGTTTTGATTCACTTCTGGTTCAGATGTGTGCAGTCCACTGATGGATTGATGATGATTTGGGTTTTAGACTTAGATTTGATGATGATTTGAGTGATGGTGATTCTCCCTCACCCTTGTATTGTGTTGCTGTCATGGGTCATAACATTTACGGTATATGTTTTGGTTAGGCTCAACTTGTTACTTCGTGTATTTTGTTTTGGCAAATCGGTTTCGATTTTGTCTTTTATGTTCGATGTAACATGTTTTGTTTGATTTACCTCCGCTTATGAAAAGTGATATGAAATGAATCTCAGTTAAAAAAAAAAAAAAATTAGCAAAAAAACTTATTAAAAGGTTTGTGTCACAATGCAAAAGAAAGCATTCCAACAAACTTGTTATAATAGTAAAAAAAATTTAATAGCTTTTATCATTGTAAATGCTTTAAGAATATATATAATGCATCAAGTTTTAAAAACTTGATGTATTTAATGGCAAGCTCATTTAGTAACTAAAACTAGGGATGAGCATGGGTCCAGAATCTATGGAACTAAAACCGGAACCGATGAAACTGGGAAACAAAATTTTGAGAAAAGTAGGAACAAAAAATCGAACCAAATATATTTTTTGGTTCCAGTTCCGGTTCCGGTTCTTTGGTTCTACCCGTATAGGAACCGATTATCTAGAAGAAAATTCAATTAAGCAAAAAAAAAACACACAAAATTAAATCTTTTAAGCATTTACAACCATTTACGTTGAAAGTAATAACATTTAACAACTAAAACGTAAGCTAGAATAAACAAATATTCTATAGTTTCATAGCTTAATCAGAAAACGAGGAACATTTACTTTCCACCATTAAAGAATGTCAAGACTTTGACCTTTACATAACTCAACCTTCGGCTCTTTAAGATACGTATCAACTATATTTCGGTTTCATATGAGCTATTAGAATCAACAATATAATAATTATTTAAGAAGTTATTGTCTTCATCATTAGGGGATGTAACATCAGATTCCTTATGCTCACCCATACTTGATTCCACGATAGAAATTCAAACCTTTCTTTATACGTTCCAAAAACACTCACATGTTAGTCTTAAGCTTACGGTTCTGGTTCCGGTTAGGTTTTTAGTGCTTCCGGTTCAGTTCTTGGTTCTGATCCGGTTATTCGATTCTTTGCGCATAAAAAGCATCCCAAAAGATTATTTTTACAATAAGAAAAACCACTGAAGACGATTTGTACATGGAAAAATTCTTTAAAACTTTTATGATTGTAGTTGTTCTAATACACTATGTCTTTTTTTATATTATTTTTTTGCACATAGGACATTTCATTATATTACACAATTACCTTTTTTTTCTCTTCAAAAGATTATTTCTGTTTACGTTTAAGTTTAAAATACCATTATTACTGTAATATCATGACATCAAAACTATATAATCCAACTCAATACAAACATACAGTAATAAAGATTTGAGTACATATATTTATTTAACAATAAATTTATCAACGACATATCTCTATGCCATATATTTATCATATTTTAAGCAAAATCTCTTACAAAACAACGATACTAACTGTTTTAAAGGACACTAATATTAAATAAATGGGGTCTATAACCAATTTTATAATTCTAAAGTCATCTAGTAGAGATATAATCATTTAGAAATTATTGTAGCCGTTTGTTTACGACTTTCGAAAGTTAAGACATAAGAAATACAAAACTGTCAATAACAAAATTCTAAAAGGAAAAAGCGAAAGGTAAAAGAAAATAAAACAAAATAAGAACACATACATCACTTGAAAAGGGTAGGGTGGCTTTTAGGAGTTGGAAATGTTATTATAATTAAATAAAAATATTGAAAATCTTAGTTTTATAAATAGAACAAGAAAACTTTATTATTTCGAATCTTTCTAATCATTCTATATATGGAAATCCAATCACTTTTAATACTCATTTTGTCAAAAAAATATAATAAATCCGTTTTACTTTTTGTTTAAAAAAATGTTTAGTTTTTATTCTTTAATTAAAGCATCAATTAATTACTCATTTTAGATTTTTTTATTAACTACAAAAATAAAAATATTTTTTTTCAATCAAAACTAGCATAATTACACATATAATATTTGTTAATTTTTTTTTACACTTTTTTTCCAAAATGAGATGAGTATTAATCTTTTTCTTAATAAACTTGTTTTTATAAAAGAGTAACAAAACGATAGAAAATACAATGATATTAAGATTAAAAGTATTTTAATCTTATGGTTTGGTCGGTCTTCATACGGCCTGATCAAATCTTTCATTACCTAGTATTATGATCGATCAAACTCGTCCAACTTTTTCATTTGTTTGGGCTAACGTGTGACTTAACAAATTGGAAAAAACTAAGTATATGTAATGGTCCTCTATTTTTTAAAAAGTTACTTATTTGATAGTCTCTCTCCTAATTTTATTTCATTTATTATTTTATTTATTTTAATTAATAAAATTATATTTTATTTTTAAAAATGTTTGGTAACTTATTTGATCGAATTACAAGGATTTGATCACTGTTTGATTTAAGATAGAAAAAAGTAAAATGATGTTAGTGTGGCCGTCAGAATTAATTACATTGCTTACTTGGATTACTCTGAGTCTAAGATAACACTAACTGACGTTTGAGACATGACCCTAAACACTTTGAAAACATCTAAAGGAGGGTATGAAGGATGCCAATAGCGATATCTCACATTTCGACCGTTGGTTTGTAAACCCAATACCCCACATCGGTTGAAATATATTTCAAAGTTAACATATAAGCTTAGTGGGTTACTCTTATCACCGATTGGTTTTAGAATAGAACCCCAGTGGGCTTATATGTTAGACTTGTTGAGATGCTGGGCCAAAGATTCCTACAATTGGTATAAGAGTCAGGTTGAGCCCAGTGGTGGTGTGGGTGGTGGTTCCTCGGTTAAACCCCCGATTCGACGGTATTAGTGGATCCTGGTAAACTTTGTACCGAAAGGAAGCCGATTAAAAGGTGTGGTGCCCCCGATGATAAAGGTCGGCGGTATAAAAAAGGTGGGATTGTTACTATAGTTGAAGGGGAAGCCCATGGTTATTTGGGTTTGAGGAAGGTATTGTTGGATGTGCAAATCCAATACCTTATATTGGTTGAAATATAATCTCAAAGTCAATATATAAATTTGACAGACTACTTTTTTTATTACCAATTGGTTTTAGAATAGAATCTCAGTAAACTTATATATTAAACTTGATGAGATACTAAGCCAAAGATTTTTACATCAACCATTATTAACCGTTCACAATCCATTAAAATCATTAGTTTATAAAGGTTTTTAATTAGTTTATAAAGGTTTATAGAAGATAGAGGTTTGTACTCTAAACCAATGAGAATTGAGCTTTTGGTAGTTTGTTTATACGAGAGACAAGTTACATGCAATGGATTAGTTATAAGACTATAAGAGTATTTATCACGGTGCTTTATAAAAAAGTTATAAGATGCCAAAGATGATTACAACTTTGTCAAACATCATGGAATTCTATTTCATGCATGGTTACTTTGTATGAAAATGTCTAATATTATGGACTATTCACAATTTAATGCCATTTGAGCTATACGTAATTTTAATAAAGCTTTAAAATGTTTATACAACCAAAATGGTTCATAAGTTGGTGACGTGACTTAACAATAAACCTTTTTATAGGCCTATCACAACGCATTGTAGCTGCTCTGGCCTTAAAAAGGGCAAAAAAAAAAACGATAGCTGCTAAAGAAATAACATGAAAACAATGACACAAAACGAGTTTGATCATACCTTGATATTCAGCGTAGGTGATATGCACGATGAACCATTGAATATCACCGTGGTTACTAGAAACGTCATGTCTGGTGGTATGACCAATGTCGGGTTTAATGTAGTATCGCCACATAAACCATCCCATGCATGAACGAAAGCCTGCAACGACGAACATATAATTAGAAAACAACCAATACGTAAAATCTGTTCTTTGTATGAAACCATGGCTTACTTGGGTGTCGTCTGTAATCCCATCGCCTTTTGCACCATAAGTTGTTACATCGAAAATGGCTGCATTTGCGGTGTTTGGGCAAAATGATGTGCAGCATAAGCTCAACAAAAGTACCATGAAGAAACCCTGCAAAGATAAAGATGTTAGATAGAATTAATATGCAAAGATTATATGGATATGATACAATGTGTGGGTCATTTTCTTACCATGTTTTCAAAAGCAAATGAAGCTTGCAACTCTATTCTTAGGTTTTGTAGCCACCTCCAATGCCAAAATATGTGAGATTATGTTATATATATATATATATATATATATATATATATATATATATATATATATATATATATATATATATATATATATATATATATATATATATATATATATATGTAGAGCATGAAGATTTACAGTATCACATTCAATGTAAGTCCAATATTTGACTAGCATGTACAGGCGGGGCCAGAATTATTAGTTGAAAAAAGTTGAAGATATTTAAGTAAAAAGTTATAATGATAAGAGAGATTTAATGTAAAAACTAGTAGAAAAATGGTTTGTAAAACACATAAAGAATAAGTAAAAATGGATGATTTAGCACCCACCAGTCCTTTTACTAGCTCTGCTCGCTGTCGTATTGTGAAATAATTACAAATTTGGATTGGAGATATTATTCAAATACGGTGTTCACTAAGATCATGCATGAAATACATATGTGATTTTCAAAGGGTCCACTAAGCGTAAATTCTTAATTGTGTTCATATCTTCACGATCAATACTCAAAATTAACAGATTTTGATAGTAGTACCACGAGGCTTTTATTTAGTAGTATCAAACACAGCCTACCAACCTAAAGGTTGTCGATCAAGCGTTGTTAATAATAGAGAAAAATGTGTATAAGATTTTGTCCTTCAGAGAATTAAATTTCACAAATTTTATAGAAGCAACAATCACGTGGTAATTATATAACTATGCATCTAGATTAGTGTTTAAGTATCGTCATAAAACATGTTCGCATTAGAATCAACTATTGAAGAGAATTGTGCTTTTGTAGTAGTCTACAATTTATCATATGTTATGTTTATGTTAAAAGACACATATAATATCTAACTCATAATAAAACAAAAAAGATTATTAAGATTTAAGAACAACTACGTGCATGCATTGAACACTAATCTTCGTGGGTTAATTTGTGCTTAAACACATGCATTCTCTTTCTGGTCGTGTCTTTAAGTGCCTTCTTTGCATGCTCGCCAACCTTCTTTAATGACTCCAACAAATGTTAACTAAAACTAGAACTAGTAAAATTGGATGCATATAACATTGGTTTACAAGCATGGGATGTCCTTATTACAAATTTAGACATATTAGCTATAGAGTTTGGTATTAACAATGACATACAATGATAACCTACAAAGACCGATACAGCGAAATACCTCTACCGCCACGCCGTTACTCAGCAACATACGTCGAACGAGCAAGTCTTAACAACGAGGGGATGCATACATCATAGCTAAGCTCTTCGTTTTCCGATTTAGTGATCAAATGCAAATTAGATTAATGTATAGGTTTGACCATTCAAAGCAACTAGCAAACTTTAAAACTTGTTTAAATGTTTGTAAGGTAACCTACATGGATTTTAACATTTCTCATTAAATGGCTCATTACTACAAACTACACTACGTACCCTTTAGGCAAAATAAAGCATCTTTAAGAAATAAATACTTCATGTGATGAACAATAGTCTCAACATGTAACATCCACACTTTTGTAAAGCTATTGGATGATATTTATAATTCATAAAAAATGTAAAGGTTATACAAGTTGTAGTACTTAGATTTTTGTAAGTATACTGAAGGCTTTAATTTTGGGCCATGAGGAAGAACATGTGATGGCAAGTGGGATAAAAATAATTAAAAGAAAGAAATACGAGAAACATGCTGTTTTTGTGAATGTTCTTTTATTACTGTACTTTATGTTGCACAATTTATAAGCTTGTGCTTCGGGTATTAGGCGTGTTACTAACGTGTTTAATGTTGTGGTCATGTCAACCTTCTGAAAAGGGAGGATTTTATTTGATTTGAATCTGTATCACGGTAGGCTTAAACTTTATGAATTAGTCAGCTATTATGTCGAAAACTATGACATAGGATGTCTTTGTTTACAGCAAAATTTGGTATATAAGACATGTCGAATGGCAATAATATTCTTCAAAGAAAAATGATGATTGAGTCTATTAATCATGCCTACAAATGTACTTAATGTAGGTCTAAATAAACATTAATCTTTTTTGAACGTCATCTCCAAGTTTTTGGACAAAGATTGTATACATGAAACAAGCTACTACTTACTTTCGGAGCATATTTAGTATCCCAACAACGTTTCTACGTATTAACCTCAAAGCATCTTCGATGAAGGGAAGCATGTTCAAACAACTTTGCTCTTTAGTAAACGATAAGAGTGTTACATATTATTATTGTTGGGCTGAAATAACAGCTTTAGAATGGGCCTATCATCGTATTCACAATTTGGATTTGAACATTGGAAATTATAGCTTTTTATTAGCCTATTTTGGCTCATCATATGTTACTCCATTAAATATCCAAAGATTCGAGCTGATCATAAAATTAGAATTGAAATTGCAGATAGAGTTATAGTTGCAAAATTATACTGGTGTTTCTTGCATTAAATAGATGGATATTGTTTATTGGAACTTTTAACTTATAATTCGTCATGTAAGGAAAATATACCAGTGCGAAGATAAAATATCGGAAGAATATAGATTAGTAAATTTACATTATTTACTAGTTTTAAAGTAAATATGTGGTACAACAACAACATACCCAATCCTGCCATAGCGCATGTAAGGGGGAGGTAGAGTGTAAATAGATAATACCCGTACTTTTAGGATAAATCCGAAATTTTAGAGACTGCTTCCAAGGAACCTCCAGCCCTTTTTATACTATAGGTATAACACTAAAACTTATGAGCACAGATGGATCCGTATCAACGCGCAAGTGATCTCAGTTAGGTCAATATTACATAGCAAAACAAAACATGTATCTAAAAAACAAACATTCTGAATTAAACTGAAAAAACAGAAACAATAAACAACTGAGTATTATTACTTCACTAAAAACAGCACCAAAAACTATAGTGATGACAATAAACTAGAGCATAAATCAGACAGTGAGACCAAAGTCATATCCAGTGACTTGTGTGCTAAGTATGTTGTTAAGTTTTATCGAAGAGTTTACCTCCCTAAAGGATCCTTTCACCGTGTCGCAGATTATGAGCCGGTCTCCTTTACTTAGTACTGCAATTCTCCCCTCATTCAAGATACAAATTGGATTGAAATCATTAAGATAATTCCCTCTAAGATCAACTAATTTCGCCGAATAATTTTTGGACCATGATCCCCCAATAGCATGTTCATTCATTACCCATAATTCACATGTATTGCCGGTAGAACGTACCAATGCAAGCCTTTTATTCAAAGAACCCAAAGTACAAGACCTGGACAGAAATTTGCGTGGAAGACGTAACTCTGAGAATAACTTCTTCGTAACATCAAAAGCCACTATCAAACTCTTGTTTACGTATGATGCTCTCCAGTACAAAAATACGTCCACAAATGTCCCGACGTCGTCATAAAAACTGTAGCTGTGCATAGTTTGTATAAGTAAGCTCCATGACCTGTTTTTATAACTGTATATGACACACCTTCCAGGCTGTGCGTCAAGATTTCTTATTCTAACAATTTTTAAATCGTCACAGGTTTTTCCGTAGCCAAATCCATGTATAGTATCAAATCCCCATGGTGAAGGAGGAATTGCTTGGGATACTTTGCTAAATGGATTGTATAGGATCATATGACCCCGTTGATCAGGCGATTTGATTACTAAAAGGACTAACCTGTTGAATGATCCAACGATTTTAGCCTCACCTGTCAAGTCTCCGAATGAGGAATAAAGATCGACTATCGAACAATCCATTGTATCTATGGCGTGTAAAGAGCCGAGGGAAAGAAGAATCATTGGAAGTGATCTTAACTTCATAAAGTCAGGACTAGGAATTACACGGTTCCAATGCTTTGATACACATTTGAACCGAAACAAGGGTTTTATCGGCAATCGAGCAACTATGCTGTTTAGAATGTTTTCGCGTAAGTACAAGTCCGCCATGGATGATCACACCAATAGCGCGATTATTTGTTACGAATTGGAGAAAAAAGTGGGTTCGTTGAATTATTTATAATCTAATTCAAGATTTTATATGGAGTATGTTTATTGTGTTGTCATATTTAGAATATCTCATTCTAAAAATAGTCAAATACTAATCTTTATTAAAGGAAAATTGTATGTTAATAGTATATATTTTTTTAAAATATGGTACTTTTTAATATTTAAAGATGGAAAAATTGCATTCGACGAGAAGGATTTTGCTAATTATGCAATTAATGCCAAAAAGTTTAATAAAGTCTATTTTTTTTTTTAAATTTTGATGGACTAATATATACCATTTAATCTATTTATATTCAAAGGCCCAAATTAAAAAAAAAAGCCCAACTCTTTTTTTTTTCGTTTTTTATTTCCTTCTTTCCCTCATAACGCCTCCACCAACCGCACACACACATACTCTCTCACCCACACACACCGTCATTTATTCCGATCATTTAATCGCCATAAATTCTGATCAGCTCAAAAGTTGAGTCGCAAGTGGGATCAAGAAAGTCGAATAAGCTACGAACGAGAGAACGAAAGCTAGTCGAAACGGAAGGATAGTAGAGGAGATGTGGATCCGCTTTGGTTACGGGAACCAACGGTGAAGAAGGTTACCTACTTTCGGTGGACATGGAGCCAACGAGTTCAGTCGAACAGCGTAACCCATCCCAACCAGGGGTATGCTGGGATTCGCGAAGAGCAACACCTTACGATGTTCATGACCAATCGGATCCTGACGTACCAGTAGACCTGCACCGAGTTGGTGGCTGATTGGGCTTTTGATCGTTGTAACCACCATTGATTCCGACCATTGTAACCGCCATTGATTCCGATAAAAAACCTTCGATTTTCAGATAACCCTAATTTTTTTAATTCGATAAAAAAACCTTTGATCATCGTGTACGATGGATATCCGTCAGGAACTAGAACTTGTTGCTGGGAAGGTGATTGGTTTGTAAACACTAACCCTAATATTTTGATTATTTTGCTTATTTTTTTATGCTTATTCTGATTTTACGTTGATTATTATGCTTATTTTGAGTTTCTATTTATGTTTATTTGTTTATGAATTTCTTAATCATTATTAATTAGTTATGTGCTTATTAGTGACTCATATATGAGTTTTGTTGCTTATTAATGACTCCTATATAAGTTATTGCTTATTAATCAGTTGTTTCTTATTATTTATTGAACCCTAACCCTTTTTAAATTGTTTAATTAGTATTAATCATTGTTAGTGACTCATATACGAGTTTTATTGGTTATGAGTGGCTTTATAAACTTGATATGTGTTTGAGGATAGTAAAATACAGTTATATGTTGTTTTGAGGATAGTAAAATACGGTTATATGTTGTTTGAGGATAGTAAAATACGGTTAGTCTAGAAGTCAAGTTTCTGATTGTTCATGAGAAGCTTCTGATTATTTTAGAAGTAGCAGTTAATTTTTTAAGTAGCGTTTATATGAGTCTGACTCATATATGAGTCTAAGTGACAAACAACCTCTTATTATTTGACAAACAGTCACTTGACTCATACATGAGTCACTATGTCTCATCATGTAACATGTAGTTATTTACTGATTTTTATTCATATATGTTTGTTACAAATCTATAAAAAAGGGATAAAACCAAACCTTGTTCACCTCCAAAACCTAATCCTCCACCTACAATTCCAAAACCTAATCCACCTCCTACAAATCTAAAAGCTAATCCACCTCCTAAAAATGTAAAACCTAATCCGTCTGTTTCTAAATTCGAGCTTGCTAAATGTAAACCTTCAACTGTTACAACTAACCATGTTTATGCAAAACCTACTCCACATCCTCTAAATAAGCGTTTAAAAGTGTCTGATGTGGAAGTTGTGCAGGTAAAAGTGTCTGATGTGGAAGTTGCGCAGGTTTTGACTGATCTTAAAGAAAGTGTTTGTGAAGATGAGGCCAATGATGGCGACGATAGTGGGAGTGAGAGTGGGAGTGGGAGTGGCAATATAAGTAGGAGTGGAAGTGAGAGTGGGGGTAGGGGTGAGAGTGCGGGTGAGAGTGGAAGTGGGGGTGAGAGTGGGAGTGGCAGTGAGAGTGGGAGTGGCAGTGAGAGTGGGGAGGGGGTGAACACAGGTCGGATAGAGAAGGTGACAGTGAAAAGGGTCCGGATGATAAAGGTGGTGATAATAGGAGTGGGAGTGGTGACCGTGAACAAGGATCGGATGATGGGAGTGGGAGTGAGAGTGATAGCTGTATGAAGGTGTCTAAGGAAGAGGAGATAATTGAGGAGGAAATTATTTTCCTAAAAGTATTGGCAAGAAGAAAAGACCTAATACTAAGCCAACGTTAGATCTTAAGAAGGACCTTCATCTTCCTAAAAAACAGGAGGTTAAAAAGGAGGTCAAGCCTCCTGAAAAACAGGAGGCTAAAAATGATGTTAAAAAGGAAGTGAAAAAGGAGGTTAAAAGGAATGTTGAAAAGGAAGTAAAAAAGGATGTTAAAAAGGATGCCGGACCTTCTAAGAAACGTAAGATCGTTAAAAAGGAGGAGGATGATGAAAAGCCTTTAAAGAAGATGAAGGAGGAGGAGGAGGATGGGGAGGAGTATGATGGTACGCTTCTGCCTCTATATTGTAGGATGATACTGTTGATACAAAAGTTGGATAAACCTTGACTAACCCGAATTAGGCTTAATTCGGGTATCTGGGGATCCGACTCTTGCACCAAGTGAACTTCTGGTTGGGGCCCTGGGCACTAAAAAGCAACACGCTGTTAGACTTACCATGGGAATGTCTCCCACGATTAGACTCCAGCGTGAGAGTAAATAATCGGTTTTAGGGTTAGTAATCGACGAGGGATATGCTTATGGTTTAGATCGTACCTTTGTGGAACCCTTGGGGGTTCCTTATATAGGCGGTAGAGTCCCTATTGGACCTTATCGAATCTTAAGCCCTAAAAAAGAGATAATTACCATATAGGTAATTATCCTTATCTTCTAATTAAGGTCAGTGAATATCTTGTTGCTTTAAGTGAATCACAATCCTATTTAAATTGTGATTCTGTCTAACCCATGCCGCGTGCGATTTTGTACGTGGTCCGTACAACACTGCGTACGACCATTACTACTTAGGGCCTATAAGCCTAAAGCAGCATTGACCCAACCCATACATGTTGGTTTAGATACGGGAAGTACTCGTGGGCCGGTTTTAAGACCCGACTGGGAAATATACGTCATCATGTCCCCCAGTCTAGTTGTTACAGTCGTAGGCGTGACTTCTAGACTAACAAATCCACCACAGCCGTACCGTGAAAGAAAATAATGAATCATGATGAAGTAAATGCTTCGTAGGCCGTGGTATGGCTGGAACCTATTTAATGAAAACATTGATTTATTAAACATATGCGGCAATACAGTGTACCATGTAGGCGACTGTTCATGTGACAAAATTTGAAAAGTGACCAAGTGGGTCTGATCCTCGAGCCACGTAAACTTTGATCATGAAGTGACCAGTGGGCCCTTTTGACGTTTCAGTTGCTCACAAATCCCGAACTGTTTGATCCACATAGTGGTTTACACGTGTCAGTTATTTAGTAGTACACGAAGATCGAAGCAAGACTATATGTAGCCAAGTGTGTGACTATACACACACATTTTCAAAAAAACCAAATCCGCCATTGTTGCTCTTCTTCCTTCTTCTACCTTCATTCTCGCACGGACAACCTGATTAACAAGTCATGTAACACCCCACTTGGATAAGTGGACCGTTACGTGCATTTATGGCGTGTCATCAAAGCATGCAAGGCAAATGTCTTAAAAACATTAACTGACCATAACGGAAATTCCGGAATCAAACATCAGTAATCCAAACATAAGCTCAAACATAAATAATTATGCACTGAAAGGAAGGAGTAAAAAATGTCCAAACAAGCAAGGTAATGTATGATGTGCATAAAGTAAAGAAGTCTGAATAGCTTCCATCCAATTGCACATACTCTCTCAGAATCCTAAGAGCGTCCCTAAGTACCTGCCGTTTGGAACATGAAAAGAAAACTACGACTGAGCATAACGCCTAGTGAACGGATATAAAGCATGATAAGAAATACTGGAATGAAATAGATAACAAATACTGAAGCTATAAGACTGTTATATAAAGTGCAGCAGAAAACTGTGTATGTTCTGAAAAGTCTGATTTATAATTAGTAAAGCTGAATTATTATCTGTTAAATATGAAAATATGCATTTACTGTATTTTAAGTGCCAAGAGCTTATATAGGTCATGTACTGTAACAACGTATGCATGAATACATAGAGAGGTGATCTCGTCATGCTGTAGAGGGATGACCTCTAACTGATAAACTGTGTGGAGGGATCAACTCCAATATGAAGGATGTAGAGCACACACCACATTCATCTGATGAGCTGTAAACTGATAAACTAGGATGCACCCATACGCCCCACTGATAATACTGATAAATGGCCAAGCTGAAATAAAAGGGATGCTGCGAGAAATCACACCCCCGCAGAGGAGTCATGACACCGGTGCCTCAAGTGTCATGGTTACGGTACATCCGTAACTAGATATAACTGGTCATGCATGTATATAAAGCTCAAACAATTTAACATAGTTATCAAGGTAATTAATGTAAAGTTCATAACATATACCGGGGAAAACATTTGGCTGCACACGGGGAATCCTAATCATGCATAGGAAAGGAAGTCCTTACTGAAGGACGGGAAATCCGTACCTTGTGTCCAGTAACTGACTGTAATGAAAAGCGTAGAAACTCCTATTCTGACTTCATGAAAGCTACATGAATAAAGGACGTGAATGAGTTGTCTAGTATCTGTTTATTTTTATTGATACTTACTGTTCTTACAGGGTTTATTATGTTCTTGTAGTTTTACTGTTTGTGTATATTCTTATAACTTTGACTGTTGTTAAGTATTTCTGATTAATGTACTATTTGTACTCTGATTAATGTGTAACCTGTACCCTCGTACTCTATATATAAACTATTAATAGTAACCTGCTATAATTAGAAAGTTTCCTTAAATCGAAAGTTTTCAAAATTGGTTTCATGAGAATTAAATCATTTAAAATAAACTATATGTTTTAAGTCCATAAAATAATTAAACTAACATTAATTTAATTTACCAATTAAATTAATAAAACCAATACACTTGGTTAATTTATTTATAAAACTATTTGATAAAATGATTTAATTATAATAAAATAAATCTTGCATTAATTAATACATGTGTGATCCCGATAACCCGAGTCAAAACTTTCCCCGAGACACCCATGTCTCAGGTCAAGCCAAGACGAAGCCCACCACGACCCACGGTCGTGGCCTTTTGCTGCTGGCCCACGAACAGTAGCCACTAGCGTAGTGCCAGTTGCTACTGTTGTCATGGTGGTTCCTACTGCCTGTACGTTGTTCCCACTGTTTTGTTTAATGTTCCCACTACTTTGTTTAATGTTCCCACCGGTGCTAACCTAAGACCTACCGAGAGTCTCTAGACTCTCGGTTGCCACTTAATTAAACAAACACCCCCTGTTGGTCAATTGGTTACCCACTGGTTGGGTTTGGTTCGCGGCTGGTCACACAAAAACACCACTGAGACCCTATAGGTCTCGGTTGTACACCAAAAACCCACTGAGAGTCTCTAGACTCTCGGTTTTCGTGACCAACACCAAAACTTGACTAACCTATGATTGATTTGTATATTTATCATATAGATTCGTGTATTTATGGAGTTATTGAGATGGGTTTGGAATAAATAAAGAAAACAATAAAGTGATTACCTTAATAATTGATTTAGGATGATTGACGAATACACAACAATCAAGTGACAAAGAATCAAACCCGAACCCCCTTGTTTTTGTTCTACAGCCGGCAGAACACACCAAGGAGAAGCCAACCCTATTTCTTTTATGTTTTGTTAATATGAAATGAAAAGTGAGCATTTGTTTCCTATGATAATTTTTAGGACGGGCTGGGCTCAAGGCCCATTTCTTTTATTTTGTCTTCTTTAAACCGCCAGCCCATAACACACATATAGCTTTTTGTTTTCGTTCCGTGTTATAATTTTAGACGTTCGTGTTATTAGTTCGTGATTCGAGATTTTGTATTATTTATTTTCTAAATAAATCCTTATTTCGTAATAATTGAAAAGTATTATTATTTATTATTTTGAAATAACTGAAATAATTAATTGCGTAACCTTTAATTTACTCCGAGACTACGTGAAATTACTGTTCATGGATTTTAATTTCGGGTTTTACAAGTCAGCTCGCCGCGCCCTTCTCACTTTTATATAAATCATGGTTAAGGGTAACCCCACGATCACGACCGCGCTGAATGACTATCCGGAGGAGAAATTCACAGAGTTTTGTTCCGAATACTTTATTCCTCCTAGTGTACACCCAACATACCCTGGGGATAGCGATGCCATTACTGACTTCCCCCAACTAAGATTGGTTTATATACCCGGTTGTTTGATATGGCCAATTATCGCATCCCCTTTTCTAGGTTTCTCGTAGATCTCCTCACATATTACAATTTTCATATCACCCAAATTCACGCCACAGGGGCATGTAAAATAAACCAATTTGAAATTAGCTGTTGTCGGTCCCTTGAAATTAGTTATTACTTATTATCTTAAGTAATAACTCTTTACTTCGACTCAAATGTGTTGTTTTAATAATAGATAAGAACTATGAAAGATTAAAACAACAATACCAATAAACTTTTCAACGTATAGACTTTTATTAGAATCAAATAAAGAATCTATAACCCACTTTGTTTGCGGAATAACAAAGTGGTTGAATGACAATGGGTTTTGATATCCTCTACTTAAACGTCTAACCAAAGTTAAAGTCAAAAACTCCAATCTAAACATTCATATGCATCTTGGCTATATGGTTTATTTGGTATCGAGAGAGAAAGGTTTTCTAAAGTTTAAGCTCTTGTATTGGTTGCCCCTTTCTCTCCCAATGTACACTCCTTATATAGGCAGTGTAAATTAGGGTTTGCATTTTGTATGTTCCAATGCATGGGTTTATCCAGTGGGTGGTTGATTCCCATACTGGATAAACAGTACAAAGTACATATTAAACTATTCTAGAAAAGATAAAGGTTGTACTTATATCTAAGTATAAAAGCAACCTACTTTGACTTAAAGTTATCTTTTCCCGCCTAATACAAACCATCAGAATACTGAAGAGTCTTTAGTATCCTAGAGGAGATCGACATCATTCAGTTTGGTATTGTCAAACCAAACTGAACTGAAAGTCCTTCTTCAGTCCTTGTTCTTCAGCAACTAGACCGCCTAGTATTTGAAGCGAAGACTCCGTTGTCTTCTAAGTTCACTGGAAGGGGAGTGCTGAACTTTCTTCAGCTATAAAGTCTTCAGTAGGAACTTTGTTCCTTTGGTCATCCTTCGGCAGACTGGCCTTACTGCTTAGCATGAAACACTTAGGGGGATTTTATATTTAAATCCTAGAGTTGCTTCTGGGTCAATAAATACTGACCCAACAGTCTCCCCCTATTTGGATATACAAATAGCCTAAGTCCAATGTCAGTAGTAAGTGAGCATAAAAACTTCTTACTTGCACTGAACAATTAATAACTTATAAACATCAAATCATTTATTCAATAATTATTACAAATTACAACAAGATCAATACAAATGATTATTTGATTCTCCTTAGGCCTAAGTTCTTCAATGATGGAAGTCTGAGTTAATGGATATGAGTTTCTATGGTCCAATATAGCAAGCAAGCACATGCTGAAGGTTTTAGCAACATCAGTAAGTCCTGGACCACCATGAAGAGAGTAAAAGATCCTTTGAACATTCGAGAGAATTTCATTGTTCATTTCATCAAGATCACTTATGCCCACTAAGTCTTGACGTTCTTGATGATTGAACATAATCATTCCCAGTTCTGGTTCGTCCAGTACATGACCAGGGAGATGATTTTGAAACTGAACAAAGCCTTTGTATTTCTTTGTAGTTACAAAGATGTCACCAACTTCAGGTTGTATCAGATTTGCTCTTTTGTTCAGCTCCAGTATTGGATCTTGATCTTCCAGAGAAACTTGAGTGTTGATGTTTAGAATTTCACCTAGTCTTTCATGATTTCTCATATAGTGCTCGATTCTGGTGCAAACTTCATCCCATCTCTTGGATTTTCTTTTCTTGATCATCACACTCATTTCCATCCATTCAGTGTAAGAAAGTTCTTTTCCTTGAAAGTTTTCAAGTATCTCATCAGTTCCATCACCCCTATAGAACTTGAGATTGATGTCGCCTTTGCTAATCAACATGTTAATACAAGGTTTTTGCCAAATTTGAAAAAGTTATCGTCTCGTCTCGATTCGAATTGAAAAAGGATTTAACGTGTGACTCGGTTGTTCTTGGTGAAAAGAAAGTGTTTGTCGTTGTTTAAAATGAAATTGCAAAACTTTAATGTAAAAGGCAAAATAAATAAAGCTAAAAATGATTAAAAAGTGAACGGTGAAAAATTAAGACTTTAAAGGTAAATTAATTAAATGACGAGAAATTAAAGCTTGACGAAAAGTAAATTTGACAATTTAATAAAAATGTAAACTTAAAATAAATCTAAGATAAAAACAACTAAAATAAAGTTTGAGAAAATTGGCGGGAAAATTAACAATTTAAAAACTGAACAGTAGATTGAGAACTAAACCTAATTTGGGAAACAAGAACTGGATCTAATCCGAAATTCAAAATCATACATGTAGTTCGGAATCCATCATCCTGCATTCAATTCGGAATACAAGTCCTAGGTCTAATTCGGAATCCAAAAATCCCACCTAAGTCGGAATCTACACCCCACACATAATTCAGAATCACAAACTTGATCTAATTCGAAATAAACGATTTCAGACCTAGTTCGGAATCCACTTGCTACTTATAATTCGGAATGTGGTTAACCACTTAGTTCGGAATGCTGAGTTTCAATCTAATTCGGGAAATGAGTTCTTGACCTAATTCGGAATCCACCAATGTGGAACTAGTTCGGAATCCAAATGACTTACCTAGTTCGGGATATGAGTTACGCATGCAATTTGGAATGAGCAAACTTTATTCAAGTCGGAATCACATGAGCCACCTAATTCGGAATCCAAACTTTGCAAGTAATTCGGGAAAAAGGAATAATGCACTTAATTCGGGAAACTTAATATCCTATACCTAGTTCGGATTACTAGGGTTTTACAGGAACTCGAATTAGAACCAAAATAAGCAAGACTAAAATTAAGCTAAAAACCAAATAAGCACTTATCTAAAAACTTAACCAAAATGATTTTAAGAAAAAGCAAATAAGCCAAAATTTAAAAACTTTTAAAAACACTAAATAATTAAAATATTTAAAATCAACTTCTTATAAAATACCTTTCAAAAACACTTAATTAAAATTAAGAAAAGCACACAATAAGCTAAAAAATCAATAAGCTAACACAATCAAACACATAAAAACATAAGAAACAATCCAATAAGCATGACAAAAAGCAATTAAGCGTAAAGATTAAGCAAAACAAGAAAGGTAGAATGAGAGATTAATATAAAACTTGAAATTAAAAATAAGGATTCAACAAACTTACTTGAAATAATCTTGAAATTAAAGACAATAAAGTAAATTGACAATATGAAAGTGCATGAAAAATAAAGTGGAAAGACTAATTTGTCAAATTAGCTAACACCTCCTAATGACACATTAGGAGGGTATTTATAGGAGTGGAGTGTATGGTTGGTTGGAAGCTTCCTTCTTTCTTTCTTTCTTTCTCGTCTTTCCGTCGTATAAATTCTTCGACTTTCTCGACTTTGTCTCGGGATTTGTCGATGGATAAATTGAACTCGTCTTATAATTTCTTCATTTATTAGACTCGAGTTCTTCGACTTCATTAAACTTTCATCTTTAGACTTTTTCTTCGATAAATCTTCAGAATAGGCCTTGGACTTCCGTTCTTTTTGCACTCTTGATCTTTTGACTTCGTCTTTTGTCTTTTTCTTAGATAAAAGCCCGTGAAAGCCCGTGTTTTCTTCCCTTTTCACATTTTGATCCTAAATCATAACAAAAACACAAACCACGCATAATTCCGACTTTTACGACATTAAATACACGTTATGGTCTTGTTTTTAATTGTTTTAAGTGATGAAAGGATAAGTGTTTTCACACTTATTAAATCCCCTACACTTGACCATTGCAATGACCTCATGCAATGCATTAGTTACAAAGCAAGATTTACATTTTTCATCATAATTAACCCACCTTGGCCTTTATTAAACACAAGACATTAAGGAAACTTAAAAAGATAGAAAATCACAAAAATATTCAAAGGAAGAAAACAAGTTAAGAGATTGAAGACTTACATTAGGACTTTGGATTGTCATGAATGTTTATCACCCTCAAGTTTCACGTTCCCTAAACCAAGCTTAAAAATGAGATCATTGTTATTATAAGTTAGTAAGCTAACACAAACTCATGTGGCCCAATTATTCACTTAGACTCCCTTATTCCTAGGTGTATCTCTTATATTTTATTGTTGTCTTAAATGATCACAAGGATGAATTGTTGACTTATTTCGATAGTTATTTAGGCTGAAAATAAAGTAGGACGATCTAATCAATAGTAAGCTAAAGGACAAAATCTTTTAAAACTGCTTCTCGGGACCTCATAAAGTTCATATCTTGGCATAACTCGCTTCACGATTTGAGACCTTTCTCGGATTGATATTTGGCATTGACTTCATACTTCAAATCTCGAGAGACGTTCATGAAATAATGGTCTTCTCTTAATAATAGGAATTTCTTCACTAAAAAGTTTTGAGAGATTCTTCATACTTGGACCACGACTTCTTCATTTTTCTCCAATCTTTATTTGGGATTTTGATATACAACGATCCGCCTCCTTTTTGGACTTGGATCTATCTATCCTCATACCTTGCTAGGGTATTTTCGGATAGACTTCTCCATGATCTTTTGGGGAGTATTTGCTTTTCGTCGTGTGTCTCGATCCTTCATATTGATTTTTTATAAATGATTCTTCACATCACTTTGGATCTTTAGCAACAAAATGTAGCCCTCATGCCTTGTTAGGGCCTTTTTGGACTCACCAATCTTCGCATCCCGCTTCAATAAGTTATTCCTTGGCTATGAACTCTAATTAATACCGAGCAACTTTTAAACGATCTTGGGCTAGAAGCTAAGTAACTTTTCAAACCGTACAACCTTATTTATTACAATTAAATTTATTAACAAGCGATGGGAGAAAAAGCTCATAATTAACTCACATAAATTCATGAAAGAATACCAAACTTATAACTGACTCTATCATCTCTCGTTTTCCATAATGTAAAATCTTAAGGAATGAGACTCGTGGATGCTTAGCCTATTAAATAAAAGTTTTAGGTTTTCAAGTCATTTATAGGATCTTGCATCTTCTTAGACTTTTTCAAGTTTAGAATTTTCATTTTAAAGTTCCCTTGATAAGCGACTTTCTAGGATCAATTATAGGAACTTGCGAAAAGTTCTTGTTCTTAACCCGTAAGAGTTAAGACTTTCGCGTTTTAAAGTTCCCTATATAAAAGCCTAGCAAAACTTGACTTAAACACGTTAAGGATACTAGCTAGAGTAAACTTAGATAAGTAAACTCGGGTTGAGTCAAAAGATTCATGACGGGCCTAATATATCTAAGATATTTAAACTTATTAAAACCAATTATTGAAATTTATTCTAGTAACGAAAGAAAATAAAGATAATAAAAGGAAATTCAACTAGGCCAAAATAGATCAAAAATTTTGAAAAATATCGAAAAATCAATTTTCCGGTTAAAATGAGGACATATACAAGGAAAAGCCCACTTAACTTCGATAGAAGTCCCCCTACACTTAATATAAACATTGTCCTCAATGTTTAAGCATGTGGAAGTAACCTCCCCTACACTTAGGACATTATGCACTTTGTTTAAATCTCGCTAAGGAAGAGACAACTAAAGTGATTCCTTTTTTAATATTGAAGAATATAAAATAGTGAATTAAAAGAGTTTAGGATAGAACCGGGAAGATGGGAACACGGAATCACGGTCGTCAATAGTCATCAAGAATGGATCTTTGAAAGCTCGAATCCCTACACATGATAAGAAAGAAAACAACAAAAACATACTAGGGTCTCTGTTAGCCTCAAAATATTGAGTCAAACAAGAATGCTCGGTCATATGTTTATTATGTATCGTATTTTAGAATGTTGTAATAGGTAGTAGATTAGTCGTGTATAATGGGCTTAACTTTAAGCTAAGGTTCATTCATAAGTAACCAAAGCCCAAAAGGAAAGCCCGGCCCATGTAGTATAGTCCATACAAGCCCACATGTAAGGGGAATATAAATACCCTTCCTAGCATGTTAGGAAGGGTGTTGGTTCATTTTTATTCTCACTTCTCTTAATCTAATATCACCTAGTTCTAACCATTTCTCTCTACTTTCTCTCACTACTTTCTCTCTCTAGAATTCATCTTCTTCATCTATTTTCTTTCTTAAATTCGTATTATATCATCTAAATATATGGGACAACAATTGGTATCAATCGCCATGGGGTAGTTTTATGATTGGTTGTTGTGTTTTCATTTGATTCGTTTGAATTAATCCTTATTTCATCTACGAATTCAAGATTTTTTGTGTTTTTTAGTGTTCTTCAATTCGTATACCTTCTTTACTGTTGTTTAGTGATTTGGGTATCTTGGTTTCGGGTAAAACACAAACCTTTTGGCTCAAAAGTTAAGAATTATCTTGGTTCAACTTTGCGAAATTCACTACCATTGTTTCCATCGGAAAAGTATAGGTAAGTACGTTCGATCGCAATAACCAAGGGTTTTACTTTGCGATCACTGGTATTCATATACCTTATTCCGACGCTTATTGCAATCGCTCATTGCGATCGTGGATTACGACGGTTTTAAGGATTATTGAGACGTTACTCTGTCCAAATCTCTTTAGCCATATTGCGATCAGGATTCCGATAGTGTCACATTACGATACTTGTTGCATTCCGATAGATTTCATATTGCGATAACAGGGTCATTGCGATAGGGATCATTGCGATAGGAATATTGCGACAGGGTTATTGACATGTCATATTCGTCCTACTTTCTTGATAGTTATAACCTATTAAGAAGGTAGGTTCAGTCCAGGAGGCTAGTTTGAAATGAAACCCGGACTCGCTGAGGTTCACACACCTTTCTTTATGAAATTACACAGCAAGCTGGAAGCTTGGTACTAATAGCCTCTAGAGTATAGAGGGGCTATGGAGAGGCGCGCAACTGTGCTTCCTCGCTTCGCCAATCAAATTCTTCCTGGTTGAAGGGCGCGCTACAGGCCTACGCTTGTTCCTGCGCGAGAATTTCCGGCGGCCGTATCTTGCTCCTTTCTTTCGCCTCAGTAGTGAGCGCTGCTAGATCTGATTCAACTGAATATGGGACTTGGATAGCTAGAGCTAGGAGGAAGGGGCGTGAGATAGGCTTCTAGTCAACCGATTAAGACTACTACTTCTTTCTAGTAGACACTAGAGCGATGGACTGTGAGAGGAAGCAAGTGAAAGTTACTACACGAGGAAGTCAAGTGAAGGCAAGGACGAAGGAGATGAGTTTACAGACTCTGGAGTTGGGGCTCGTTCTCATTGATACTGAGGGAAAGACTTGTGTGATGGATGCTCTTGATGCCACTTGACTTGCTTCTTCCTTCGTTAACATCAAAAGGGAGTGTATTAAAGAGAGTGAAATTGAATGGTAGTTTAGGTCACTCTGAAAGGATATCTGCTTTGCCTGAGGTGCCTGTGAATGGGAATGAGCCCGCAACCGGGACTTTACATACAGAATAAGGCAACCTATCTCAATCAGCTAGAGCCATTGCAAGTTCATCCACTACAAGCTTAGAAATCAAAAAACTTCTCGCCCACTTCCTACAATCCGGCCTGAACCTTTGGGTAGGCTCTGCAGGATCAACAACAATAGCTGCACGGAGTACAGTAGAATTCCTCGGTACGGTCATTCGGGAAGTCCCTCCGAGGACGACTCCCATACAATTCTTGTGAGAGCTGGAGAAGCGTCTACGAGTAAAGCACCGTATACATATAACTGCTTGCCACCTACGCACAGATTGTATTCCGATAGGTATTCCGACAGATCATTCCGACAGCATTCCGATACAATATTCCGACAGCCTACATTCCGACAACATTCCGATGGACACTCCGATGGCACATTCCGATGGACATTCCGATGACATGTTTAGCTAAATTTTGTTCGAGTATTTTTTAGACTTAGCCACCATCTAGACTAGTTTCGGAATATCGTTTACACGAAGATTAAAAAAAAATAGAGTTAAAATTTTTCCGTCAAGTAAATTCAAATTTTTTCCTAACTAGTTTTAGGACATTTCTAGCTCGATTTCAAAATTTGGCGATTACAAAATTTTTTGGTCTACCATTTTGTCGGACTGGAGAATTTATTGTCGGACTGAAGAAAAGTTAAAATTTTCGGAATTTAAACCACAACAACAATCACAACAAATCTACTTAATATCCACATTCACTTCATCATTCCAGAGAATATTGAGATGGATTCTACTGCCGAATATCGTGTGACGAACAACAACATAATGGTGGCGGGTAACAAAGAAAGACCACCAATGCTTATGTCGGGTCGATATGATCAATGGCAATCCCGTTTTCTACGTAATCTTGACAAAAAACCTAACGGTGATGCTTTAAGGCAATGTATTTTGAAAGGACCCTATAAACTCTCAAGGATTCAAGTTCCTAGAGTACCAGCCACAGACACTACTAAAGAACAACCAGCTTATGAACGTGATGAAAAGAGGAACGACCTCACACCAGAGAACCGTGCTTGGTTTGATGCAGAGAAGGAAGCAATCTACTTAATTCTCAGTGGAATTGGAGATGATATTTATTCCACTGTTGATGCATGCCCTACTACTCAAGAAATGTGGACGGCTATTGAAAGATTGCAACAAGGTGAATCACTTAACAAACAAGATGTGAAAACTAAGATGTTTTGGAACTTTGGCAAGTTTACATCAAAGGATGGGGAATCACTTGATTCTTATTACTCCCGATTCTACAAGATGATGAATGATATGACCCGAAACAACTTGCAAGTTTCCACCATGCAAGTCAATGACCAATTTCTACAGCAACTTCAACCAGAGTGGACACGGGTTGTCACCTTGGTGAAACAACAACAAATGTTAGACAAAGTTTCATATCACAAGCTCTTTGACATTTTGAAACAATTTCAAAATGAGGCAAATGAACTTCGAGCTGAACGAGTTGTAAAGGTTTCCAATCCACTTGCTTTGGTGTCTACCACTCAACATTACCCAGATTATCACCCTCGTACTTCAAAGACCTACTCTACTTAATCATCATCACCACGATCATCCATTGTCTCCAAGTCACATGCTCCAACACGATCCCGAGGCAAAGAAGTTGCAAGAGCACCATCACCCACACCTGAGCAATCATCCGAAGACGACAGTGATGAAGAAGTAGCTCAAAAGGATAGGGAATTCAAGCAACAAATGGCTTTCATTATGAATCAATATAAGAAAATCTACAAACCCACCAACAACAACCTTCGAACATCTTCAAACCCGAGGAACACCCATGCACAGAGTCCTCCAAGGTATGACACACGAAGACGTGCTGAGAGTCCTCCAAAGTATGATCGACAACCTAAGTATGATAATCAGAGGGTGGCTACTGTTGTTGGAAATAGGGAAACTGTTGGTACTCAAGTTGTGCAACAAAGTGGGATTCATTGTTTTAACTGCAGAGGTTTTGGGCATTTCGCTAGGGAATGCAGGCAACCAAAGAGGGTTAAAGATTATGGTTATCATAAGGAAAAGATGCTGTTGTGCAAGAAAATGGAAGCTGGAATTAAGTTATCAGCTGAGGAAGGAGAAATGCTTGACGACACAGATGATGAACTCTCCGACCAAGAACTCGAGGCACATTATTCATACATGGCAAAGATTCATGAGGTCCTTAACGTCACTGAAGATGACAATGGTCCTATCTTTGATACCGAGCCAATTGATAAGGTACAACATGATGATGAATATAATGTGTTTGGTGATACACATGAGCATAGTGATCTTCCAACAACAATTATTGACACGTGTATGATGGAAATGGTTGATAGCAATACCACACCCGATTCATCAGACATGCGCAATAATGAGTTTGAGGATGATCAACATGCAAATGAGTATGATGACGAGGAGCGTGTCGCGCTTGCTAATTTAATTGCTAGTTTACAAAAAGATGTCAATGAAAATAGAAAGAGTCAAAAGCAATTAAAGAAGGCAAACACATCGCTCACTCAAAACTTTGAAGAATGCAAAGCCGCACTTATAAAATCTAGTGAGACTATTGATAGTTATAGGGCTGAGCTTCTTCAAAAGACAACGAGCTTGAGGGGTACAAAAGTCGTGTCATCAACGTTAAAAAAGAAGAGTTTGATACAACGAAGCTCTTGCTTTGTTAACTAAAGAAAAACGTCAATTTAATGTTTTATTAAGTGATGAACGTCAAAAAACGTACCTTGCCACAACAAAAGTTAATGAACTTGAACATAGGCTTTCTATGAATACCACCAATTCTGCTAAATTTTTTGCCAAAAAGAAACAAGAGGTTGAAACAATAAAACAAGATTTCAAAAATAGACAAAGCAAAGATACTGAAAAAGTAAAGGATCTCGAAGAACAAGTCGATTTTTTGAAAAAAGTTGTTTATAAAACTCATGACTCTATTCAAACTGTTAGAATGATAGCACCTCCGTCGTTTTTCAAGGGTCAACCTAGCTTTGCCACCCCCAAGTACCTCGAAAAATCTCAAGCTGCTAACCCTCACTTATATCTTGATGAGTCCGAATGGACTGATAATGACTGCCCAGTAGCTAACCTCGATAGTGAAGAGACGTCCCTTTGGTATGAGGAGAGTAGATCACCGGTCAATAAAGATTTTATGAAACCATATAACCATGCTTATCTAAACAGTCATTATGGTCTTTTCACTCCACAAAAATAGAAGTCTCTTGAGGAATTATTTTTAGAATGCAAACAATGAAGAATTCAATGGAAGAAAGCGTTTGCCGCTAAGAGGAAAACTAATATTTTTAAATATATTAGCTATTTTCCTCTAGATGCTTCTAAAAGCAAAAGTAGAAAAACACTTAGTTTTGCTTAAACACCACATTGAAAATGTTCAATCAATCGTCGAAAGCGATTGGGAAAAACGTCAAAAGGATAAGTGGAAAACCGATATTCCTCACGACATAACTGTGCTTGTGAAAGAACTTCTAATACCAAATACGAAGATAATAAAAGAACATGTTCTTGAGTTTGAAAACTTGATTCGGTCTGAAATGTTTGATGATTTGAAATATGTTGATGTAGCACCCTCAATTTCATAAGGCAACGGAATATCAACATTGGGCGTTACTTCATAGCACATCACACATAGTCATAGAAAACGACCTCAAAAGAGACGTTTTATAAAATAACCCATTCGACAAAATCAGAGTTCAATAAAAAGAGGTCCCAACAATTCATACAAACTTTAATAAAAATATAAATGTTTGTCAAAGTTATCGAATGGTAATTTTTTTGTTTTGCCTTTACTTTATCTCGCGTGACTCCATGCTCCAGCTGCTCTTAACCTACACACCTGAGAATACATGCTAGAATGTCAACACAACGGTTGAGTGAATTCATAGGTTTTTAAATAAAAAATAATGGGGTTTTAAATAAACCATAGAGCCTTTGAACACAAGAATCTCATCCATTGGCGATATTGTAACACATACAATATCAATATTCCACACTATTACGCTAAGCTCATGACACCGATGCCTTAATCAATAAATTTTCCCTAGTCAGGTATCTTGCCAAATACCCCATACCTCACGTACAACACACCCAACTGAGCCTCCAACTCACAGGTGCGACCTGCCTGGGTGGGGGTCATCATTCCCAATGGATCCATTCGTCTGTACGAGCGCCTCCCATCACAGGTAGTTAACGGTTCATGATTTATAGGGATTTTTCACTGGCAATAAGCAACTTAGCCTTAGAAATAGTGGCTCATTACCTATACAATCAACGCTTGTGTTCATTTTCTAAAAGCATTCAATCAAACGTCTTTACGTTTATTTACAACATCTTGTATTCGTTCAAAGCATATATTTAAACAACGAATGTTTATTCACAAACATGTATCCTTTTAAAGGATATATATATATAATCTCATATGATTATTTACCAAGAGCATGTATTCCCCCTCGCGGGTTTATTAAAAACATATATAGCAGTAAAAGCGAGGCTATGAACTCACCTGATATAGCTATCACACATTTATCGAGGAACAAACATCCAATAGTTGATACAAGACTTCACGAGATATCAGTCTCTCATTGATCGAGAACGAGATGCCCAACGGTCGACATATAAATGAACGAGACCTAATATGACGAGACGCGTCTTAGGCTCGAGACGAGTGATAAATCATACATATATGTAAATAGTTCACTTTAGTAAGTTTGGACATTACTTAAGTTTTATAAAACTTTTATAAGATTTTTCGTGACAATCTACCATTGTATTGTCTCCTTATGACCATTAAGCCCATTAAGGCCCTTTATTAGCTCATTACATGTTCATATCACTTGGTCCATTTCAATCTCAGGTCTAATAATGAACCAATAGCCATTATAAGTGTATGTTGGGCTTTTGTGGCCCAATTCCACTTTATAAGCTTTTCGGGTTCTAAAACGCCTCCAAACAATATTGACTTAATATTTTCCGATGGACTGGTCTCGGGTTTCATATAACTCAGTATATAAATAGGTCTCAAATTCTCGATAAGTGGATCCTACCACTTTGGTTTTTATAAAAATGAACAAGTTATACATTTTATTACAATAGTTTAAATTCGACAATTTTACAACACGACTAGATATTTAAGTCGTTTCTCCTGAACCGTAAACCGTCTAATTGATTCCTATATGTCAAAATGAACATAAGATAATGTTCTTGACTAACCATATGTCCATATGCCCTCAAAGTATATATACCATATCCTAAATATCTATTTTACCACTTAGAGGTCATGGTTGTGATTCGCAGCCAACTTCAGTCCCACCGTTTTGCCCGCCATTTTCAAACCGTTTATCCGTAGAAAACCATCCAATTAGTGTGTGTTCTACATAAGTTTAGCTACAACTTTTAGTTGATATCTATAGCTCAGTATACGAAATTTATGAGAAAACAGCCCGTCTTTGCAGCACGTCAGATTCTGACCTAGTTTAGTAATTTGGCTATAACTTGCTCTTCGAGAATCGTCACGGGACAAGCCACCCGGAAAAATCACCACAAAACATATATCTACCCACCCAGTAATTCAAACAAGCCTTAAAACCTACTGATTTTCCACCGCAACCCATTTAGCCACTGTTCTAAATTTTAAATCACAACTTTTGATTTAGGCTTGTTTAGATTGTATTTTTTTTGTCATAAATTCATACACAATGTCCAACACTCTAAATAAATATTATAAACCATATTTTACACAAGTAAGTAAATATAATAATTTACATACTTACAAATAAGAATTTACAATAAAATACAATTGAGTAACTCTTACAAAGGGTGTGATGATCCAAGGATAAAGTAACCAACTGAAATCTTTGTTTCCAAATCAATTATCAAGCAACTCAAATATGTTTTGATCAAACTCTTATGCATATGAAATACTATTTTCTTTATCAGCTCCTAACAAATCCAAAAGAGATGAGACGATGAGGATAATTTTGAAGGTGTAGTCATATAGTTAGAGATTATAACCATGAACACCATATTACAACATATAACTAGAAAATATAGTGGTGAATGTGTTGCTTGAGGATGATAGGTTCGACAAGGATAGAACACAAAAGAAGAGTCGTGTACAATTTTGTTTCAAGTTATGAGATTAATACTAGATGTAAAAGAGTTTTACGTAGCACATGGCAAAGGGTACTAATCACAAGACAAACTTATCTTGTGATCTTGCATATGACGTCAGGGAAGACCAAGGAGAGTTTAATTGTTTTGTTTTATTTGTTAAATTTTGTCTCACAATTAATAAAGCGGGTATTGTCAAAGGCCGATATTTTAAAAGTTACGCGATTTAAAAGATACGCGTAAAGCACGAAAAATAAACGTTCAATATAAAGTAAAAACATCGACATTCGGATAATATTTTATTTTGATAAATAAATGAGGACTTATTATTTAATGAACGTTAACACGTTATATAAACGGACGACGCCCAAAGGTTAAACGCAAATTATGAAAATGCTCGTAAAATGAGAAATTAAAATGACGATAATAGAATATATTTCTATGTCATAATGAGAATATTTACGGTCGATGACGGACATAGACTTTGTCGATAAATAATAAACGACACGTATTCGATACGATAAAACCCTAATCTTGCCGGTTAGCCGAGAATTAAATATTATTCGTAGAACGAACATGACAAATAAAAGTCGATTAATAAATATTGGTCTGGATAATAGAATTCTTACTAGAACTCGGTCTAAATGTTAATTTTAAAGTTCGTGTTATTACAGTTGAGTCTCTTGAAAAAGAAATTGATGATCTCCAAAAAGACAAATCAGATTTTTCAAATGAATATGATCTACTCTTAGAAGAATGTCTCTCCAAAGATATTTTGTGTGTTACTCTTCAATCTTGTGCTGATATCGATGATTATTCTGATGTTGCATGCAAATATCTTGATAAAATCAAAGAATATGACCGTCTTGAACTTGAGCTTTCGAAACGTAAAGAAAATGTTGATAAAAAGGCTTTTGAGTTACTTAAACACAAAACTGATTTCCTTCTAAAACATTGTCATTCTCTTGAACTTGCTTTGTCAAAAGACGTTGGTAGTTTTCCACATGATAATAACTTGCAAGAAAAAGTTTCCAAAACGTTTCAAGAAATGAATGAACAGAATTTGGAAATTAAAGGGTTGAAAGCCCAGTTACAAGACAGGGAACTAGTGATAGCTGAGTTGAAGAAACTCGTTGCTAAGATGGGTGGGAAAATTATGGAACCTAGTGTTAAGAAACCTGTTGTAAGACAACCCAATGCGCAAAAAGTGACTAGACCCTCTGTCTTGGGAAAACCATCTGTTTTCTCTAATTCTGTATTTGCAAAACCTGCGTTTGCCCCCAAGACGGATGGGAAGGATAGGTTACCACAAAACACTCCTAAAACACATATTCGATCACAAAGCATTAAGAACACAAATGTGGTTAAACCAGGGATGTATAGATTGGCCACTACACCTACACACAACAAAGAAAGTCAATCACCTCAGACTTCTAGAAACACTAATAAACGTGTGTCTTTTACTACAGGAGTAGTCCCCACTGATAGTGTTAGCCAGACCCAGCTTAAGAGCACTCGCATGAATGAAAAGGTTTGGCAAAACAAAAGTCAAGGGAAAATGAAGAAAGTAGAAGACCACCCTAGGATTTTCAATGTTTCTAAGAATAAAAAGTCTATAATCGCGTGTAATGACGATATGAATGATTCGACTTTGAATGCTTTGAATGTTAAGTTTGTTTGTGTGAAATGTGGAAAGTGTGCTAATACTAATCATGCTATGTGTGTTTCGAATAATGTCAAAGGCGTAGAAACTAGAACTAAGAAGCAAACTGCGATGCCTATTAGTGCTAGAAAACCCAAACGCAAAGTGAACCATTCTGGTGCAACCCCCCCCCCCCCCTAAGAAAAGTATTGCATCAGAATCTACCACTAAGAACCCTAGAAGCAGAATTAGGGAATTATATGAGTCTGCTAGCAAGCCTTTGAAATGGTGGTTTGCTAATCAATGTCCTCCAGGATATAAATGGATGCCTAAGGTTAGTACAGAAAATGTGACTACGTGCGTTAGTGTTCCTCTAAGTGATGAAACTAGGGAAACTAATGAATCGGAAATCACAACTAACATGGAATCCAATTTAGCAAATGCTCCATCGTGTTCTGATTCTTCTACAGGCGATCGAAATAATTCTCTTCATACTGGAATCCGGATGCACGAAGCACATGACGGGGAATCTCAAGCTTCTAATTAACTTCGTGGAGAAGTTCCTGGGTACGGTCCGATTCGGAAATGATCAATTTGCACCGATCCTAGGATATGGAGACTTGGTTTAGGGGAATATCACTATCAAAAGGGTTTACTACGTCGAAGGGCTCAATCATAATCTTTTCTCGGTTGGTCAATTCTGTGATGCGGATTTGGAGGTTGCTTTTAGAAAGAAGACATGTTTTGTTCGTGATTATGATGGGAATGACTTACTTACCGGAACACGGGGTACTGATCTCTATACTATTTCACTACAAGACTCCACATCTTCAACTCCAATTTGTTTCATGGCTAAAGCTTCAACTACTCAAGCTTGGTTATGGCATCAACGTTTATCTCATCTTAACTTTGATACCATCAACTTGCTTTCCAAGAAAGATATTGTGCGAGGCCTTCCTAACTTGAAATTCATCAAAGATCATCTTTATTCTTCTTGTGAGCTTTGTAAAGCTAAACGGAGTAGTTTCAAGACAAAGACTACACCAAGCTCTAAAGGACGGTTAGATCTTCTTCATATAGATCTATGTGGTCCCATGCGTGTTCAAACCATCAATGAGAAGAAATATGTTATGGTAATTGTCGATGACTACTCAAGGTACACATGGACCCTCTTCTTACGGTCCAAGGATGAAACACCTGAGGTTCTCATTAACTTCCTTAAGCTGATACAACGTGGTCTTCAAGCTCAAGTAAAAGTGGTACGTACTGACAGAGGCACATAATTCTTGAATTCAACTCTGAAGAAATATTTTAAAGCCGAAGGGATTGAACATGAAACATCTATTGCTCGAATACCTGAACAAAACGGAGTTGTTGAAAGACGAAATCGTACTTTAGTTGAGGTTGCTCGAACATTATTATCTGCTTCAAAACTACCATTATTCTTTTGGGCCGAAGCCGTATCAACCGCATGCTACACACAAAACCGATCCTTAATTATCCCTAGACACGAAAAGACACCATATCACATAATTAATGATCGCAAACCTTCACTCAAACACCTTCATGTTTTTGGATGTACGTGTTACATTATTCGAGATGGTGAAAATCTGGACAAGATGAAAGAGAAAGGTGATGCATGCATTTTAGTGGGATATGCAACCCAGTCTAAGGGATACAGAGTGTACAACAAGAGAACAAAATTGATAGTCGAGACTATTCATATCAGATTTGATGAATTGCAAGAAATGACACTTGAACAAAACAGTTTAATTCCCGATCCACAACGACAAAAGACTTCCGTTCACAACCGCACGGAACTCGGAACTCAAGACCACATCAATGAACCGTCAAGTTCAAAGCTGGTTCCTGATCATGTTCCTAAAGCAGATATGATAGTGGACACGACACTTGAAGAGTTGGAAATGTTATATTGACCAATGTTTGATGAATATTTCACGGGGGAGAAACATGTTGTATCGAAGTCTTCCCCTGTCACTCATGATAAGAATGATGATACTGATCATCGTCAACAAAAGGATACAACTTCATCTACTTTAACACGGGTTGCTGCAGATTTACCTCCTCAGTATATCACTTCAACAATCAATCCTACAACATCCACAACTACTGTCATTGCTCTAGAGAATACAAATCAAGCAGACGATGCATTATCTGACGAAGAAAAATTTATCAACCCATTCGGTACACCGGTACACGAAACTAGAGAGTCTTCTACTCGCCATGTTGATCCGTCAAATATGCACACGTTCTACCAACGACATCCTTCAACACATCATTGGACCCGAGAACATTCTTTGGTTCAAGTAATTGGAAACCCTTCACAGCCTGTTCGTACAAGACGACAACTAGCCACCGATGGCGATGTTTGTATGTTCGCACTCGCCGTGAGTACTGCTGAACCGAAAAACATCAAAGAAGCTATGGCTGATCATGCTTGGATCAAATCGATGACGAATGAACTTCAACAATTTGAAAGACTTAAATTCTGGGAACTTGTTGACAGACCATACGATGTGATTCCGTTAAATCTTCGTTGGATCTGAAAAAACAAGATGGATGAAGAAAACACGATCATCAAGAACAAAGCTAGGCTAGTGGCTAAGGGGTACGGCCAGAAAGAGGGAATTGATTTTGATGAATCATTTACACCAGTTGCTCGTATGGAAGCGATCAGGATTTTCCTTGCTTATGCTGCACATAAGGGATTCACTGTCTATCAAATGGACGTCAATACAACATTTCTTAACGGTCCTTTGAAGGAAGAAGTCTATGTCACGCAGCCGGAAGGATTCGTCAATCCTCATTATCCTGACAAGGTGTATCGTCCCCACAAAGCACTATATGGACTAAAGCAAGCTCCAAGGGCGTGGTACGACGAGCTCTCGAAATTTTTGGTATCCAAAGGTTTCTCAAAAGGTTCCATTGATCTAACTCTGTTCACTTATAAATATGGGGATGCCATTTTTCTTGTGCAAATTTATGTTGATGACATTATTTTCGGGTCTACAAACCTAAAACTTCCAAAATGGTTTGAAAAAGTAATGCACAACAAATTTGAAATGTCAATGATGGGCGAACTAAAATTCTTTCTAGGAATTCAAGTTCACCAATCCCCAAGTGGTATCTTCATAAACCAAGCTAAGTATTGTCAAGAGATAATCAAAAAGCATGGTATGACTTCATGTGACCCCGTTGGGACACCATTATCAACCACTTCGCTAGATGCTGACTTGGAGGGAAATGTCATAGATCAAACGAGATATCGTTCCATGATCGGTTCCCTCATGTACTTGACATAAAGCAGACCTGATATTTCACATGCTACGTGTTATTGTGCACGATATCAAGCACGACCCACTGAAAAGCACCTCAAGGAGGTTAAACGGATCTTTCTGTACCTTAAGAATACCATTCATTTGGGACTCTAGTATCCGAGGGAAACCCGTTTCTTTCTAATGGCCTATTCAGATTCTGGTCATGCAGGGTGTCTTGATACACGAAAAAGTACTTCTGGTGGTGCACAATTTTTAGGTCAAGATAAGCTTGTGGGATGGTCTTCCAAGAAGCAGGATTGCACGTCACTTTCATCAGACGAAGCGGAGTATGTGTCTCTATCTGCGTGTTGTGCTCAAGTTCTTTAGATGAGAACACAACTCACGGATTATGGCTTCCACTTTGATAAAGTACCTATGTACTGTTACTCAAAGTCAGCCATAGCCATCTCCTGCAATCCGGTACAACATTCCCGCACGAAGCACATCGATGTCAGATACCACTTCATAAAGGAACAAGTTGAAAGAGGTATCGTTGAACTATACTTTGTTGGAACGGATTACCAATTAGCCGATTTGTTTACAAAAGCTTTGTCGAAAGATAGGTTTGAGTACCTTGTTAGGAAAATTGGTATGAGATGTTTGACTTCAGCGGACCTGGAGATTCTGGCAAAGGTGCCTGCTTGATTTATCTATCAAACATCAACCTGTAAATATCTTTGAAAAAGTAAAATACAAAAATATAAAACATATAAAAGCAAAACACAAAATTAAAAATCTTTAAAATCCAAAAATATTCTTCTCGACATGTCTTTCAGTATCGATAATATGGACGTACCTATAAATGTCGCTCAATAACGACACGGGTGTGTACATAAAGCTAGAATGAAAGTTGTAAATATTTTTCAAAACATGTCATTTCTTCTTTCAATAAAGGAAAATGTCTATTTTGGACAATTTTTCCAACAACGGGTAGAACAATCTATCTTGGGTTGAGCTTGTCACAAAACATTCAACGTTTTGCACTCAACACAATGGCTTGTAATCACTTTCAGATTGCAACCCGGTTCTATATTCACGGGGGAGTGTACACTTTAGTACCCTTACCCTCAGCAAAAGAAGAGAAATCTTCTTACACTTGAGTGGATTCGTCAAGACATTCAACGTCTATGAACTCAAGTTTATGCTTTAGAAAAACCCTCTTCGACAAAAAGAAATAGGATTTTTCAAAAAGCGTTGGACACATTTTTTTCAAGAAATTTTCAATGATTATTCAAAATCTTTCAAAAATTGGGTGTTCAACAACTCCCATCCTCAAAAAGAGAAATGTGGATCACATCCTCAAAATGACAATTCAGTTGGATCAATTTTTAAGGGGAGCATTTTAACTTCATACAAAAGATTAACACATCTTTCTCCCGGAGATTTTCAAAGACTATTTTTCAAAATATATTTTAATCAAATTTGGTATCTCTAATATCAAAAGATTTTTTATATTAGAGATAGGGGGAGAAAATGTGATTAAAATGTGATCTTATATAAGACTCATGCACTTTAACTCTTACCCACATGTGCAAAATGTCTACTTAAATTCTTTCGCATTTCAATGCACATGTGAAGGGGGAGCATTTCTGAAACAACAAAACTAGCAAGGTGTTAAATGTTTTTCAAACACTTTGTTAGAATTTAAAGTGGTTTTCATGGTTATGATCAAATACCCACAACATCTTTAATTCACGACGTTATTGGTGTCAAAAGGGTGGTTAGGTTTAAGTCCTATGATCCAACTAAAACCGGAGGGATCTTCCCAGGGACAATCCAATAGATGATTAGAAGTCCTTAGGAAAGATGGAGTAGAATGTGAACGTAGCTGAATGCCGACTAAGTACTGATGCTAGCATTGGAACAATCACAACAAGGTGCTAGTAATGATGTCTTGGTAAGCATTGAAGGGGTTGAAGAATGAAAAAGAAATGTAAGGATAAAGGGTGTAAAGAAATTAGCCCTCCATACAACTTAGGCAGAAACCGGGTTAACTCATCATGAAGACAAACTCATCATGGACCCAGTGATGTATGCACAACCCTTTCCTAGCAACCCAGGCTTCTCTCAAAATAAGTTTGTTTTATGGTCACGGAGAACAACATGACTTCTATTGACTTTCTCACTTCGAGATAGTTGATATTGAATAGGTGGCATCTGCTCCAGCCTCCGACCACTAAAAGTGCACAAATCGAGTCTAGAGCAAAGAGATCAATCAAATCTCGTTAGGACACACGGATGAAGATCAAGAGAGTCCTACGCTATATCCTTGTGATATTGCTAGAACACTCAGAGTGATACTACTTAGTATTCACAATGATGAGTGGAAATCCTTCCAGTGTTAACATCAAACAGCACTGCGGTAGGTCATATGCAAGATTCTTTATGAATTAAACATGTGTAAAACTGAAAAGCAACAATGGTTTGATTTTAAATTGATTCAAACTCGTTTCAGGTTTCTACGCAATATCTTTATGGTCTTGCCAGAACATTCAGAGTGATATTCATTAATATTCACAGTGACGAATGGAAATCCTTCTAGCGTCAACATTAAACAGCGCTACGGTAGGTGACCTGTGAGATTCTTATGAATCAAGCTTGTGTCAACTGGAAAGCAACAATGGTAAGATTCTTTACGAATCACACTTGTTCCAGGAATTTGAATTGACGACTTCAATCAAGCGGATATCTATCCAATTGATTCACTCTTTATGTTCGCAGTCTTGCTTTGAGACGGTCGAGTAAAGAGAACGGCTAGTACAGCTGCGAAACCCTGTCAAGGAGATTCTTAAGTGAATCTACCTATCACAGGTACGATATTTAATATCGTATAACGGTCTTCACCGACCGGAGGTAAAACGCTACCGATTTAGGACGAATGTCAAAGCCATTCTGTCCGCGTCTATGTTTTGTCTCAAGAAGGTGGCGTTACGGTGTACATAGTGGATGCTTAGCCTATTAAATAAAAGTTTTGGGTTTTCAAGTCATCTATAGGATCTTGCATCTTCTTAGACTTTTTCAAGTTTAGAATTTGCATTTTAAAGTTCCCTTGATAAACGACTTTCTAGGATCAATTATAGTAACTTGCGAAAAGTTCTTGTTCTTAACCCGTAAGAGTTAAGACTTTCGCGTTTTAAATTTCCCTATATAAAAGCCTAGCAAAACTTGACTTAAACACGTTAAGGATACTAGCTAGAGTAAACTTAGATAAGTAAACTCGGGTTGAGTCAAAAGATTCATGACGGGCCTAATATATCTAATATATTTAAACTTATTAAAACCATTTATTAAAATTTCCTTTTATTATCTTTATTTTCTTTCATTATTAGAATAAATTTAAATAAATGGTTTTAATAAGTTGAAATATCTTAGATATATTAGGCCCGTCATGAGTCTTTTGACTCGACCCGAGTTTAATTATCTAAGTTTACTCTAGCTAGTATCCTTAACGTGTTTAAGTCAAGTTTTGCTAGGCTTTTATTGTCACACCCCACCATGGTGGAATATGGGGTGCGACGTATGGATATCATCACAATAACAACGTGTCTATAGAGAGAACTAAATGAAATTGAAATATCATAGATGGCGACACAAATGTCGTGACAATATCTCAACAATGCAGGCGTCGAGGTAAGTAGGTAACAGGCCTACCTCTTACCAAAGACATACAAATAAACAAACATCAAACATATAGGTACCACAACGTTCACTTAATCAAACACAAAATAAAATCTAAGAGGAAAGGGATTCCTCCGAATGCAATCCTAGCAGCCTCTATACTCTAGCCACTTCTAACATCATCTTGCACAACTACCTCACCTGAAAATGACACTAAAATCTGTCAACATAAAGTTGGTAAGAACATAGGTTTAAGTTATCTAGAACATCATAAGAAACCTCGACATCCGCTGTAAATAAGTTGAAGAAAAACAATTTATAGTAATGGACCATAATGTGATAATCATGCTACATGCATCCACAACAAAACTCAAGCCAAGTACCAATCACATCTACAATTCACAAAGCACATTATAACAATCAAGAAGTATCCCGTCACACGCACAAGAACACACACCACACTATCCGGATCTTTCCCACACCACCTGTGGAAGATGAACTATATCCCCGTCGAGATATCTTGCCTCCGAAGAGACGATGCACAAGTACTCAGGACGGATCGTGCCCCACGCTCCACACACATCAAAACTGGTCCCATAGACGCCCATACATCTATGTACCAAAGCCAATCACAATCCAAACAAGATTCACATAGCAGAACACGTACCAAAGCACATATGAGAACACATAAGCACGCAAGTCACACAATAACACATTTATGTCCACACATTTTATAACATAGTACTAAATCATGTTAAAGAACATTTCAAGTGTCATCTCCATCCTATACTGGAAAAAAAAAAATTTAAAAACGTAGTAAAATGGGACTATGAACTCACCTGATTGCTTCTCCAAAGTCCTTGCTCTAGCAACAAGCTAACAAACCAAAAACACATAAATCAATACATGAACCAACCTCTAAAATGGTTCATCAACCTATGATGGACATCTAACCCCCTCTCATATAAATACCCCATTTATAACTCTAAACACCCCATTACCCTTCCTTAACAAGTCCTTAACTTGGTTAAGTTTAATAACTATCCCGTTCATATTTTACACAAAACAGTCCCCGTTTTTAGGTCTCAAAACTTTAAGTCAAATGTCCACTTAAACATACCCATGGTTTCTGTAAAAGGAATATTCATACCCTTACATATGTTGGCTAACACCTCCCACTTGCCCTAACCTTAAAGCTACTGTTAAGGCCCCGATATACATATATCTACTTTTGTCATTCCATATTTCCTGATTTTAAACGTACTAAAAGTTTGTTACCATTAAGGGGTCTTACCCTAAACCACAACCTTAGCCCAAGTGCAGATCCTTATTACAATATATAAACCATCTCTCACATTCGTGAGAAGATCCTAATGCAACCCTAAGTACCCCAAACAACCCAAAACTTAAAAAGAAAACAGGCTGAATTCAAAACTGTTTTGACCTCCGACTGTTGTAACCTGTTTTTGACCCCCTTCCCGACCTCCAATTTAGTTCTAGTTTCTTGCATTGGAAATCCACTTCAAATACCCTTTCAGGGGTATGTGGATCGCAAAATAAGAGTTTGTAGAACTCCCGATATGATCAAAACAATTGACTCAAAATTCTGCCCAGTTTATAAAAACGGGTTTAACAAAATCAACATCATTAATTAACCCTAATCCCTCTAATTACAAGCCCTAAACCATGTAATCATTATATTATGATTATTACAACATTAATTTACTGTTTTTATATTAAACCCTAACCTAAATCCATCATAAGATTATTAAAGAAAACATAAAAACAATTTAATTAAAAAGAGTATTAAAGATTTTACCTTAGAATTTTTGAAAGAAGAAAAATTAATGAAGAACCCTAAAACCACCATCTATGCCGACCAAACCTTGATCTCCAGGGATTTTATGAGTGTTTTGATTAATAAAAATGCTTTATATACTTTCCTAACATGCCCTTGGCCCATATACAAAAGCCCGGTTCCCTTTTTCCCTTTTTTCCCCTTTTCTTTTCTTTTTTTTCACATAACCGACCTATACCCATCAAAATTCGTTTTTTATTTCTTTTTATTATTAATATATGTATTATTAATATTACCTTAATTTACCTTAATTTATTTCAGCTCCTAAAGCTCCCAAAACCTCAAAACCGTAAAACTAGTCAAATTTACGTGTTTTACCGTAAAAGACGTAAAATATACACTTTTAAAAAAAATCTCAAATTTTGAAATAAACTTTATAACTAAGTCCTAAATGAATTAAAACCATCCCGAAAAATATTCATATGGATAATTACCTCACCCGAGACCTCTAAAGGCTAAACCGTAAATCCTAAAAAAATACTATTACTATAATACTTATACGTATACGTAAACACCACAATATCACCATTTTCATTTCATAGTCACCACTTGTGAGCTCATGAACATGAAATAACCGTTCCTCGATTTACTTATGAGTACTCTATACTCATAAACGATAACCACACCAACCTCGTTCACACAAAATAAACACGTAAACACACAATTCAAGTAAGCACACATAAAATAACCTAAAAGTAAGACCAAGTGACCAACCCAAAACCACGGTTGTCACATCACTCCCTCCTAATAGAAATCTCGTCCCGAGATTCACTCCCAAACTCAAACTTATTCTCAGCAAACAAACGAGGATGCATATCCCTGATAAAACCTTCATGTTCAAACGTGAACTCAGTTTACACGAAAATAATCTCAACCAACAACACATGAGCCTTAACCGTCCGCGAGGAAACTTATCAAAACCATAAAGTTATGTAACCAACCTAACTAAATCTCGCAACTCATCAGACAAGAACTGTCTTGAAACCAAGTTAGGAGCCGTCACATAACTCAACGGGTTTAACACTGTCACCCCGATTTTAGTCTTACTCATAAGTACCATAAATCAAAACTCATCAAAATATAACCACGTATAATAAGGTCTAAAGAACTCTCAAATTCCTTCCCAACTCATCTCTATGTTAACCCTCCAAGTGTTCATTACCGCAAAATACCCAAAACACGAGTTTAAACCATATTGTCCAAAAATTAACCTTGAACTCAACACTTGTACAATTAATTCGACCAAGCTACTGACTTCCAATTACGAAACTTTCTGAATATTTGAAAAGTATGTTCCGAGTACATAATTTTAGGCTTTTGAATCACCCAAAAACCTTTAAAAACGAATAAGTTATGACCAAAACGATTTTTCTCAAAATCTGCCTAGGCATTAGCGACAGTTTATGACAGTTAGCGACATATTTTGACAGTTTAGCGACAGTTTTTGCCTACTCCGATTTATACCAAATTAAAAAAAAAGCGATTTTTAAACCCTAAAAAAAACCGTTATTAATTACAAAATTCAAGGTCTAATTTATTTTAATTCTAGAAAATTTAAACTCTCACCCATCATATGATTAATACATGATTTAACATATTTAAGTTAATAAGAACAATAATTCTAACTAAAGAACAATAACTTTAGGTGATCAAAACCAAAATATTTTAAAATAATCGAGTCATGCTTATATGTTAAAGAATTTATATTCCACCTTATTTGAAACATGATCCCGACACTTCGTTATTTCATCGACTACCAACAACTATTTTTTTTTTCAATTTGCAAGTTCTATTTTTTTTACCATGTATAACTCGAAACAAAAGGCATCGTTACCCCAAAAAGAAATCTCCACCATCTCAAAATCCTTCACGCCAAAAGTACCGTACAAACAAACATGTGAAATGAGGACCTGAGCAATGCGCTACTACAGAAGTTGAACATCTCAAAGAGAAACGAGCTAGCAACCATCCCAAGAATACAACCGATAAGTAGAAGGGAATTATACATATATAGGCATATGCATACATACACTCAAATCCATCCAACATATACTATACAAGCATGTATTAACTCTCTTTCATGCAATCATACTTGAAAGTCCAGTGGTGTTGTGGCACATATATAATTATGTAGGCCTCCATAATTATACATGTTCCCTTTCACCAACGTACTCCCTCCTATGATGACACTTATAAGAAATTAATACTACACATAACACATAATCCATCAACTCACAAGCACATAACCACGCAAGATAAGATCCAAAACCCCATGTATTAAAATAACATAGCCAATGCACGTAACACATAAACTCGTAGTCCAGCTGAACCAGCGTAGACAAAATTCAAAATGTATAAAGAACATGAAAACATAATTAAGCGAAATCCAACAATGACTAGCGTATACGACCATGGTTCCACCCGCACTAATCAAAACTCGTAAAGAAAATATCATGTAGTTAAGTATGAACCATAGTAGTTCATAACCTAACAAATACTGCAAAAATAATATTCTAACACATCAATTACTATAAAATGCACACATACTCCTATGACGCCTATATGCAGGGACCCTTAAGCTATAGACTAGGCTACACGACTAGGCAACCTAATTCTCTATAACCATTGTCTCTGATACCATTCTGTCACACCCCACCATGGTGGAATATGGGGCGCGTCGTATGGATATCATCACAACAACAGCGTGTCTATAGAGAGAACTAAATGAAATTGAAATATCATAGATGGCGACACAAATGTCGTGACAATATCTCAACAATGCAGGCGTCTAGGTAAGTAGGTAACAGGCCTACCTCTTACCAAAGACATACAAATAAACAAACATCAAACATATAGGTACCACAACGTTCACTTAATCAAACACAAAATAAAATCTAAGAGGAAAGGGATTCCTCCGAATGCAATCCTAGCAGCCTCTATACTCTAGCCACTTCTAACATCATCTTGCACAACTACCTCACCTGAAAATGACACTAAAATCTGTCAACATAAAGTTGGTAAGAACATAGGTTTAAGTTATCTAGAACATCATAAGAAACCTCGACATCCGCTGTAAATAAGTTGAAGAAAAACAATTTATAGTAATGGACCATAATGTGATAATCATGCTACATGCATCCACAACAAAACTCAAGCCAAGTACCAATCACATCTACAATTCACAAAGCACATTATAACAATCAAGAAGTATCCCGTCACACGCACAAGAACACACACCACATTATCCGGATCTTTCCCACACCACCTGTGGAAGATGAACTATATCCCCGTCAAGATATCTTGCCTCCGAAGAGACGATGCACAAGTACTCAGGACGGATCGTGCCCCACGCTCCACACACATCACAACTGGTCCCATAGACGCCCATACATCTATGTACCAAAGCCAATCACAATCCAAACAAGATTCACATAGCAGAACACGTACCAAAGCACATATGAGAACACATAAGCACGCAAGTCACACAATAACACATTTATGTCCACACATTTTATAACATAGTACTAAATCATGTTAAAGAACAATTCAAGTGTCATCTCCATCCCATACTGGGAAAAAAACATTTAAAAACGTAGTAAAATGGGACTATGAACTCACCTGATTGCTTCTCCAAAGTCCTTGCTCTAGCAACAAGCTAACAAACCAAAAACACATAAATCAATACATGAACCAACCTCTAAAATGGTTCATCAACCTATGATGGACATCTAACCCCCTCTCATATAAATACCCCATTTATAACTCTAAACACCCCATCACCCTTCCTTAACAAGTCCTTAACTTGGTTAAGTTTAATAACTATCCCGTTCATATTTTACACAAAACAGTCCCCGTTTTTAGGTCTCAAAACTTTAAGTCAAATGTCCACTTAAACATACCCATGGTTTCTGTAAAAGGAATATTCATACCCTTACATATGTTGGCTAACACCTCCCACTTGCCCTAACCTTAAAGCTACTGTTAAGGCCCCGATATACATATATCTACTTTTGTCATTCCATATTTCCTGATTTTAAACGTACTAAAAGTTTGTTACCATTAAGGGGTCTTACCCTAAACCACAACCTTAGCCCAAGTGCAGATCCTTATTACAATATATAAACCATCTCTCACATTCGTGAGAAGATCCTAATGCAACCCTAAGTACCCCAAACAACCCAAAACTTAAAAAGAAAACAGGCTGAATTCAAAACTGTTTTGACCTCCGACTGTTGTAACCTGTTTTTGACCCCCTTCCCGACCTACAATTTAGTTCTAGTTTCTTGCATTGGAAATCCACTTCAAATACCCTTTCAGGGGTATGTGGATCGCAAAATAAGAGTTTGTAGAACTCCCGATATGATCAAAACAATTGACTCAAAATTCTGCCCAGTTTATAAAAACGGGTTTAACAAAATCAACATCATTAATTAACCCTAATCCCTCTAATTACAAGCCCTAAACCATGTAATCATTATATTATGATTATTACAACATTAATTTACTGTTTTTATATTAAACCCTAACCTAAATCCATCATAAGATTATTAAAGAAAACATAAAAACAATTTAATTAAAAAGAGTATTAAAGATTTTACCTTAGAATTTTTGAAAGAAGAAAAATTAATGAAGAACCCTAAAACCACCATCTATGCCGACCAAACCTTGATCTCCAGGGATTTTATGAGTGTTTTGATTAATAAAAATGCTTTATATACTTTCCTAACATGTCCTTGGCCCATATACAAAAGCCCAGTTCCCTTTTTCCCTTTTTTCCCCTTTTCTTTTCTTTTTTTTCACATAACCGACCTATACCCATCAAAATTCGTTTTTTATTTCTTTTTATTATTAATATATGTATTATTAATATTACCTTAATTTACCTTAATTTATTTCAGCTCCTAAAGCTCCCAAAACCTCAAAACCGTAAAACTAGTCAAATTTACGTGTTTTACCGTAAAAGACGTAAAATATACACTTTTAAAAAAAATCTCAAATTTTGAAATAAACTTTATAACTAAGTCCTAAATGACTTAAAACCATCCCGAAAAATATTCATATGGATAATTACCTCACCGAGACCTCTAAAGGCTAAACCGTAAATCCTAAAAAAATACTATTACTATAATACTTATACGTATACGTAAACACCACAATATCACCATTTTCATTTCATAGTCACCACTTGTGAGCTCATGAACATGAAATAACCGTTCCTCGATTTACGTATGAGTACTCTATACTCATAAACGATAAAAACACCAACCTCGTTCATACAAAATAAACACGTAAACACACAATTCAAGTAAGCATACATAAAATAACCTAAAAGTAAGACCAAGTGACCAACCCAAAATCACGGTTGTCACATTTATATAGGGAACTTTAAAACACGAAAGTCTTAACTCTTACGGGTTAAGAACAAGAACTTTTCGCAAGTTACTATAATTGATCCTAGAAAGTCGTTTATCAAGGGAACTTTAAAATGCAAATTCTAAACTTGAAAAAGTCTAAGAAGATGCAAGATCCTATAGATGACTTGAAAACCCAAAACTTTTATTTAATAGGCTAAGCATCCACGAGTCTTATTCCTTGAGATTTTCAATGTGGTGTTTAAGAAAACTAAGTGTTTTTCTACTTTTGCTTTTAGAAGCATCTAGAGGCAAATAGTTAATATATTTAAAAACATTAGTTTTCCTCTTAGCGGCAAACGCTTTCTTCCATTGAATTCTTTGCTGTTTGCATTCTAAAAATAATTCCTCACGAGTCTTCTGTTTTTGTGGAGTGAAAAGACCATAAAGACTGTTTAGATAAGCATAGTCATATGGTTTCACAAAATCTTTATTGACCGGTGATCTACTCTCCTCATCCCAAAGGGACGTCTCTTCACTGTCGAGGTTAGCTACTGGGCAGTCATTATCAGTCCATTCGGACTCATCAAGATATAAGTGAGGGTTAGCAGCTTGAGCTTTTTCGAGGTACTTGGGGGTGGCAAAGCTTGGTTGACCCTTGAAAAACGACGGAGGTGCTATCATTCTAACAGTTTCAATAGAGTCATGAGTTTTATAAACAACTTTTTTCAAAAAATCGACTTGTTTTTCAAGATCCTTTACTTTTTCAGTATCTTTGCTTTGTATATTTTTGAAATCTTGTTTTATTGTTTCAACCTCTTGTTTCTTTTCGTCAAGAATTTTAGCAGAATCGGTGGTATTCATAGAAAGCCTCTGTTCAAGTTCATTAACTTTTGTTGTGGCAAGGTACGTTATTTGACGTTCATCACTTAATAAGACATTAAATTGACGTTTTTCTTTAGTTAACAAAGCAAGAGATTCGTTGTATTTATTTTCAAACTCGTCCTTTTTAACGTTGATGACACGACTTTTGTACCCCTCAAGCTCGTTGGTCTTTTGAAGAAGCTCAGCCCTATAACTATCAATAGTCTCACTAGATATTATAAGTGCGGCTTTGCATTCTTCAATGTTTTGAGTGAGCGCTGCGTTTGTCGTCTTTAATTGCTTTTGACTCTTTCTATTTTCATTGACATCTTTTTGTAAACTAGCAATTAAATTAGCAAGCGCGACACGCTCCTCGTCATCATACTCATTTGCATGTTGATCATCCTCAAGCTCATTATTGCACATGTCTGATGAATCGGGTGTGGTATTGCTATCAACCGTTTCCATCATACACGTGTCAGTAATTGTTGTTGGAAGATCACTATGCTCATGTGTATCACCAAACACATTATATTCATCATCATGTTGTACCTTATCAATTGGCTCGGTATCAAAGATAGGACCATTGTCATCTTTAGTGACGTTAAGGACCTCATGAATCTTTGCCATGTATGAATAATGTGCCTCGAGTTCTTGGTCGGAGAGTTCATCATCTGTGTCGTCAAGCATTTCTCCTTCCTCAGCTGATAACTTAATTCCAGCTTCCATTTTCTTGCACATCAGCATCTTTTCCTTATGATAACCATAATCTTTAACCCTCTTTGGCTGCCTGCATTCCCTAGCGAAATGCCCAAAACCTCTGCAGTTAAAACACTGAATCCCACTTTGTTGCACAACTTGAGTACCAACAGTTTCCCTATTTCCAACAACAGTAGCCACCCTCTGATTATCATACTTAGGTTGTCGATCATACTTTGGAGGACTCTCAGCACGTCTTCGTGTGTCATACCTTGGAGGACTCTGTGCATGGGTGTTCCTCGGGTTTGAAGATGTTCGAAGGTTGTTGTTGGTGGGTTTGTTGATTTTCTTATATTGCTTCATAATGAAAGCCATTTGTTGCTTGAACTCCCTATCCTTTTGAGCTACTTCTTCATCACTGTCGTCTTCAGATGATTGCTCAGGTGTGGGTGATGGTGCTCTTGCAACTTCTTTGCCTCGGGATCGTGTTGGAGCATGTGACTTGGAGACAGTGGATGATCGTGGTGATGATGATTGAGTAGAGTAGGTCTTTGAAGTACGAGGGTGATAATCTAGGTATTGTTGAGTGGTAGACACCAAAGCAAGTGGATTGGAAACCTTTGCAACTCGTTCAGCTCGAAGTTCATTTGCCTCATTTTGAAATTGTTTCAAAATGTCAAAGAGCTTGTGATGTGAAACTTCGTCTAACATTTGTTGTTGTTTCACCAAGGTGACAAACCGTGTCCACTCTGATTGAAGTTGCTGTAGAAATTGGACATTGACTTGCATGGTGGAAACTTGCAAGTTGTTTCGGGTCATATCATTCATCATCTTGTAGAATCGGGAGTAATAAGAATCAATTGATTCCCCATCCTTTGATGTAAACTTGCCAAAGTTCCAAAACATCTTAGTTTTCACATCTTGTTTGTTAAGTGATTCACCTTGTTGCAATCTTTCAATAGCCGTCCACATTTCTTGAGCAGTAGGGCATGCATCAACCGTAGAATAAATATCATCTCCAATTCCACTGAGAATTAAGTAGATTGCTTCCTTCTCTGCATCAAACCAAGCACGGTTCTCTGTTGTGAGGTCGTTCCTCTTTTCATCACGTTCATAAGCTGGTTGTTCTTCAGTAGTGTCTGTGGCTGGTACTCTAGGAACTTGAATCCTTGAGAGTTTATAGGGTCCTTCCAAAATATATTGCCTTAAAGCATCACCGTTAGGTTTTGTGTCAAGATAACGTAGAAAACGGGATTGCCATTGATCATATCGATCCGACACAAGCATTGGTGGTCTTTCTTTGTTACCCGCCATCATTATGTTGTTGTTCGTCACACGATATTCGGCAGTAGAATCCATCTCAATATTCTCTGAAATGATGAAGTGAATATGGATCTTAAGTAGATTTGTTGTGATTGTTGTTGTGGTTTAAATTCCAAAAATTTTAACTTTTCTTCAGTCCGACAATAAATTCCCCAGTCCGACAAAACGGTAGATCAAATAATTTTGTAATCGCCAAATTTTGAAATCGAGCTAGAAATGTCCTAAAACTAGTATGGAAAAAATTTGAATTTACTTGACGGAAAAATTTTAACTCTTTTTTTTTAATCTTCGTGTAAACGATATTCCGAAACTAGTCTAGATGGTGGCTAAGTCTAAAAAATACTCGAACAAAATTTAGCTAAACATGTCATCGGAATGTCCATCGGAATGTGCCATCGGAATGTTGTCGGAATGTTGTCGGAATGTAGGCTGTCGGAATATTGTATCGGAATGCTGTCAGAATGATCTGTCGGAATACCTATCAGAATACAATCTGTCGGAATATGACCTGTCGCAATAACCCTGTCGCAATATTCCTATCGCAATGATCCCTGTTGCAATGACCCTGCTATCGCAATATGAAATCTGTCGGAATGCAACAAGTATCGTAATGTGACACTATCGGAATCTTGATCGCAATATGGCTAAAGAGATTTGGACAGAGTAACGTCTCAATAATCCTTAAAACCGTCGCAATCCACGATCACAATGAGCGATCGCAATAAGCGTCGTATATGATTACAAGTGATCGCAAAGTAAAACCCTTGGTTATTGCGATCGAACGTACTTACCTATACTTTTCCGATGGAAACAATGGCAGTGAATTTCGCAAAGTTGAACCAAGATAATTCTTAACTTTTGAGCCAAAAGATTTGTGTTTTACCCGAAAGCAAGATACCCAAATCACTAAACAACAGTAAAGAAGGTATACGAATTGAAGGACACTAAAAAACACAAAAAATCTTGAATTCGTAGATGAAATAAGGATTAAATCAAACGAATCAAATGAAAACACAACAACCAATCACAAAACTACCCCATGGCGATTGATACCAATTGTTGTCCCATATATTTAGATGATATAATACGAATTTAAGAAAGAAAATAGATGAAGAATATGAATTCTAGAGAGAGAAAGTAGTGAGAGAAAGTAGAGAGAAACGGTTAGAACTAGGTGATATTAGATTAAGAGAAGTGAGAATAAAAATGAACCAACACCCTTCCTAACATGCTAGGAAGGGTATTTATAGTCCCCCTACATGTGGGCTTGTATGGACTATACTACATGGGTCGGGCTTTCCTTTTGGGCTTTGGTTACTTATGAATGAACCTTAGCTTAAAGTTAAGCCCATTATACACGACTAATCTACTACCTATTACAACGTTCTAAAATACGATACATAATAAACATATGACCGAGCATTCTTGTTTGACTCAATATTTTGAGGCTAACAGAGACCCTAATATGTTTTTGTTGTTTTCTTTCTTATCATGTGCAGGGATTCGAGCTTTCAAAGATCCATTCTTGATGACTATTGACGACCGTGATTCCGTGTTCCCATCTTCCCGGTTCTATCCTAAATTCTTTTAATTCACTATTTTATATTCTTCAATATTAAAATAGGAATCACTTTAGTTGTCTCTTCCTTAGCGAGATTTAAACAAAGTGCAAAATGTCCTAAGTGTAGGGGAGGTTACTTCCACATGCTTAAACATTGAGGACAATGTTTATATTAAGTGTAGGGGGGACTTCTATCGAAGTTAAGTGGACTCTTCCTTGTATATGTCCTCATTTTAACCGGAAAATTGATTTTTCGACATTTTTCAAAATTTTTGATCTATTTTGGCCTAGTTGAATTTCCTTTTATTATCTTTATTTTCTTTCATTACTAGAATAAATTTTAATAATTGGTTTTAATAAGTTTAAATATCTTAGATATATTAGGCCCGTCATGAATCTTTTGACTCAACCCGAGTTTACTTATCTAAGTTTACTTTAGCTAGTATCCTTAACGTGTTTAAGTCAAGTTTTGCTAGGCTTTTATATAGGGAACTTTAAAACGCGAAAGTCTTAACTCTTACGGGTTAAGAACAAGAACTTTTCGCAAGTTCCTATAATTGATCCTAGAAAGTCGTTTATCAAGGGAACTTTAAAATGCAAATTCTAAACTTGAAAAAGTCTAAGAAGATGCAAGATCCTATAGATGACTTGAAAACCCAAAACTTTTATTTAATAGGCTAAGCATCCACGAGTCTCATTCCTTGAGATTTTAAATCCCGAGAAGCGCTTGTTTTTGTTCACCGATTCGTGAGCCTGACTCGACCTTGAAGAACATCCACCGGGATCAAATACATGGTTTTCGTCCATCAAATAGCACAAGCTTAAGGCGAACAAGGCAAGCCAAAGAATAGTAGGCAAGGTTCCCTTAAGCAGTTTGAGCACGGTGGTAGAAAGTATGTTGAAGTGCAAGCATATCTCCATTGTTTCCAAAAATCTTTCCTTTTATTTCATCGGATGGATACTGAGATGGCTTAAAAATTGCAATACCGGGATCGAACACCTTTTCCTTTAGGGGAAAAGAACACTCAGGTTCAGTAGACCTTCAAGAAGATCCGCTCATAAATCGCACAATCTCATCCTCAGAAGGTGGATAAAGAGGTGTCAAGACATAGGTGCTACGGATATTGGTGTCTTCCGGTTTCTTCTCCTTTGAAACGGGTTTCTTAATATTCGAAGGAGGATAAAGACCATAATCAAAGTCCAAAGGAGGATAAAGACCATAATCAAAGTACAAAGGAGGATAATCATTCTCATTGGGGAAGTAAGTATTGAGAAAAGTAGCAAAATCTTCCTCAAATGAGTAGTCATCCAAAGTAGGATCAAGCATTGTTGGTGGAGGATCTTCATCAAAAGTAGGAACAAGGTCATCATTTGAAGAATCACTCGAAAGAGTATCAACATCATCAAAATCATCATATGTTGGCATGTATTTATACTCTGAAGTAAAATCATCATAATCGTCCATATCGGAACTAGAAGCATCAGAGATTGGTGGGGCATCATATATTGGTGGAGGATCCAAATTGGAAAGAGAATCATCCACATCATCTTGGAAAAGTGGATTATCATAGCAAGAATAAAAAAGAGGATTGTTGTAGACGACAAAATCATCAAGCTTTGTACTTTCACAAGTAGTTGTATCAAGATCGTCTTGAAGCACATTAATCTTATTCGTCGATTCTCTTCCATTTGATTTGTTTGTGATCTTCCCCATCTTAAAAATTTGTTGATCATTCCCGACCCTTAAGATTAGTTCACCTTCGACAACGTCGACTAAAGTTTTTCCGGTACCTAAGAATTGCCGACCAAGTATTAACGGAATACGAGGGTCCATTTTATAATCAACAACAACAATATCGACCAGAAAAGTGAAGGTAACAACTTTAACAAAAACATCGTCGGCAATACCAACGGGGTAAGCGAGAGTTCGATTTGCTAGCTCAAGAGTCATCTTAGTTGGTGTGAGGTCGGGTAATTATAACTTTTTCCAAACACTTAAAGGCATCAAGTTAATACTTTCCCCGAGATCGGCTAAGGCACTAAATTCTTTGGTTTGGTTAAAAGTACATGGTAGCACAAAACGACCGAGATCTCCAAGTTTTTCCGAAAGTTCTTTAAGGAGGACTGCAGAACAATTTTCATTCAATCGAGTATTAACAAACTCGGCCATCTTCTCCTTCTTATTAAGCAATTCCTTGAATGCTTTCACAAATTTCGGCATTTGGACAAGTGCTTCAACGAGGCTAATGTTAAAGTTCATTTGTGTAATCAGCTTCAAAAAGGAAGTGACTTGAGCATCCTCTTTAGTGAGCAATTTGCACTTGTCTAACCGAGAAGGATAAGGGATGTTGGGTTTAGGTGGTGTAGGTGTAGATTGAGATGTTGAAGGTTTAAAGGTGGAAGGTGGGGTTGGTGAAGGGTGTTTCTTGGGTACTTCTTCATGAATAGGTGGAGACGGTAATGGAGAACTAGTACTAGGCGTGGAAGTAGGAGGGATAAATGGTGGTGGAGGAGGTGTAGATGGTGTAACTGGGGGAGGGATAGATTTTCCTACTAGAGTTGCTCCACTGCGTGTAGTAATAGAACTCACATTCGCTCTTGGGTTGGTGACAGTATTGGAAGGAAGAGAGCCCGAAGTAGAGGGTTGAGTACTTTGAAAGAAACTAGCCATCAAATTCTTTAAATCATTCGTTTGATTGCTCAAAGAAGTTTGCATATCATGTCTAAGATCGGTTCGAATATCATTCCCTTGTTTAGTGATATCTCCTTTCAAGTTGATGATTTGACTTTGAAGATTCTTAACTACCTCTCCTTGAGTCCTTATGAAAGTTTCAACATCATGATTATAAGTTGTGGGTGGGGTGATGGGTGGTGCTTGTTGAGCGGTTGGGTGATAGGGATTAGAACTCGAGGTTGGTTTGGATTGCTTCTATTAAAGTTGTTTGGGTTGTGGTTTTGAGGAGAAAAACCGGGTGAAAGAAAGTTGTTAGAAAGGTAACTTAGCAAGTTACGATCACCTTGAGGTCGGGCTTGATAGCTTTCCGTTGAATAGTTACCATGAGCCGCATACACGTTTTCCGGATTGTCATAAGTAGAAGAACAATCAGTGTATGAATGAGGACCGCCGCAAGTCTCACAAGAAAGTGCTACAGCTTTAACTTGTTGTAGTTGATTCGTAGCCATGAGTTGGAGATTTTTGTTCATTTCGGCCATCATGCGGGTGAGTTCGGTCATCTCGGTTGGTGATAAAGTAGAAGAAACATTGACTCTCGGGTTATTCCTTGAAGATGTAGATGAATCCTAATTTTTGTGATGAGTAGTCATGTTCTCTATAAGCTGTAAAACCCGCATGCTTTTACCATAAATAGTACCCTTAAGATCGTACGTACTAGATTAAAACTTTCCTTTTATAGTATGATTACGTTCACGTGTTAGAATTTTACGTATTACGTACGTGTTAGAACACGATAAGTATTTATTACGTACGAAAGAACAATAATTATTTAAACATTAATTAATCACGAACATGCGATCATAAAATCATGAACGTAATTTAATCACGAGCTAATATTAATTACGTATATATATTTATTACGAACACGAATAAATATATTAAGTCACGGTTAATATTTAACGAGAACACATAAAATACGAACACGACTAAACACGAACGAACACTTAAATAATTAGACTCGGAAAATGGTACGGGTACCCCATGTGGGGCCCCTACCCGCGGCTACACCAAAGAAGGATGGGCCAAGCCCATCAAATTTTACTAAGAAAGGGGCTAAGGTGAAATCTTTGGTCATTTTCACTTTACAGTAAAAACATCAAAAAACCTAAAAAGATTTTTCCTCCTTCTCCTTGCTCTCCCTTTTGGCCGCCGCCTACAACAACACACAAGGGGGTATTTGTTTGATTTTTGATCTTGAATTTGGTGCAAGTGTTCGTGTGTGTTCATCCTCGTTTGATCCACGCATTCGGTATACCTTTTTAATCCTTTTTCTTTTTGTTTTGATTTAATAAATTAAATAAGAACATGATGTTTTTAAAAAGCTAATTAAAAACATAAATCAAACATGTAAATGGTTATGTGGTAAATCAAAACGGAGGATTTAGGGGTGTTTGTTGTGGCCGGCGCCTAAACCGAACCCCAAGGGGGTCTCGGCTTGGCATATGGACCACCACCGAGACCTCAAGGTCTCGGTTTGGTGGTGTGGGTCCCACGGCAGCAGCAAAAAGGGGGAAACCCCGAAGTGGTTCGGGGTATGGTGTTGATTACGGGTCCGGTTCATGGTTTTTAGTCACGATCCGGTTCATGGTTTATGTTAAGGTTATGTTTTAATAATCATATGTTAAAAATTAAATTAATAAAATATGACATGATTAATTTAATAAAACATAACTTAGGTTATAATTTAATTATTAGATCATGGAATTTTAACCTAAGTATTTATATTTTTCTAGACTTTATAAATAAATAATTATTAAAAACCATGGCTATAATTAATTAATTAACATGACTTAGGTTATAGTATTAATAACTAATAATACATGTTTTAACCTAATTATTTAACTTTATTTAATTAAAAACATGATATATTTAGTTAAATACTTTTAACCTATAGTTTATTTAAATTACATGTAATAATTAATAAACTATACCTTATATCAATATGACTTAGAAAAATAATCAGAAAACACTTAAGCTTATATACTTAGCTTATTTAACCAGCTTAAATCTATTTATGGAAACTTCCTATTTTTAGAAACTTATTTAATTAAGGCAGCTAATCTATTTATGGAAACTTTCTATTTTTAGAAACTTATCTATTTTAAGCAGTAATTCTATTTTTGGAAACTTTTTAAGCAGTAATTCTATTTTTGGAAACTTTCTATTTTTAGAAACTTTCTATTTTTGGAAACTTTCTATTTTTGGAAACTTTCTATTTTTGGAAACTTTCTATTTTTGGTATCTTTCTATTTTTGGAAACTTTCTATTTTAGGAAACCTGCTATTTTTAGAAAGTTACTTATTATTACACAGTAAGTATAATAATACATGAAATACAAGAAATACATAACAGAATAGACAGAATATAAGATTAACACAGTTTAATGCTTAAAACAGTAAAACATAACATGAACGTATAAAATAAGCTAAGACATGACATAAAACCAGTTACGTATTTAGTAATCAGATACTTATACACGTATGTATTTATGTAGCATTAGTGTTACCGAAGTAGGACTCTCCTCAGTTCGTCTTCTTCGTTCACTGGACATAAGGTAGGGATTCCCGTCCTTTCAGATGGACATTCTTTCCTTATTAGGTTTCCCCGTATGTAGCCAACTGTTTTCCCGTAGTATAAGTTTATATGTTTGATTTGCTTATGTTTAATTTAGAATACCTATAGCCATATACATGCATGACCAGTTTCACCTAGTTATGGAGGTACCATAACCATAACATTAGAGGCACTGGTGTTATGACTTCCCCACGACGGAGTGATTGCTCGTGGCGTCCCTTCAGCTTTTGGCCATATCATTATATTTATCATGTGGGGCGTATGGGTGCATCCTAGTTACATGTTTTCAGCAGATTACTCAGTGTGAATGTGGTGTGTGCCTTGCATCCTTCACAAGGAGCTGATCCCTCCTACCCAAACCAGTATATTAAATTAGAGGCAGCCCCTCTAATTTGCATGATGAGGTCACCCCTCCAAGTATTCATACACGGTGGATTTTCATGACCTATATTGGCTAATGGTAGAATATGTTAAACAGTTTTTATAAGATAAACATAAGGCTTTTCAAACTATAAAACCACTTTTACCAAGACTTAACCAGGTTATTCGGGACTTAGTTTCTTCCGCTGTTATATGCATATATGCTTGTACTATTCATGCTTTATTGTACATCCGTGCACTGAGCGTATTGCTCAACCGTTTTCCTTTTCTATGTTCCCAAAACGGCATGTACTCAGGGGCGCTCATAGACTTTAAGCGTACGTGCATATGGACTGGAAGCTTTCTAGCCTTTCTTTACTTTATGCATTATCTTTACTTTGATACTCTTGCTATGGACATTGTTTAGTCTTTTCATTTACAGTACTTATGTTTGTGTGTGATGAGCTTTACTCTTGGACTACCGATGTTTGATTCCGATATTTTCCTTTTATGGTCATGTAATGTTTAGACATTTATCCTTGTATGCTTTGATGACACGCCATAATTACGCGTGACAGTCCATTATCAAAATGGGGTGTTACAATTATGGTATCAGAGCCAAGGCTTCGACCTGTAGGCTCTCAAAATATGACCTGTGATTAGTGGGTAGTCAATATGGTCTTCCTAGAACTGACAGTCGTTTTTCATGCATTCATCATTTTTATGCGTACATATATATATGTCATTGTCGCAGGTTTATGACTAAGTAATGGTTGGTACAGGACTGGCCCTATTTAGTCACATGTGTTTTATCGAAACTTTTAAATTTGGGACCGACCCATAGGCGTCCCCTCGCCATGTCTTTTATTTTGGGTGAACTGACCATAGGCGTTCACTCTCGAGCATACAAAAGTTTTCATAAAACTGCATCATGCATTTATACACAAATTTTCTTGCATAAATTTTTTCTCTGGATTTATTGGTATAATTTTTTTTCATGTATATATATATTTTATGTTTTGATCTGTTAATCATATGTTTTATGTTATACTGTCAGATGGTTCTCACACGCGAACAGGAACAACTCAATACTGCAATCCAAGCTGCAATGCAAGCTTTGCTTCCTCAACTGAGGAACGACATCAGGGCTGAGGTTCAAGCTGCCAAAAATCAGCAGCATAACCAAGCACCTCCTCCTCCTCCTCCAGCGACATTGGCAGTATGGCTGGAGAGATTCAACAAGCTCCGTCCTCGAGCTTTTGAGAAAACATATAGCCCCAGTGATGCTGAAAGCTGGTTGGCTCACATCGAGAAGATTTTCAATGCTATAGGTTGTGACCCCGTGTTCAAGGCGAGGTTGGCATGTTACCGGTTCGAAGGCGATGTGTTAAATTGGTGGTTAGCATTGATACAGTCTGAGGGAGGTGACGATTGGGTTGCTGGTTTGACTTGGGCTTAGTTCAAAGATAGGGTGATGGAGCAGTTCTATCCCAAGGCTGAGCAGGACAAGCTCAAGAGGGAGTACCATGGGATCCGACAGAGAGCTAGGGAGAATAGAAATGAGTTTATGCAGCGCTTTCTTCGCTTAGCTGGTTTCCTTGGTGCAGCAGCAGGTACTCCAGAAGAGCAGGCACACCACTTTATGTGGGCTCTTCGCACATCGGTCGCAAACAATCTGGTGCGTGCTACGTTCACCACTATAGCACAAGTGGCCGATGCGGCACGTAAGCTGGAGATGTTGCATGAGAAAGATGAGTTCAGGGAAGCTGAGAAACCCGACAAGAGGTAAACATTTGTATTCAAGCGGTGACCAATCCATATTCTTTCCATATATGTCAATTATTCATCTCTTTAAATTGTATCTTCTAGGCAGAAAACTGGGGACCGGTCTCAGCCGGCTACTCAGCAGCAACCTCATCAGCCAAAGGGAAACGATCAGACTAACGACCGTTCTGCTATGGATAGGCGTGGCAGTAATGATAATTACCGTAACAACGCTGGACACTCCAACGATAGCATGTCCTAATACTTACGCATTTTCTTATGATTTCATGTTATAACTCATATTCTTACACTTTAGCAAAAACTTCTACCAGGAACCATGGAAACGGTAGGGACCAGAACCAGAGAGGTTCACAGCCTAGCCGTCTAGCTATCACTGGTATTCAATCTTACGATTATCCGCATTGTCCTTTATACCCTATTATCATGTCTTATGTAAAATGTTTTATCAGGTCCTCAGCCAGCCAGAGCACCTGCTGGAGGATATACTCATCCTCTTTGCTCTACTTGCCACCGTAGGCACCCAGGGCCATGTCGTCGTAACACTGACGCATGCTTCAAGTGTGGTCTTCCTGGCCATATCATGAAGGATTGCCGTAAGGGCGAGATGGAGGGCACATCGGGACATGCTGATACCAAGCCGCCTCCTACCACTGGGCGTGTCTACACGACATCTCGAGACCATGCCAAAAAGTCTACAGGTACCATCACTGGAATCTTGTATATGTATGGTCAAGCTACGTGTGTTCTTTTCGATACGGGTGCTACTCACTCGGTCATTTTTACTGCTTATGCTAAGAACATTAGGATGCTCCCCATGCCACTAGAGAATAGACTTACTATTTCCACCCCTTTGAGGGACTCTGTATTAATCACCCATGTATACAAGAGTCTTCCCCTAGAATTTGACGATAAGGTTCGTCCTGTTGACGCACTTCCGCTGGACATGAATGACTCCGACATGATTTTGGGCATGGATTGGCTATCCAAGCATCATGCTACCATAGACTGCCATTCATATCGGGTTATCTTCGATGATGTTAATGCACCAGAGTACATTCATAACTGGTTCGTACCCGGACGATCTGTACAAATCATATCTACCCTGCAAGCGCGTGCACTACTGTCACATGGCTGCGAGGGTTATCTAGCTACGGTTCACGACATGGAAGCTAAATCTCCATCAATTCAGGATCAACCAATAGTGTCGGAATTCCAAGATGTATTTCCAGCAGAACTTCCAGGCATACCACCTGCACGAGAAGTGGAATTCAATATCAAGCTTATTCCAGGAGCTGAACCAATCTCCAAGGCTCCTTATCGCATGGCTCCCATAGAGCTGAAGGAGCTGAAGGATCAACTGCAAGAACTTCTAGAACGAGGTTTCATTCGACCGAGCGCATCTTCATGGGGCGCACCGGTCTTATTTGTTAAGAAGAAGGACGGCAGTATGTGTCTTTGCAGAGACTATCGCGAGCTCAACAAGATTACTATCTGGAATAGGTATCCACTGCCGCGTATAGACGATCTGTTTGACCAACTCCAAGGGGCCAAACACTTCTCCAAGATTGATCTTAGGTCAGGCTATCATCAGCTACGAGTTAAGGAGCAGGACATCGCCAAGACTGCTTTTCGTACCCGCTATGGCCACTACGAGTTTGTAGTTATGCCATTTGGCCTGACAAATGCTCCAGCAGTGTTCATGGACTTGATGAACAGAATCTTCCATGAATTTATGGACAAGTTCGTCATTGTCTTCATCGATGACATCCTAATTTTCTCAAAGTCCAATGAGGAACACGAAGACCATCTTCGTACAATACTATAGATTCTTCGCCAGAAGCAGTTGTATGCTAAATTATCCAAGTGTGAGTTCTGGTTAGACAAGGTGGCATTCTTAGGTCACATTATGTCAGCAGAAGGAATCACTATGGATCCAGCGAAGGTTGAGGCCATTACTAAGTGGCCGAGGCTGACATCAGCGACAGAAGTCCGCAGTTTCTTAGGCTTAGCTGGCTTTACCGTAGGTTCGTGGAGAACTTTTCCCGCTTAGCACTACCATTGACCAAACTGATGCGGAAAGGGGAGAAATTCGTCTGGACTAAAGAACGAGAGAAGAGATTTGAAGAACTGAAGCAGAAGCTAGTATCTGCACCTATTCTTACTCTCCCATCTGGTACGGGTGGATTTCAAATCTATAGTGATGCATCGGGGAAGGTACTTGGCTGTGTTCTCATGCAACATGGGGAAGTGATCGCGTATGCTTCACGGCAACTTAAGCCTTATGAAGAAAATTACCCTACGAATGACTTGGAACTTGCTGCAGTCGTGTTTGCATTGAAGATATGGAGGCACTACTTATATGGAGAATCATGTGACATTTTCACGGACCACAAGAGCTTGAAGTATATCTTCACTCAACGTGAATTGAACTTGAGGCAGAGAAGATGGTTAGAGCTGTTGAAGGATTATGACATTAATCTTAAGTATCATCCCGGAAAGGCGAATGTAGTAGCAGATGCTCTTAGCAGGAAGTCCGGAATGATCAACGTCATTAAAATTGAGGAGGAAATCATAAGAGACTTGGAGCGACTAGACATCGAGATCATGGTACGTGGACAACACGGTTACTGGGCTAACCTTAGAGTAGAACCCGAGTTACTCTCTAAGATCAAGGAAGCTCAGAAAGATGATGGAGAAATCTGGGCGATAGTTCAGAATTTGGAGAAACAGACGGAATTCAGAGTAGATGCAGATGGTATCGTATGTGATACACTGGTTTTCATTGGGTTCAGTATTAATCTCGGAATCTTCTCGAATTGATCACAGCTCAAAGTGGAATAGTTGTTCTTGGTGACAAATAGGGGGTTTGGTTTTCTATTCTACTAAAAAGGTAAATGCTTGAAGTAAATAAAAGTAAACTAGAAGCAATTAATTAATAAAAATAAAACTTGAATTCAAATTAAAATAAAACAGTAACTATGAATACCCTGAAAAAATGCTTGATTCGGAATGTATGCTTGATCCGGAATAAATCAGACTAAAAATCCTTCATGCGGAATAGACTACTCATGCGGAATAAGCTGTTGATGCGGAATAAACTACTCATGCGGAATAATAGGTTCATTCGGAATATAATGCTCATGCGGAATAAATTGCTTATGCGGAATATACTGTTGATGCGGAATAAAGGTTGATTTGGAATAAAAGCTCTATTCGGAATAAAATGCTTTGATCCGGAATAATAGATTATTCCGAATGAGAGGAGTTGATCCGGAATATAAAATATTCCGGATGGAGAAGGTTGATCCGGAATGATTAAGTTGATCCGGAATATGTGAATATTCCGAACGAAAGGCTTTGATCTGGAATATATAATATTCCGGATGAACAAACTTGATACGGAATAATTATGAACATTGCTTGATTCGGAATATCTGGGGAATGAAGAACAGTAAACAAAAAGAAAACAGGGGATACGTTTTTAAGCCAAAATCAACCAAGTTTTTAACCTAAACTTAAACAAAACTAATCACTAATCATTTACTAACCATAAACATCAAATCCTAACAATAAAAACACAAAACCCAATAACTTTTGAAGATCAAAATCAACCAAATAAGAACTTTAAGCTTTAAATCAAAAAGATGAAGATGAACAAGATTAATGGAAGGATTATATTGATGATTAAGGTTTAAACAATCAAAGGAAAAGATTAAAACTACAAGATTTGTGAAAACAAGAATCAAAATCACCAAACACCCTAATGGTGTTGTTGATACCTACGAACAAGAAGGAAAAAAGAGAGAAAAACTAAAAACTGGCCAAAATGTGTGAAGGGAGCTCTATATATATGCCTTGTCCTTGGTTGGTGAATGGGCTTTCTCCCTTTCTTCTTGTCTTCTCGTCTTTTCAGAAAAGTGGACGTTTTCGATTCTGATTCGGGATTTGTCGTCGAATAAATTCTACTCGTCTTTTAATTTCTTCGTTTAATAGACTTGAGTTCTTTCGACATATGTAAATCTTCCATCTTTGGTCCTTTTCTTCGATAAATCTTCAAATAGACCCATTGACTTCAAATCTTTTGCATCTCTTGGACAATAGACTTCGTCTTGAGTCTTTTTCTTCGATAAAACCCGTGCAATCCCATGTTTTCTCCATTATCCATCCGGTTGGCTCTGAAAACACAATAAACACAAAAACCACGCATAATTCCAAACAAATGATATTAAATACGCGTTTTGGTCTTGTTTTAGCAAGAAATAAGTGGTAAAAGGATGGGTGTTTTCACACCTATCAAATTCCCTACACTTAACCATTGCCATGCCCTCATGCAATGCTTAGTGACAAAGCAAATTTACATTTTTCTCATAATCAATCAACCTTGGCCTTATTAACATACTAAACAAAAATTAAAGTACTAAGAGAAATTAAAATCTTTAAAGTAAACAAAAGGATAGAAAACCATTTTCACTTGAAAATAGCTATATGGAAATAACTTGCAAAGAGATCAAGGACTTACATTAGGGCTTTGGTGCTGCGAAGATTTATCACCCTCAAGTTTCACGTTCCCCAAACTAAGCTTAAAAACGAGATCATTGTTATTATAAGTTAGCAAATCAAACACTTACACACATGGCTTAATTATATGCATAAACTCCCTTATTCCTAGGTGTATCCCTTATATTTTATTTTTGTCTTTGAATGATCATGAAGATGTATTTTTGGACTTATTTCGATAGTTTATTTAGGCTGAAAGCAAAGTAGGATGATTTGATCAATAGTTAGCTAAAGGACAACATCTCTTAAAACTGCTTCTCGGGATATCAAAAAGTTCATATCTTGGCATAACTCGCTTTGCGATTTGAGACCTTTCTCGGGCCGATATTTGGCATGTACTTCATACTTCATATCTTCGAGAGACGTTCTTGAGATAATGGTATTCTCTTCGTTAATAGAGTTTCTTCACTTGGAGGCTTTTGAGGGGTAATCCAACTTTGTTGACCACGACTTCATGATTATTTCTTCAATCGCTAATTGGGATTTTGAGATACAACGATCCGCCTCCTTTTCGGACTTGGATCTATTTATCCTCATACCTTGTTAGGGTCTTTTCGGATAGACTTCTCCATGATCTTTATGGGAGTTGATTGCTTTTCGTCGTGAGTCTTGATCCTTCATATTGATTTTGGGAATAATGCTTTTCACATCACTTTGGATCTTCAGCAATAAAATAGAATCCTCATGCCTTGTTAGGGCCTTTTCGGACTCGCCAATCTTCGCACCCCGCTTCATAAGTTATGCCTTGGCTATGAACTCTTATCATTACTGAGCAACTTTTAAACGATCTTGGGCTAGAAGCTAAGTAACCTTTCAAATCGTACGACCTTACTTATTGCAGATAAATTATTAGCAAGTGATGGGAGAATAGGTAAATAATTACACCAAGTGAGCTTGTGCAAGAATACAGACTTATAATTGACTCTATCATTTCTCGTTCTCCACAATTTAAAATCTCAAGTAATGAGACTCGTGGATGCTTAGCCTAATAAACCAATGAAGGTCTACATGGTTAAGGATACTAGCTAGAATAAACTTGGATAAGTCTATTCGGGTTGAGTCAAAATAATCACAACAGGCCTAATATGTCAAAGATTTCAAAACTAGCTACACCACTTTATTAATATTTTTGACTTTATTGCGGGATATATACATATGAAAGCAACAATAAAAATTTAAAAATTACGACTAAATGGCCAAAGTTAATTAAAAATTTGAAAAATGTTGAAAAAGATGATTTTCCGGTTAAATGAAGGCATTTTCATGGAAAAGTCCACTTAAAACTTCGATAGAAGTCCCCCCTACACTTAAGATAAACATTGTCCTCAATGTTTAAGCATGTGGGAAAAGTCTCCCCTACACTTATGACATTGTGCACGTTGGTTAAATCAAGCTAAGGAAGAGACGACTAAAGTGATCAATTTCAAATGTGAGTATGAAGAAAATTGGATCACGATAGTAGAGAGATAGAACCGGATTTCGGATAACACGAGAGCACAGTTCTTCAGAGATTCCAAGAGTCCACTTATCCCTGTAATCACATCACCACACAAACACAAACAACCTATAGAGGCCCACCTACACTTAGGAGGTTAAAACAGAAAAGGATAGATACTCGGGTTGCCTCCCGAGGAGCGCTTGTTTTTGATAACCGAGTCACGAGCCTGACTCGACCCAAAATTAGTTCATGGGAAACGTGGTGAGGGATGGAATCATCTCATGAGAGATGTCCTCACCAAAGTACAACTTCACTCCTTGGCCATTCACCTTAAAATTAGGTCCATTAGGTTGAGCGAGCTCGAGAGTACCATATGGAAAAATTTGGGCAATGGTGAATGGGCCGGACCAACGAGATTTCAGCTTGCCCGAAAAGATTTTCAACCGAGAGTTGAAGAGTAAAACTTTGTCTCCAACTTGGAACTCTCGGTTTTTAATCTTAGAGTCGTGAATGAGCTTAGTCTTTTCCTTATAGATCAAAGAATTTTCATAAGCCTCATTCCGGAGTTCATTCAGCTCATTGAGTTGGATCTTGCGTAGGTCACCGGCTTTGTTGATATCGCAATTAGCCCACTTCAAGGCCCAGTAAGTCTTGTGTTCCAACTCAATGGGGAGGTGGCATGACTTTCCGTACACGAGACAATATGGTGTACAACCAATCAGAGTCTTGTATGCGGTACGGAAAGCCCACAGAGCATCATCAAGTTTATCGGCCCATGAGGCACGATGCTCTCCCACGGTTCGTTCAAGAATTCACTTTAACCCTCGGTTAGATATTTCATCCTGCCCATTAGTTTGTGGGTGGTATGCGGTGGAAAGACGATGATTTACACCATACTTAGCCATGACTCTTGCAAATTGATCATTACAAAAATGAGTCACGCGATCACTAATAATGGCACGAGGCACACCGAATCTAGCGAACAGCGATTTCAAAAAGTTACAAACCACCCTTGCGTCATTAGTAGGTAAAGCTTTGGCTTCAACCCATTTAGAAACGTATTCAACGGCTACAAGGATGTATTTGTTTCCTTTAGATGAAGGGAATGGCCCCATAAAGTCGATACCCCAAACATCAAAGATCTCACATTCTTGTATGAAATTTTGAGGCATCTCATCTTTATGTGTGATCTTGCCTTGTTTTTGGCAACCATCACAATGTTTAACCATCTCGTGAGCATCACGATAAATGGTGGGCCAATAAAATCCCGAGTCAAACACTTTTTTGGCGGTGTAGTTGGGACCAAAGTGACCACCGGTGGGTCCTTTGTGGCAAGCTACGAGAATATCGAAAGCTGCCGGTCCATCAACACATCGGTGAATAATCAAATCAGCACATTGTTTGAATAGATACGGGTCATCCCAAAAGTAAGTCTTAATGTCTTTGAAGAACTTTTTCTTTTGCTGGGATGTTAACCCGTCAACGAGAATTCCACCCGCCAAGTAGTTTGCAATGTCCGCAAACCACGGGGTTTCATCAGAAGTCGAGTTGATAGACATTAAGGTCTCCAGGGGAAAAGAGTCATTGATCTCTTTGTTCGGATGATACCCTTGATATGGATCCTCAAGTCTACTGAGATGATCCGCGACTAGGTTTTCAGCTCCCTTCTTATCACGAATTTCGATTTTAAATTCTTGAAGTAGCAAAACCCAGCGAAGAAGTCTTGGTTTGGAATCTTGTTTAGTTAACAAGTACTTCAACGCGGAATGATCGGTATAAACGATGGTGGTAGAAAGGAAAAGATAGGGGCGGAACTTTTCAAAAGCATAGACAACAGCTAAAAGCTCTTTTTCGGTTGCAGTGTAATGCAATTGAGCCCCAGTCATTGTCTTGCTAGCGTAATGGATCGATTGGAAGTGTTTGTTCACTCTTTGGCACAAAACCGCTCCAATAGCAAAGTCGCTATCATCGCACATCAAATCGAAAGGCAGCTCCCAATTAGGGGTAACCAAGACCCGTGCCTTAGTTAGCTTATCCTTAAGCAAGTTGAAGGCTTCAATACACTCGTAGGAAAAGATAAAGGGAGTATCTTTTTCCAAGAGGTGGGTCATCGGGCGAGCGATTTTAGAAAAATCTTTGATGAAACAACGGTAGAAGCCCGCATGACCAAGGAAACTTCTCACACCCTTCACGGTTGAAGGTGGAGGCAATTTTGCAATAACATCGACTTTAGCACGGTCCACTTTAAGACCGGCTTTGGAGATTTTGTGTCCTAGCACGATGCCCTCTTTTACCATGAAATGACATTTTCCCAATTAAGAACAAGGCGAGTGTCTTCACACCGCTTAAGCATATGTTCTAAATTGGCAAGGCAAGCAGAGAAAGAATCGCCATAAATCGAGAAATCGTCCATGAATACTTCCATAGTTTCTTCAACCATGTCATGGAAGATAGCCATAATACACCTTTGGAACGTCCCAGGAGCATTGCATAAACCAAAAGGCATGCGCTTGTAAGCAAACGTTCCATAGGGACAAGTGAATGTGGTCTTTTCTTGGTCTTTGGGATCGATGGGAATTTGAAAATACCCGGAGAAACCTTCTAAGAAGCAGTAATAGTCATTACCCGCTAGACGCTCGAGCATTTGATCCATGAAAGGAAGAGGAAAATGATCTTTTCTCGTGGCATCATTGAGCTTGCGATAGTCGATACAAACTCTCCACCCAGTAACGAGACGAGTGGGAATCAACTCGTTGTGTTCATTGGGAACAACGGTTATTCCGCCCTTCTTGGGCACACAATGGACGGGACTTACCCAAGGCGAATCCGAAATAGGGTAAATCAAGCCGGCATCTAGAAGTTTGATAACCTCTTGTTTGATGACGTCATGAATGCGAGGATTAACCCTTCTTTGGCTCTGGATTGCGGGTTTAAAGTCATCTTCCATGAGAATCTTGTGAGTACAAAAGTTTGGATCAATTCCGCGGATATCAGAAATTTTTCAAGCAATTGCCTTCTTATGATCTTTAAGCACGGCGATGAGGCGAGATTTCTCTTCTTCTTTCAAGTCCTTAGCAATGATGACGGGCGACTTCTTCTTATCTTCAAAGAACACGTACTCGAGATGGGGCGGCAACTCCTTAAGTTCTAAATCCGGAGGATTTTCGATGGGAGGCGTATTCAAAGTCGGTGCATCGATAGCAATAGCCTTGGGAGATGGTGGAGAAATATGGTCCTCTTTGAGAAGTTTTTCAATGAGACGAATGTATTCATCCCAATCGGTGGGAGAATTGTCATTTTCTAAGTTCGCATCTCCCATGGTTGCTTCAAAATATTTCCAAAGGAAATCACTTTCTCCAAATAGAGATAGTGATGAATCAATAGAGGAAATGGTCTCAACATTGGGAGGAGAGGTAGGAATACTTTTGCAAGCATCTTTGAAGTGTTCTTCATAAGCCTCATCAAGAACGTCGATACAATTAACACTCTTGTATGAATAAGGCTGTTTAGAAAGCTTTCCCATGTTGAAAACGATTTTATCGTCACCAACTCTCATGATAAGCTCACCCGCTTCTACATCGATGAGAGTGCAACCGGTCCTCAAGAATGGACGTCCGACGATCAATGGCACACGAGGGTCCATATCGTAGTCGACCACGACGAAATCGGCAGGAAAAGTGAATTTGTCGACTCCTACAAAAACGTCTTCGGCTATCCCCACTGGATAAGCAACCGTACGGTTAGCTAATTCCAAAGTCATTTTGGTGGGGACTAGCTCAGGGAGAGATAATTGCTTCCAAACGCTTAAAGGAATTAAGTTAATACCGGCACCTAGATCAGCTAGCGCCATGCAACTCTCTACTCCCGGGAAGTTGCAAGGGATTAAGAAATGACCCGGATCACCAAGCTTGGTTGGCAATTTCCTTAAGAGCACTGCAGAGCAATTCTCATTAAGTTGGGTGTTAGCGATATCAAGAAGCTTCTCCTTGTCACTAAGAAGATCTTTAAACATTTTCACATACTTAGGCATGTGAGCCGAGAGCCTCAACGAAGGAGATGTTGAAATTCAGTTGTTAAAACATTTTAAGAAAGTTCGAAACCTGAATATCGTCCTTGCTTTTGAGCTTCTCTTTCCTCAACCTTGAGGGATAAGGTATATCGGAAGAAGAGGAAGTCTTTGGAATAGTAGGATCACTCACATCCTTGGGTGGAGGAGGGGTAGAAGTAAGAGGTGGAGGAATTGGGGAAATAGAAGGTTGAGGAATAGGAGCAGGTGACTCGTTTTCCTTAGTCACAATCACCGGTGAAGGTATGGGAAGCTCGGGTTCCTTGGTACCTTTGCCACTGCGAGTGGTGATTGCTTTCATCTCCCCTCTTGGATTCACAACGGTGTTACTCAGAAGAGTACCCGAATAAGAGGATTGATTACCTTGGAAGAAACCAGCCATCATGTTCCTTAAGTCATTCGTTTGACTTGCCAAAGTGTTTCGCATATCAGCTCTCAGATCGTTCCCTTGTTTCACCATGTCTGCTTTCAAGTTGAGCACTTCCCGCTGGAGATTTTCCACGATCACATCATTGGTCCTCATGTAGGTTTCAACATCTTGGTGTAATGCGGTGGGTTGGTTGGGAGGAGCATTGTATGCGGGTGGTTGATAAGCAGGTTGTTGGTAAACTTGGTTGTTTCTTTGAGGTGGATATGGTTGTCTTTGAGGTGGTTGGTATGGTGCACGAGGTTGTTGTTGAGGAGGGCGATTGAGGTTTTGTTGTTGGGTTGGGTTGTTAGGAGGAAAACCGGGCGGGGAAAGAAAGTTGTTTGAGCGGTAGCTAAGCAAGTTGCGGTCTCCTTGAGGACGAACTTGATAAGCGGTCGGAGGATAGGTACCGTATGCTGCATTAACATTCTCAGAAGGATAGTCTTGGGTGGAGGTACAAGTAGTGTAAGAGTGAGGACCCCCGCATATTTCACATGGTTGGCTTACAGCATTGACTTGAGAGTTTTTAGCGTTGATGCTGTTGGTATTGCTAGCGGTTTGGGTAGCAAGCGATTCAAGAAGCGACATAATTTTGTCAAGTCTCTTGTCGTTGTCACTAGTACTAGCACTAGCGGCATTGGTCCGAACACTCTTGGTTTGCACACGAGACTTATTTTCAATAATATCCCAAGCAGCATTGGAAGTCTTAACCAAAATATTACCCCCCGAGGCACTATTTAGTGAATCTTGGTCATTCATGCTTAAACCATTGTAAAAAGTATTAATTTGGTGCACTTTGGTAAAACCATGTTGTGGGCATTTTCTTAAAAGGTCTTTGAAACGGTCCCAAGATTCACTAAAAGACTCATCGTACTTTTGTTCAAAATTAATGATTTCATTCCGCAAAGCGGTAGTACGAGAGGGTGGGAAAAAGTAGTTTATGAACTTGGTCTCCAAATCCGTCCACGTCAGAATACTTTGTGGCGGTTCCTTTGCAAGCCAATGTCGGGCTTGTCCCTCTAAAGAGAAAGGAAAGAGTTGCAAACGGATTACCTCTTGTGGAACACCATTGAATTTGACCGTATTCGTGAGTTGCAGGAATCTCTTGATGTGGTCATGTGGATCATCAATGGTACGTCCCAAGAATGGTTGAGCAGAGACCATCTGAATAAAGCCGGATTTGAGCTCAAAGTTGTTGGCTGCAATCGCGGGTATGACAATTGGATCATTGTTGCCGTCTACATGTGCTTGTAAAAGTTCAATCATAGGGCGATTGTCCGGTAGAGGCTTGTTATTATTGTTGTTTTGAGGTGGATTATTGTTGTTGTTGTGTACACCGACCATGTCTAAGTCTTCGAGAGGCTCGGGCTCTTGATAAGACGTTGAACGTGTACGCATGCACCCGCAAAAGAACTAACAAAGCAAACAAGAAATATTTTTAGTTTTTATGGTTTTTTTTTAATTTTTTTTTGTATTTTTGAAAATTTTATATTTTTTAGGGGTTTTGAAATTTTTTATGAAAAAGTAACGTTCACGGGGAACGGATCCCAAAATCCAAGTTCTCACAAAAAACTGTTAATCCTTACGAGAAGAGCCGGCAGCGGCGCCATTTGATACACTGGTTTTCATTGGGTTCAGTATTAATCTCGGAATCTTCTCGAATTGATCACAACTCAAAGTGGAATAGTTGTTCTTGGTGACAAATAGGGGGTTTGGTTTTCTATTCTACTAAAAAGGTAAATGCTTGAAGTAAATAAAAGTAAACTAGAAGCAATTAATTAATAAAAATAAAACTTGAATTCAAATTAAAATAAAACAGTAACTATGAATACCCTGAAAAAAATGCTTGATTCGGAATGTATGCTTGATCCGGAATAAATCAGACTAAAAATCCTTCATGCGGAATAAACTACTCATGCGGAATAAGCTGTTGATGCGGAATAAACTACTCATGCGGAATAATAGGTTCATTCGGAATATAATGCTCATGCGGAATAAATGGCTTATGCGGAATATACTGTTGATGCGGAATAAAGGTTGATTCAGAATAAAAGCTCTATTCGGAATAAAATGCTTTGATCCGGAATAATAGATTATTCCGGATGAGAGGAGTTGATCCGGAATATAAAATATTCCGGATGGAGAAGGTTGATCCGGAATGATTAAGTTGATCCAGAATATGTGAATATTCCGAACGAAAGGCTTTGATCCGGAATATATAATATTCCGGATGAACAAACTTGATACGGAATAATTATGAACAGTGCTTGATTCAGAATATCTGGGGAATGAAGAACAGTAAACAGAAATAAAACAGGGGATACGTTTTTAAGCCAAAATCAACCAAGTTTTTAACCAAAACTTAAACAAAACTAATCACTAATCATTTACTAACCATAAACATCAAATCCCAACAATAAAAACACAAAACCCAATAACTTTTGAAGATCAAAATCAACCAAATAAGAACTTTAAGCTTTAAATCAAAAAGATGAAGATGAACAAGATTAATGGAAGGATTATATTGATGATTAAGGTTTAAACAATCAAAGGAAAAGATTAAAACTACAAGATTTGTGAAAACAAGAATCAAAATCACCAAACACCCTAATGGTGTTGGTGATACCTACGAACAAGAAGGAAAAAAGAGAGAAAAACTAAAAACTGGCCAAAATGTGTGAAGGGAGCTCTATATATATGCCTTGTCCTTGGTTGGTGAGTGGGATTTCTCCCTTTCTTCTTGTCTTCTCGTCTTTTCAGAAAAGTGGACGTTTTCGATTCTGATTCGAGATTTGTCGTCGAATAAATTCAACCCGTCTTTTAATTTCTTCGTTTAATAGACTTGAGTTCTTTCGACATATGTAAATCTTCCATCTTTGGTCCTTTTCTTCGATAAATCTTCAAATAGGCCCATTGACTTCAAATCTTTTGCATCTCTTGGACAAGAGTCTTTTTCTTTGATATAACTCGTGCAATCCTATTTTTTCTCCATTATCCATCCGATTGGCTCTGAAAACACAATAAACACAAAAACCACGCATAATTCCAAACAAATGATATTAAATACGCGTTTTGGTCTTGTTTTAGCAAGAAATAAGTGGTAAAAGGATGGGTGTTTTCACACCTATCAGTATGGCAGGGCACGAGACTTTGTGTTCCTGATGACCAAGCACTCCAGGAAGCCTTGTTAGCTGAAGCTCATAGCTCCCCATTCTCTATACATCCTGGTTCGACTAAGATGTACCATGACATCAAGCAATAGTTTTGGTGGAGTGGTATGAAACAGGATGTGGCCACTTACGTCTCTAAATGTCTTACCTGCCAGCAGGTTAAGATCGAGCATCAGCGATCTGGCGGTCTCCTTCAACCGTTAGATATTCCAGAGTGGAAGTGGGACAAAATCACCATGGATTTTGTTACTGGTCTTCCACCTACCAAGAGGAAGCACGATGCAATTTAGGTTATCGTAGATCGACTTACCAATACAGCTCATTTCTTACCGATCCGCAAGGAAGATCCGGTAAGTAAACTCGCCGATACGTATAGAAGAGATATCATGAGACTCCATGGTGCTCCGTCTAGCATCGTCTCAGACAGAGATCCTCGTTTAGCACGGCTTTTCATCCTCAAACGGACGGAAAGTCAGAGCGAACAATTCAGACATTGGAAGACATGTTGAGGTCATGTGCGTTGGAATGGACGGGTGATTGGGACGATTATATCTGTTTGGTGGAGTTTGCATACAACAACAGTTGGCACGCAAGTATCAAGTGTGCTCCTTTCGAGATGTTGTATGGCAGAAAGTGTCGCGCCCCAATCTGCTGGGATCAGGTTGGCGAGCGAACACTTGAAGGACCAGAAATCTTAGAGATGACCAATGAAAGGATCGCAGTAGCTAAGCAGAAACTTCAGGAAGCACGTTCACGTCAGAAGAGTTACGCCGATAAGCATCGTAGGGACATACATTTTAACGTAGGAGATCACGTCTTCCTTAAGGTTTTGTCGGCACGTAGTGTTAGACGCTTCGGGATTAAAGGGAAGCTCAGTCCTCGTTTCATCGGACCGTTTGATATCATTGAACGAGTCGGTGAAGTATCTTACTGGTTAGCGTTACCTCCGCAGCTTTCGCATGTACACTGGAACACCCCACTTGGATAAGTGGACCGTTACATGTATTTATGGCATGTCATCAAAGCATAAGGTAAATGTCCTAAAACATTAACTGACCGTAAAGGAAATACCGGAATGAAACATCGGCAATCCAAACATAAGCCCAAAACATGAAAAGTAAAATACTGAATGAAAGGACTAAACAATGTCCAAATAAGCAGGATAATGTAAGAAATGCATAAAGTAAGAAGTCTGGATAGCTTCCATCCAAATGCACATGCTCTTAGAATCCTAAAAACGTCCTGGTGTACCTGCCGTTAGAACAAGAAAGGAACCACGGCTGAGCATAACGCTCAGTGAACGGATATACAGCATGATAGGGAATTACTAAAATGAAACAGATGATAAAATACTAGAGCTGTAAGACTGATAAGTGAAGTGGCAGCAGATATCTGTGTATAATCTGTAAAGTCTGATTTATAAATAATAAAGCTGAACTGTTATCTATTAAATCTGAAAACATGCATTTACTGTAATTTAATTGCCAGAGCTTATATAGGTCATGTGCTGTAACAACGTTGCATGAATAACTGGAGGGGTGACCTCGTCATGCTGTAGAGGGGTGACCTCTAAATAACTCTGCTGGGTGGAGGGATCAGCTCCAATGTGAAGGATGTAGAGCACACATCACATTCACCCTGATAACTTGTAACACTTATAAGCCTAGGATGCATCCATACGCCCCACTAAACATACATATAAAAATGGCCAACCTGAACATGAGTGGGACGATGCAGGATATCACTCTCCTGCATGTGAGTCACGACACCGGTGCCTCTAGTGTCATGGTTACGGTACCTCCGTAACTAGTACATAAACTTGGTCATGCTTGTATATAATGCTCAGGCAATTTATTTAGTTATTAACATGATTACTGATAAGCTTAAACATATACTGGGGAAAAACATTTGGCTGCAGACGGGAATCCTAATCATGCATAGAAAAGAAGTCCTTACTGAAATGACGGAAAATCCGTACCTCTAGTCCAGTAACTGACGAAATGGAAGACTGAAGAATGCTACTCGGGCTTCACGTAAGCTACAACAATTAATAGACGCGAATAAGTTACATGTTCTATATTTACTTTACTGATTTTATTGGTTTCTTATTTATTCATTATATTTCTGGAAGTCTGTACGTATTTTTAACTGATGAATCTGTATTAATAATTATTCCTTAATATATTAATAACCTACTACTAATTACGGTATAACTAAATCTGGCGTAATACTATTACTAAAATAAGTAACACGTTAAAATATAACGTTTTCTAATTTATAAGGTTTTTCTAAAGTCATATATAATCTATATAATAAAATTATACTTTTTAATTATTTCAAAACTATTTAATTATAATTTAATTTAAAATATATATTAAACCTTTACAAAAATTAATTAATAAAAGTATAATATAAAATCTACCTTTTCCTCATTATAATTAAATCGAGCCTACCGAGATACCCCTTTCTCGGTCGCACTAAAATGATTAAACCAAAATATATAAAATCTGACTTTTAAAATTAGCGACAAAAAACTGTCGCTAAAAACTGTCACTAAAAGCTACGTTTTAAAACGGTATAAAACTGTCACATAAACCTGCGACAGAAAACTGTCGCTAATACCTACCCAGCTCTTCCCACTTCTTGTATTCTTAAGTTCCCACTGTTTGTTTTAAAAAGGTTCCCACTGCTAGTTATAATGAAAAGTTCCCACTGCTTGTTCTGTTTTTACAACCAAACGGACCCTTATTTTTCAGAAAACAACCAAACACTCCCCTGCTGCCCATCTAAGACCCACCGAGACATCTAATATGTCTCGGTTGCCACTGCCAAAGCAAAGCCCCCTGCACATCAACCCAACACCCTCGATAGCCTATGTTACCCCCCTGTCTTCTAATCAAACGCCCTTCGTGGGTTTTGGTTTTGTGGCCTACCAACCAGAAAGCCCACCGAGACACCCCTTTGTCTCGGTATCCGTGTAATCACACGACATCCAGCCTAAATTGGTAAATCACTTGGTTTAAGGTCACATGTTCTTGAATCAATCATGGATTCGTGACATAAGGAGAGGAGGTAAAGAACAATTACCGTAAACGATTAATGGAACGACAATCACGAGTAATCGAACCCAGGATCAAAACACATGTCGGTCATCTCCCTTTTCTGTCTTTTTGTTTTTTTTGTCGGCAGCCCTCCCAAGACTTCAACCCTAATCTCTTTTCCTTTTTTTTACAGATCGTGAGGAGGGAGAAGGGTTATATTACCGTCCTCTTTTTTTTTAAGTCTTGTTGGGCTTCAGCCCATCAGTCTTTCTTGTCACATAAAAAAAACAGCCGACTCCTCTTTATTTTTGTAGTTTTTCATTTTTTTTACGAACCGGCTACCCGATAAAGTATAGATACTTTCATTTTTTAAACGTAAACACACGCTTGTATTTAATTCTCGTTTTTATTTCTGTAAGCTAATAATACGTATATAGTTTATTTAAAACTAAAACTGCGTATTTAATATTATTATATAAAATACGGGTTTTACAATTCTTCCCCTCTAAAAAGAATAATTCGTCCCCGAATTAATGATACGACAGTACTGGGTTTTACAATTATTCCCTTCTAAAAAGGAGAATTCGTCCTCGAATTGTAAGGTATATAAGCTGACAGGGGTAAAAGCTGAAAGTATACGTAAGCTGAAAGACGTATAAGCTGAAGGAACGCATATACTGACAGAACTTGAAGGCTAGAAAGGTCTATGAGCTGAAAGGATATTTCGTCTTCCAATTATGACATACTGCTGCTGAAAAGTATAAACATGACATGACTGAAGTGAACATGTAACGTGACGTGACTAAAGAGGACATGGAACGTAACATGACTGAAAAGGCTTTACTGAATTATTGATGGGAAATGTGAGAGGTCCTGACAGACTCCTCCGTTTCGAGTGGCCTCCCGCTCGAACGATTCCTTCAAAAGATCTAAACATAATAAAAATCTTGGTCCAGTTGACCCTGTCCTGATGAATGCTGAAAAGAAAATTTCTGGTTACATACTTAAGATGGATTTTTCTAAATCTGATAGGATGAATAAGCTGTGGCATGCAGGGTACATGAAACGGTACATACGATTATCCTGAAAAGATAATATTTATCTCTTTGAGCAAGCTGCTGAGAATATAAGGAACGAACTACATGAACAGTTGTGAACGTTCCACGTGAGCAATTTTGAACATAATTCGCGATTATAAAAGGAAACGTTGCGCCAGAAATATATCATGGATGTGATACGCGAAACATACTGTGAGTATGATGACGTAGAAAAGAGTGTCGACGATACAGCCTGAGACGTGAAACGTCTATCTAGTCATGGAGAAACCATGCTAAACATGACTTTGGTTTTCTCAAGTTTTTGTAGTCAAATCCGGTACAAGACTTGGAACATATCCACAGAGATGGAACTTGAACTTGAACGTGAGAACATCATGAATGAGAATCGTGAATTTAAATCATAAGATATCATAAACATGAACTGAAATTGCATCATACTATGAATGAGACGTAAATTTGAAAGTGAGAATAGACGCGAATGTAACATACACGTAATCGTGAACATGAACGTGAGCGAAATTCGAGAACGTGAAATTTCTATCTGATATACGGATGATGGAGTATCTTGAAATCGTACGATTTACTACTAAATTTCTGCAGGTCCGCTACTGCGTGATCCTCTGGGATGAATAAAACATGCAAGCTGATTACATGGTTGACTGTGACTTATGCAGTATCATACTTTTTCTTGAGTCTGTGGTAATTGACGACAATTTCAGAGAATTTCGTCTCATTTCTGCTCAAAAATTTATAAGGGTTGTAGTAACTCACTAACATGATTGCGTTCAATCTTGAACCTGCGGTATGTCAGGCATCTAGGTGTGAACATAGCTTCATCAATGTGTGATACTACTTCTATCAAAATTATGCCTGGGATTATGGAATATTCTGGTGGACATCTGGTTGAATAGTCATGGAAAAAATTTCAGTGGGGACTGTCAGCAATTTCTGCGATCGCAGTCAATTGAGTTCTAGAACATTTGTACTTCGTTCACAGGCGTCAGTCGGGACCATCTGATGATGGCCTTTACCTTCGCAGGATTGTCTGAAATTATTTCCTGCTGAAATAGGGTGGCTTAGATAGGTCACCTTGTTCAACTGGAACTCGCATCTGGAAAGTTGCGTATATAATTTTCTCCTATTAGAAAATCTGCATGTCCGTGAGAAGATGATCTCGCGCTCTTCTTTAGGATTTAGTAGATCAGAATGTGATCAATGAATATATTGATGATTTGTCTGATAATTCATGGAAAAAAAATTTATTCATAAATCTCATAATATAGATGGAGCATTAGAGAGCTCGGAAGTATGACTCAAATTTTTTTTTTGAAAGACTATAGTAAGTGCAACAGTATTCTGGAAACATCACATTATTTCTCTCGCCACCGATGGTGGTGTGATCGGATATTTTCGTGGGAGAAATGTACAAAGCATCGTAGCAGGTCAGATAAACCTTCTATGCATAGAATAAATATCCATTAAAATGGTGATCCGGTAAATTTTCTGGTGGTCGACACATGATCTCATGTTACTGGCCTTCTTTCTAATGGATAGAGAATGATGCACCTGCTGGTGATGTGCTAAGGCAATTTTTCCTCGTGCCGGTAACTCTAGCAGCAATTGCTGTAACTCTTAGCTGACGCCTTAAAATAAAGAGTTTTGAAAACAGGTTCTGTTCGTGAGACAAGCTCTATGTTAACCCTCGTTCCGTGGTTAGAAAGGACTTTCTGGAAAACCTTCTCGAATAACCTCTGGAAATTTTGGAATAGTTTGCTGATCATGAATTTAAGGATTTCAGAATTAATTTTATAACTGATAGTTAAAAGTCTTCGTAGCTATGGATTGAGAAGTCATGCGCTTATAACTCGGAATAATTTGTAATGAGTTTTCTGGTAGAAAATATGATGAATATATTTGAGATCTAGTAAGACGGATCTCGTCATTAACTGAACGGAAATCCTTCATATATACAGTTTGTACTATAGAGTCTTTTCTGGCTAGGAGGTAGATCATGTCTGATTTAAATAAAGCTGACATCTGAGTAATTGCAGCAAGCATGGCAGATCTTGCTGAAAGTGTTTGTCTGTAACATCACATAATGAACTCTACGTGTATAATCTGAATAATACTTTGTTAGTGGTAACTGAGTCTTTATGATCTGATTTATGCGTAGCACAACAGCACGGGTATACCCCTTTGGAGGGTACCCTGAATTTCAATTTCTGAGGACCTGGTTTAGCAGGCATACTTGTGTTATGAATCTGACTCGTGCTTGAGAAGATATTCGCATGACGTGTACTTTGACTGGTGTCCTTGACATGTGTCTCTCGAGATGGTACTTGAACTCGTGTCTTGACTGATGTCTTGACACATGTTTTAGTAAGTGGGTCTGAAATAAGGTTAACAGTTCCTGGTAACGTTAAGGTTTGGCGGACCGGTTAGACTACTGACCTCTGTATTACTGGTCACGTCCGTTCCGGAGTTTCGATGGCTACTGACTGGTTAATATTTTTAAGCACGGTGATTATCATTTACTGTTTTGTCTGTCAGTTTCATGACGGTCATTATTACAACCGTGATTTCTGTAATTATTCCGCTGAGTGGCCGGCTGGATACCGGTTCCCACTTTTCTGAATACAAGTTAGCTGAGTGAAGTGTGACATCTAGCTGGGAAGGTAAAAGCATGGAATAGAATGGTAGTGTCTGGTGGTTGAAATTTATTTTTGTCAGAAGTTTCAAATTTATATATGTCGTCTTTGTTTAGAAAAGTCTTCATATAATACACAGCATCAGGATCTTGGAGAATCTTCAAATATCAGCATTTGATAGGGTCTTCAAAGTGTTGGCAGCATCAGTATTTGGTAAAATCTTCAACTCACGAGCAACATCAATGTCTTGTAAGATATTGATAAGTGGAAACGCCTGAGATGATTACGGATCGATTAACAATATCCATGAGGTAGGGTACATGGAGTACACCTGGGCTACTGTACATGAAGCACATAATAAATATTGCCCATGGGGCATGTCTGAGACACTGTACGTGGAGTACACCTGAAATACTATCCATGGTACTGGTGTTGATTGTCTAACATGGTCAAAGAAATACATTGATGTTAATCGGTAGTAACTGAACTGAAACATGTAACATGATAGGCTGACTATTACTGCGCAGATTTAATGCTGGTTGTATAGAGGTTTAATAATATGATTAAACCGAATTTCAACAATGATTAGCATGAAGACAAAACCCACGTGAGGATATGAAAACTTGATTGTTACGATGATCATGAAAATTTAGTCAACTGAAGTTTAACAACGACTGATATGAATGGCTATGGTGCAATCTACATAATTCAAATAAGAAAACATGTGACTAAGTATGGGCGATTCTAGTTCGATCCATACTTGTCAAAATTTTATGAGAACTGTCATGTATAAGAATTTATAATCTAAGACTAAATATGGTTGGCTGTAGTCCAATCCACACTTGTCATGAATTTTATAAGCTGCCATGATATGACCAAAGGTGAACGTTTTGGGTTGGTTTACAAAACAATTATCGGCTGAAAACATGAATTTTGACCTACACAATGGTGAACGTCTATGGACTGGTTCACCCAGTAATATTCGACTGAAAACATGAATCTGACATGAGTAAGGATGAACTTCTATGGGTCGGTTCACCAATACAAAATCTGAAGGCAAGGGTGAACGCCTATTGGTCGGTTCACCGATGCAAAATTTTAGTAAAATCACATGCGACTAAATATGGTCAGTCTTGTACCAACCTTTTACTTAGTCAAAAACTTTGAGAAAACTGACTGATAAATGAAAACAATTGACTGATAATTTCATGAGGAACATGAAAGATAACAACGCCAAAATCTGGGAAGTTCCTGGTGACTACCCACTAGTCACAGGTCACGCTTTAGAGCTTACAGGTCGAACCTATAGCTCTGATACCATAATTGTAACACCCCACTTGGATAAGTGGACCGTTACGTGTATTTATGGCGTGTCATCAAAGCATAAGGTAAATGTCCTAAAACATTAACTGACCGTAAAGGAAATACCGGAATCAAACATCGGCAATCCAAACATAAGCCCAAAACATGAAAAGTAAAATACTGAATGAAAGGACTAAACAATGTCCAAATAAGCAGGATAATGTAAGAAATGCATAAAGTAAGAAGTCTGGATAGCTTCCATCCAAATGCACATGCTCTTAGAATCCTAAAAACGTCCTGGTGTACCTGCCGTTAGAACAAGAAAGGAACCACGGCTGAGCATAACGCTCAGTGAACAGATATAAAGCATGATAGGGAATTACTAAAATGAAACAGATGATAAAATACTGGAGCTGTAAGAATGATAAGTGAAGTGGCAGCGGAAATCTGTGTATAATCTGTAAAGTCTGATTTATAAATAATAAAGCTGAACTGTTATCTGTTAAATCTGAAAACATGCATTTACTGTAATTTAATTGCCAGAGCTTATATAGGTCATGTGCTGTAACAACGTTGCATGAATAACTGGAGGGGTGAACTCGTCATGCTTTAGAGGGGTGACCTCTAAATAACTCTGCTGGGTGGAGGGATCAGCTCCAATGTGAAGGATGTAGAGCACACACCACATTCACCCTGATAACTTGTAACACTTATAAGCCTAGGATGCATCCATACGCCCCACTAAACATACATATAAAAATGGCCAACCTGAACATGAGTGGGACGATGCAGGATATCACTCTCCTGCATGTGAGTCACGACACCGGTGCCTCTAGTGTCATGGTTACGGTACCTCCGTAACTAGTACATAAACTTGGTCATGCTTGTATATAATGCTCAGGCAATTTATTTAGTTATTAACATGATTACTGATAAGCTTAAACATATACTGGGGAAAAACATTTGGCTGCAGACGGGAATCCTAATCATGCATAGAAAGGAAGTCCTTACTGAAATGACGGAAAATCCGTACCTCTAGTCCAGTAACTGACGAAATGGAAGACTGAAGAATGCTACTCGGGCTTCACGTAAGCTACAACAATTAATAGACGCGAATAAGTTACATGTTCTATATTTACTTTACTGATTTTATTGGTTTCTTATTTATTCATTATATTTCTGGAAGTCTGTACGTATTTTTAACTGATGAATCTGTATTAATAATTATTCCTTAACATATTAATAACCTACTACTAATTACGGTATAACTAAATCTGGCGTTATATTATTACTAAAATAAGTAACTCGTTAAAATATAACGTTTTCTAATTTATAAGGTTTTTCTAAAGTCATATATAATCTATATAATAAAATTATACTTTTTAATTATTTCAAAACTATTTAATTATAATTTAATTTAAAATATAGTTTAAACCTTTACAAAAATTAATTAATAAAAGTATAATATAAAATCTACCTTTTCCTCATTATAATTAAATCGAGCCTACCGAGATACCCCTTTCTCGGTCGCACTAAAATGATTAAACCAAAATATATAAAATCTGACTTTTAAAATTAGCGACAGAAAACTGTCGCTAAAAACTGTCACTAAAAGCTACGTTTTAAAACGGTATAAAACTGTCACATAAACCTGCGACAGAAAACTGTCGCTAATACCTACCCAGCTCTTCCCACTTCTTATATTCTTAAGTTCCCACTGTTTGTTTTAAAAAGGTTCCCACTGCTAGTTATAATGAAAAGTTCCCACTGTTTGTTATGTTTTTACAACCAAACGCACCCTTATTTTTCAGAAAACCACCAAACACTCCCCTGCTGCCCATCTAAGACCCACCGAGACATCTAATATGTCTCGGTTGCCACTGCCAAAGCAAAGCCCCCTGCACATCAACCCAACACCCTCGATAGCCTATGTTACCCCCTGTCTTCTAATCAAACGCCCTTCGTGGGTTTTGGTTTTGCGGCCTACCAACCAGAAAGCCCACTGAGACACCCCTTTGTCTCGGTATCCGTGTAATCACACGACATCCGACCTAAATTGGTAAATCACTTGGTTTAAGGTCACATGTTCTTGAATCAATCATGGATTCGTGACATAAGGAGAGGAGGAAAAGAACAATTACCGTAAACGATGAATGGAACGACAATCACGAGTAATCGAACCCAGGATCAAAACACATGTCGGTCATCTCCCTTTTCTGTCTTTTTGTTTTTTTTTTGTCGGCAGCCCTCCCAAGACTTCAACCATAATCTCTTTTCCTTTTTTTTACAGATCGTGAGGAGGGAGAGGGGTTATATTACCGTCCTCTTTTTTTTTTTTAAGTCTTGTTGGGCTTCAGCCCATCAGTCTTTCTTGTCACATAAAAAAAACAGCCGACTCGTCTTTATTTTTGTAGTTTTTCATTTTTTTACGAACCGACTACCCTTTAAAGTATAGATACTTACATCTTTTAAACGTAAACACACGCTTGTATTTAATTCTCGTTTTTATTTCTGTAAGCTAATAATACGTATATAGTTTATTTAAAACCAAAACTGCGTATTTAATATTATTATATAAAATACGGGTTTTACATACACAATGTGTTTCATGTGTCCTTACTCAGAGGGTACCAGTATCATCCCCTTCACATGGTTCAGTATCCACTGGAACAGATACGTGAAGATCTCACCTTCATAGAAGAACCCGAACGAGTTCTTGACAGACAAGAACGAGTCATGAGAAGGAAGACGATTCAATTCGTCAAAATCCTTTGGAGGGATCATACCGAGCGGGAAGCCATATGGGAAACAGAGGAGTATATCCGGGCTTCTTACCCTCCTTTCATATTTTGAATTCGGGTATGTTCTTCTTTTTTCAGTTTACTTTATCTATAATTCAGGGACGAATTATTCTTTTTAGGGGGAAGAGTTGTAAAACCCGCATACTTTTACCATGAATAGTACCCTTAAGATCGTACGTACTAGATTAAAACTTTCCTTTTATAGTATGATTACGTTCACGTGTTAGAATTTTACGTATTACGTACGTGTTAGAACACGATAAGTATTTATTACGTACGAACGCACAATAATCATTTAAACAATAATTAATAACGAACATGCGATCATGAAATCATGAACGTAATTTAATCACGAGCTAATATTAATTACGTATATATATTTATTACGAACACGAATAAATATATTAAGTCACGGTTAATATTTAACAAGAACACATAAAACACGAACACGACTAAACACAAACGAACACTTAAATAATTAGACTCAGAAAATGGTACGGGTACCCCATGTGGGGCCCCTACCCGCGGCTACACCAAAGAAGGATGGGCCAAGCCCATCAAATTTTACTAAGAAAGGGGTTAAGGTGAAATCTTTGGTCATTTTCACTTTACAGTAAAAACATCAAAAAACCTAAAAAGATTTTTCCTCCTTCTCCTTGCTCTCCCTTTTGGCCGCCACATACAACAACACACAAGGGGGTGTTTGTTTGATTTTTGATCTTGAATTTGGTGCAAGTGTTCGTGTGTGTTCATCCTCATTTGATCCACGCATTCGGTATACCTTTTTAATCTTTTTTCTTTTTGTTTTGATTTAATAAATTAAATAAGAACATGATGTTTTTAAAAAGGTAATTAAAAACATAAATCAAACATGTAAATGGTTATGGGGTAAATCAAAATGGAGGATTTAGGGGTGTTTGTTGTGGCCGGCGCCTAAACCGAACCCCAAGGGGGTCTCGGCTTGGCATATGGACCACCACCGAGACCTCAAGGTCTCGGTTTGGTGGTGTGGGTCCCACGGCAGCAGCAAAAATGGGGGAAACCCCGAAGTAGTTCGGGGTATGGTGTTGATTACGGGTCCGGTTCATGGTTTTTAGTCACGATCCGGTTCATGGTTTATGTTAAGGTTATGTTTTAATAATCATATGTTAAAAATTAAATTAATAAAATATGACATGATTAATTTAATAAAACATGACTTAGGTTATAATTTAATTATTAGATAATGGAATTTTAACCTAAGTATTTATATTTTTCTAGACTTTATAATTAATTAATTATTAAAAGCCATGGCTATAATTAATTAATTAACATGACTTAGGTTATATTATTAATAATTAATAATACATGTTTTAACATAAGTATTTAACTTTATTTAATTAAAAACATGATATATTTAATATCATACTTTTAACCTATAGTTTATTTAAATTACATGTAATAATTAATAAACTATACCTTATATCAATATAACTTAGGAAAATAATCAGAAAACACTTAAGCTTATATACTTAGCTTATTTAACCAGCTTAAATCTATTTATGGAAACTTTCTATTTTTAGAAACTTATTTAATTAAGGTAGCTAATCTATTTATGGAAACTTTCTATTTTTAGAAACTTATCTATTTTAAGCAGTAATTCTATTTTTGGAAACTTTCTATTTTTGGAAACTTTCTATTTTTGGAAACTTTTTATTTTTGGTAACTTTATTTTTTTGGAAACTTTCTATTTTAGGAAACCTGCTATTTTTAGAAAGTTACTTATTATTACACAGTAAGTATAATAATACATGAAATACAAGAAATACATAACAGAATAGGCAGAATATAAGATTAACACAGTTTAAAGCTTAAAACAGTAAAACATAACATGAACCTATAAAATAAGCTAAGACATGACATAAAACCAGTTACGTATTTAATAATCAGATACATATACACGTATGTATTTATGTAGCATTAGTGTTACCGAAGTAGGACTCTCCTTAGTTCGTCTTCTTCGTTCACTGGACATAAGGTACGGATTCCCGTCCTTTCAGATGGATATTCTTTCCTTATTAGGATTCCCCGTATGCAACCAACTGTTTTCCCGTAGTATAAGTTTATATGTTTGATTTGCTTATGTTTAATTTAGAATACCTATAGCCATATACATGCATGACCAGTTTCACCTAGTTATGGAGGTACCATAACCATAACATTAGAGGCACAAGTGTTATGACTTCCCCACGGTGGAGTGATTGCTCGTGGCGTCCCTTCAGCTTTTGGCCATATTATTATATTTATCATGTGCGGCGTATGGGTGCATCCTAGTTACATGTTTTCAGCAGATTACTCAGTGTGAATGTGGTGTGTGCCTTGCATCCTTCACAAGGAGCTGATCCCTCCTACCCAAAACCAGTATATTAAATTAGAGGCAGCCCCTCTAATTTGCATGATGAGGTCACCCATCCAAGTATTCATGCACGGTGGATTTTCATGACCTATATTGGCTAATGGTAGAATATGTTAAACAGTTTTTATAAGATAAACATAAGGCTTTTCAAACTATAAAACCACTTTTACCAAGACTTAACCAGGTTATTCGGGACTTAGTTTCTTCCACTGTTATATGCTTATATGCTTGTACTATTCATGCTTTATTGTACATCCGTGCACTGAGCGTATTGCTCAGCCGTTTTCCTTTTCTATGTTCCCAAAACGGCATGTACTCAGGGGCGCTCGTAGACTTTAAGCGTACGTGCATATGGACTGGAAGCTTTCTAGCCTTTCTTTACTTTATGCATTATCTTTACTTTGATACTCTTGCTATGGACATTGTTTAGTCCTTTCATTTACAGTACTTATGTTTGTGTGTGATGAGCTTTACTTTTGGACTACCGATGTTTGATTCCGGTATTTTCCTTTTATGGTCATGTAATGTTTAGACATTTATCCTTGTATGCTTTGATGACACGCCATAATTACGCGTGACAGTCCATTATCAAAATGGGGTGTTAAGCTGGTTAAATAAGCTAAGTGTATAAGCTTAAGTGTTTTCTGATTATTTTTCTAAGTCATATTGATATAAGGTATAGTTTATTAATTATTACATGTAATTTAAATAAACTATAGGTTAAAAGTATTTAATTAAATATATCATGTTTTTAGTTAAATAAAGTTAAATACTTAGGTTAAAACATGTATTATTAATTATTAATAATATAACCTAAGTCATGTTAATCAATTAATTATAGCCATGGTTTTTAATATTTAATTAATTATAAAGTCTAGAAAAATATAAATACTTAGGTTAAAAATCAATGATCTAATAATTAAATTATAACCTAAGTCATGTTTTATTAAATTAATCATGTCATATTTTATTAATTTAGTTATTAACATATGATTATTAAAACATATCCTTAACATAAACCATGAACCAGATCGTGACTAGAAACCATGAACCAGACCCGTAATCAACACCATACCCCTAACCACTTCGGGGTTTCCCCCTTTTGCTGCTGCCGTGGGACCCATACCACCAAAACGAGAGCTTGAGGTCTCGGTGGTGGTCCATATGCCAAGCCGAGACCCCCTTGGGGTTCCGTTTAGGCGCCGGCCACAACAAACACCCCTAAATCCTCCGTTTTGATTTACCCCATAACCATTTACATGTTTGATTTATGTTTTTAATTAGCTTTTTAAAAACATCATGTTCTTATGAAATTAATTAAATCAAAACATAAAAGAAAAGGATTTAAAAAGGTATACCGAATGCGTAGATCAAACGAGGATGAACACACACGAACACTTGCACCAAATTCAAGATCAAAAATCGAACAAACACCCCTTTTATTGTGTTTATATGCGGCGGCCAAAGGGAGAGCAAGGAGAAGGAGGAAAAATCTTTTTAGGTTTTTGATTAATTTACTGTAAAGTGAAAAGTGGAAAAAAAGATTTACCTTAACCCCTTTCTTCGTAAAATTAAATGGGCTTGGCCCATGGCCTTGGTGTAGCCGCGGGTAGGGGGCCCCACATGGGGTACGCGTACCTTTTCTCGAGTCTAATTACTTTAGTGTTCGTTCGTGTTTAGTCGTGTTCGTGTTTTATGTGTTCTCGTTAAATATTAACCGTGACTTAATATATTTATTCGTACTCGTAATAAATATATATACGTAATTAATATTAGCTCGTGATTAATTTACGTTCATGATTTCATGATCGCATGTTCGTGATTAATTATTGATTAAATAATTATTGTGCGTTCGTACGTAATAAATACTTATCGTGTTCTAACACGTACGTAATACGTAAAATTCTAACACGTGAACACAATCATACTATAAAAGGAAAGTTTTAATCTAGTACGTACGATCTTAAGGGTACTATTCATAGTAAAAGCATGCGGGTTTTACAACTCTTCCCCCCTAAAAAGAATAATTCGTCCCCGAATTATAGATAAAGTAAACTGAAAAAGAAGAACATACCCGAATTCAAAATATGAAATGAGGGTAAGAATCCCGGATAGACTCCTCTGTTTCCCAAGTGGCTTCCCGCTCGGTATGATCCCTCGAAAGTATTTTGACGAATTGAATCGTCTTCCTTCTCATGACTCATTCTTGTCTGTCAAGAACTCGTTCAAGTTCTTCTATGAAGGTGAGATCTTCACGTATCTGTTCCAGTGGACACTGAACCATGTGAAGGGGATAATACTGGTACCCTCTGAGTAAGGACACATGAAACACATTGTGTACATGCAAAAGCTGCGGAGGTAACGCTAACCGGTAAGATACTTCACCGACTCGTTCAATGATAGCAAACGGTCCGATGAAACGAGGACTGAGCTTCCCTTTAATCGAGAAGCGTCTAACACCACGTGCCGACGAAACCTTAAGGAATACGTGATCTCCTACGTTAAAATGTATGTCCCTACGATGCTTATCGGCTTAACTCTTCTGACGTGACCGTGCTTCCTGAAGTTTCTGTTTAGCTACTGCGATCCTCTCATTGGTCATCTCTATGATTTCTAGTCCTTCAAGTGTTCGCTCGCCAACCTGATCCCAGCAGATTGGGGCACGACACTTTCTGCCATACAACATTTCGAAAGGAGCACACTTGATACTTGCGTGCCAACTGTTGTTGTATGCAAACTCCACCAAACAGATGTAATCGTCCCAATCACCCGTCCATTCCAACGCACATGACCTCAACATGTCTTCCAATGTTTGAATCGTTCGACTGTCCGCCTGTTTGAGGATGAAAAGCCGTGCTAAGCTTAAGTTGTGTACCCCAAGCTTTCTGCAGACCCTTCCAAAATCGCGTAGTGAAACGAGGATCTCTGTCTGAGATGATGCTGGATGGAGCACCGTGGAGTCTCATGATCTCTCTTCTATACGTATCGGCGCGTTTACTTATCGGATCTTCCTTACGGATCGGTAAGAAATGAGCTGATTTGGTAAGTCGATCTACGATAACCCAAATTGCATCGTGCTTCCTCTGGGTAGGCGGAAGACCAGTAACAAAATCCATGGTGATTTTGTCCCACTTCCACTCTGGAATATCTACCGGTTGAAGGAGACCGCCAGATCGCTGATGCTCGATCTTAACCTGCTGGCAGGTAAGACATTTGGAGACGTAAGTGGCCACATCCTGTTTCATACCACTCCACCAAAAGTATTGCTTGATGTCATGGTACATCTTAGTCGAACCAGGATGTATAGAGAATGGGGAGCTATGAGCTTCAGCTAACAAGGCTTCTCGGAGTGCTTGGTCATCAGGAACACAAAGTCTCGTGCCCTTCCATACGATAGCATCTGCATCTACTCTTAATTCCATCAGTTTCTCCAAATTCTGTACTATCGCCCAGATTTCTCCATCATCTTTCTGAGCTTCCTTGATCTTAGAGAGTAACTCGGGTTCTACTCTAAGATTAGCCTAGTAACCGTGTCGTCCATGTACCATGATTTCGATGTCTAGTCGCTCCAAGTCTCTTATGATTTCTCCTCAATTTTAATGCCGTTGAACATTCCGGACTTCCTGCTAAGAGCATCAGCTACTACATTTGCCTTTCCGGGATGATACTATAGATTTATGTCATAATCCTTCAACAGCTCTAACCATCTTCTCTGCCTCATGTTCAATTCACGTTGAGTGAAGATATACTTCAAGCTCTTGTGGTCCGTAAAAATGTCACATGATTCTACATATAAGTAGTGCCTCCATATCTTCAAAGCAAACACGACTGCAGCAAGTTCCAAGTCATGCGTAGGGTAATTTTATTCATAAGGCTTAAGCTGCCGTGAAGCATACGCGATCACTTTCACATGTTGCATGATAACACAGCCAAGTCCCTTCCCCGATGCATCACTATAGATTTGAAATCCACCCGTACCATATGGGAGAGTAAGAATAGGTGCAGATACTAGCTTATGCTTTAGGTCTTCAAAGCTCTTCTCTCGTTCTTCGGTCCAGACGAATTTCTCCCATTTCCGCATCAGTTTGGTCAATGGTAGTGCTAAGCGGGAAAAGTTCTCCACGAACCTACGTTAATAGCCAGCTAAGCCCAAGAAACTGCGGACTTCCGTTGCTGATGTCGGCCTCGGCCACTTAGTAATGGCCTCGACCTTCGCTGGATCCATAGTGATTCCTTCTGCTGATACAATGTGACCTAGGAATGCCACCTTGTCTAACCAGAACTCACATTTGGAGAATTTAGCATACAACTGCTTCTGGTGAAGAATCTGTAGTACTGTACGAAGATGGTCTTCGTGTTCCTCCTTGGACTTTGAGAAAATCAGGATGTCATCGATGAAGACATTGACGAACTTGTCCAGAAATTCATGGAAGATTCTGTTCATCAAGTCCATGAACACTGCTGGAGCATTTGTCAGGCCGAATGGCATAACTACAAACTCGTAGTGTCCATAGCGGGTACGAAAAGCAGTCTTGGCAATGTCCTGCTCCTTAACCCGTAGCTGATGGTAGCCTGACCTAAGATCAATCTTGGAGAAGTGTTTGGCCCCTTGGAGTTTGTCAAACAGGTTGTCTATACGCAACAATGGATACCTATTCCGGATGGTAATCTTGTTGAGCTCGCGATAGTCTATGCAAAGACGCATACTGGCGTCCTTCTTCTTAACAAATAAGACCGGTGCGCCCCATGGAGATGCGCTCGGTCGAATGAAACCTCGTTCAAGAAGTTCTTGCAGTTGATCTTTCAGCTCCTTTAACTCTATGGGAGCCATGCGATAAGGAGCCTTTGAGATCGGTTCAGCTCCTGGAATAAGCTCGATATTGAATTCCACTTCTCGTGCAGGTGGTATGCCCGGAAGTTCTGCTGGAAATACATCTTGGAATTCCGACACTATTGGTTGATCCTGAATTAATGGAGATTCAACATCCATGGCGTGAACCGTAGCTAGATAACCCTCGCAGCCATGTGACAGTAGTGCACGCGCTTGCAGGGTAGATATGATTTGTACAGACCATCCGGGTACGAACCCGTTATGAATGTACTCTGGTGAATTAACATCACCGAAGATAACTCGATATGAATGGCAGTCTAAGGTAGCATGATGCTTGGATAGCCAATCCATGCCCAAAATCATGTCGAAGTCATTCATGTCCAGCGGAAGTGCGTCAACAGGACGAAACTTATCGTCAAATTCTAGAGGAAGACTCTTGTATACATGGGTGATTAATACAGAGTCCCTCAAAGGCGTGGAAATAGTAAGTCTATTCTCTAGTGGCACGGGGAGCATCCTAATGTTCTTAGCATAAGCAGTAGAAATGACCGAGTGAGTAGCACCCGTATCGAAAAGAACACACGCAGCTTGACCATACATATACAAGATTCCAGTGATGGTACCTGTAGACTTGTTGGCCTGGTCTCGAGATGTCGTGTAGACACGCCCAGTGGTAGGAGGCGGCTTGGTATCAGCATGTCCCGATGTGCCCTCCATCTCGCCCTTACGGCAATCCTTCATGATATGGCCAGGAAGACCACACTTGAAGCATGCGTCAGTGTTACGACGACATGGCCCTGGGTGCTTACGGTGGCAAGTAGAGCAAAGAGGATGAGTATATCCTCCAGCAGGTGCTCTGGCTGGCTGAGGACCTGATAAAACATTTTACGTAAGACATGATAATAGGGTATAAAGGACAATACAGATAATTGTAAGATTGAATACCAGTGATAGCTGGACGGCTAGGCTGTGAACCTCTCTGGTTCTGGTCCCTACCGTTTCCATGGTTCCTGGTGGAAGATTTGCTAAAGTGTCAAAATATGAGTTATAACATGAAATCATAAGAAATAATTGTGTAAGTATTAGGACCTGCTGCCGTTGGAGTGTCCAGCGTTGTTACGGTAATTATCATTACCGCCACGCCTATCCATAGCAGAACGGTCGTTAGTCTGACCGTTTCCCTTGGGCTGATGAGGCTGCTGTTGAGTAGCCGGCAGTGACCGGTCCCCAGTTTTCTGCCTGGAAGATACAATTTAAAGAGATGAATAATTGACATATATGGAAAGAATACGGATTGGTCACCGCTTGAATACGAATGTTTACCTCTTGTCGGGTTTCTCAGCTTCCCCAAACTCATCTCTCTCATACAACATCTCCAGCTTACGTGCTGCATCGGCCACTTGTGCTACAGTGGTGAACGTAGCACACACCAGATTGTTTGCGACCGATGTGCGAAGAGCCCACCTAAAGTGGTGTGCCTGCTCTTCAGGAGTACCTGCTGCTGCACCAAGGAAACAAGCTAAGCGAAGAAAGCGCTGCATAAACTCATTGCTATTCTCCCTAGATCTCTGTCGGATCCCATGGTACTCCCTCTTGAGCTTGTCTTGCTCAGCCTTGGGAAAGAACTGCTCCATCACCCTATCTTTGAACTGAGCCCAAGTCAAGCCAGCAACCCACTCGTCACCTCCCTCAGATTGCATCAATGCTAACCACCAATTTAACACATCGCCTTCGAACCGGTAACATGCCAACCTCACCTTGAACACGGGGTCACAACCCATAGCATTGAAAATCTTCTCGATTTGAGCCAACCAGCTTTCGGCATCACTGGGCTATCTGTTTTCTCAAAAGCTCGAGGACAGAGCTTGTTGAATCTCTCCCGCCATACTGCCAATGTCGCTGGAGGAGGAGGAGGTGCTTGGTTATGCTGCTGATTGTTGGAAGCTTGAACCTCAGCCCTGATGTCGTTCCTCAGTTGAGGAAGCAAAGCTTGCATTGCAGCTTGGATTGCAGCATTGAGTTGTTCCTGTTCGCGTGTGAGAACCATCTGACAATATAACATAAAACATATGATTAACAGATCAAAACATAAAATATATATACATGAAAAAAATTTATACCAATAATTCCAGAGAAAAATTTTATGCAAGAAAATTTGTGTATGAATGCATGATGCAGTTTTATGATAACTTTTGTATGCTCGAGAGTGAACGCCTATGGTCAGTTCACCCAAAATAAAAGACATGGCGAGGGGACGCCTATGGGTCGGTCCCAAATTTAAAAGTTTCGATAAAACACATGCGACTAAATAGGGCCAGTCCTGTACCAACCATTACTTAGTCATAAACCTGCGACAATGACATATATATGTATGCTTAAAAATGATGAATGCATGAAAACGACTGTCAGTTCTAGGAAGACCATAGTGACTACCCACTAATCACAGGTCATATTTTGAGAGCCTACAGTTCGAAGCCTTGCCTCTAATACCATAATTGTAACACCCCATTTTTATAATGGAATGTCACGCGTAATTATGGCGTGTCATCAAAGCATACAAGGATAAATGTCTAAAACATTACATGACCATAAAAGGAAAATACTGGAATCAAACATCGGTAGTCCCAAAAGTAAAGCTCATCACACACAAACATAAGTACTATAAATGAAAGGACTTAAAAATGTCCAAAGCAAGAGTATCAAAGTAAAGATAATGCATAAAGTAAAGAAAGGCTAGAAAGCTTCAAGTCCATATGCACGTACGCTTAAAGTCTACGAGCGTCCCTGAGTACCTGCCGTTTTGGGAACATAGAAAATGAAAACGGCTGAGCAATACGCTCAGTGCATGGATGTACAATAAATCATGAATAGTATAAACATATGCATATAACAGCGGAAGAAACTAAGTCCTGAATAACCCGGTTAAGTCTTGGTGAAACTGGTTTTATAGTTTGAAAAGCCTTACGTTTATCTTATAAAAACTGTTTAACATATTCTACCATTAGCCAATATAGGTCATGAAAATCCACCGTGCATGAATACTTGGAGGGGTGACCTAATCATGCAAATTAGAGGGGCTGCCTCTAATTTAATATACTGGTTTGGGTAGGAGGGATCAGCTCCTTGTGAAGGATGCAAGGCACACACCACATTTACACTGAGTAATTTGCTGAAAACGTGTAACTAGGATGCACCCATACGCCCCACATGATAAATATAATAATATGGCCAAAAGATGAAGGGACACCACAAGCAATCACTCCGCCGTGGGGAAGTCATAACACCAGTGCCTCTAATGTTATGGTTATGGTACCTCCATAACTAGGTGAAACTGGTCATGCATGTATATGGCTATAGGTATTCTAAATTAAACATAAGCAAATCAAACATATAAACTTATACTACGGGAAAACAGTTGGCTGCATACGGGGAATCCTAATAAGGAAAGAATGTCCATACTGAAAGGACGGGAATCCGTACCTTATGTCCAGTGAACGAAGAAGACAAACCGAGGAGAGTCCTGATTCGGTATCACTAACGCTACATAAATACATACGTGTATAAGTATCTGCTTACTAAATACGTAACTGGTTTTATGTCATGTCTTAGCTTATTTTATACGTTCATATCATGTTTTACTGTTTTAAGCATTAAATTGTGTTTATCTTATATTCTATCTATTCTGATTAAGTATTACTTGTATTTCATGTATTATTATACTTACTGTGTAATAATAAGTAACTTTCTAAAAATAGCAGATTTCCTAAAATAGAAAGTTTCCAAAAATAGAAAGTTTCCAAAAATATAAAGTTTCCAAAAATAGAAAGTTTCCAAAAATAGTAAGTTTCCAAAAATAAAAAGTTTCCAAAAATAGAATTACTACTTAAAATAGATAAGTTTCTAAAAATAGAAAGTTTACATAAATAGATTAGCTGCCTTAATTACATAAGTTTCTAAAAATAGAAAGTTTCAATAAATAGATTAGATGCCTTAATTAAATGAGTTTCTAAAAATAGAAAGTTTCCATAATTAGGTATAAGCTGGTTAAATAAGCTAAGTGTATAAGCTTAAGTGTTTTCTAATTATTTTTCTAAGTCATATTGATATAAGGTATAGTTTATTAATTATTACATGTAATTTAAATAAGCTATAGGTTAAAAGTATTTAATTAAATATATCATGTTTTTAATTAAATAAAGTTAAATACTTAGGTTAAAACATGTATTATTAATTATTAATAATATAACCTAAGTCATGTTAATTAATAAGTGTGAAAACACTTATCCTTTTACCACTTATTTCCAATAAAAACAAGACCAAAACGTGTGATTTATGTCGTAAAAGTCGGAATTATGCGTGGTTTGTGTTTTTATTGTGTTTTAGGACCAAAAGATGAAAAAGGAAGAAAACACGGGCTTTCACGGGCTTTTATCGAAGAAAACGGGAAAAGACGAAGTCAAAAGATCAAGAGTGCTTAAAGAACGGATGTCCAAGACCTATTCTGGAGATTTATCGAAGAGCAAGTCTAAAGACGGAAGTTTAATGAATTCGAAGAACTTAAGTCTAATAGAAGAAGAAAATTAAAAGACAAGTTCAAATCCCGAGACTACAAAGACGAAGAATTAAAATCGAGTCGAGAAGAAAAAGAAAGAAGAAAGCACCACACATGCCTCCCACTTCCCTATAAATACCCTCCTAATCACATTAGGAGGGGGAGAGCTAGTTTTTATTTCTTTTAGTTTTCTTTCTAGTTTTTAGAGAGAGAAAGTCTTAAACTTTCTCTCACTAGTTCATCTTTTTCTTTTAATCTTTCAAGATTAAACACTTTTTGTATTGCTTATTTCATTAATCAAAGTTCTATTTTAAGCTTTTGATCCTTATTCTCATCCTACACTTCTTGATTTACTCTACCTTTGATCCGAATTTCACATCTCACTCGTATGATTTGATGCTTTTCGTGAATAAAGGTTTGATCTTTTGGTTTACACACAAGCTTTTACACGTTTAGGTCATAAGCTCATAATGCTTATTGACTTATTCAAATCTTAGCTTATTGATTTTCGGATTTTGAAAAAGGTTTTAGTAAGTTTAAAGTTCATTTCATAATGTTTTGATCTTTTATGTTTTAGAAGTCATCGAATTCAAGCTTTTTTGGATCGTTTAAGATTCGTTTAGAATTGCTTATTGCATTTGCTTATCGAAATTCACTCTTGCCACGAATTTCGGAATCAGTTACATCCCATCGCAATCTTAGGGTTTTGACACACATTCCGACGGTTTACTCCACTTTCCGATAGCTTTGATTTTCGATCGCAATAACCCATTAGGGTTTTACTTTGCGATCGGTTGGTTAATCCCCTTATTCCGATCTGGGTTGCGATCGCACATTGCGATCGCATATTCTGACGGGTCTTAAGGACTTGGTTAAGACGAAGTGCTGCCCGTTTTTCGATAGAGTCATTGCGACAACAGCATTCCGATAGATGCATATTGCGACAGAAGTGCTTCTTAAGTATTCCGATCTGAACTAGATTATTCCGATGGTTAATGTTAGTGACATTCCGATGGTTGCTATTTTTATTCCGATGAACATGAATTGTTTTATTACGATTGATTAACTTTAAGTTTAATTTTGTCAAAGCTTTAATTTACTCAACGACACTTTATTTACTTGCTAATAGTTTAAATTAGATAAACAAACCAAACCATTCTCTTGATTCACCAAAAGACGATTGAGTCGCACTTAAAACCGGTTTTCAATTCGAAAAGATTCGGAACTATAAGGAAATTTTATATTTGGTTTAAAAACCAAGTATTAAATGGCGCCGCTGCCGGCTCTTTTCGTTAAGATAAACGGTTTCTAGTGAGAGACGCATTGAATTTTGGGATCCGTTCTTTGAACGTTATTTTCATTGCTATAAAAATTTCCAAAATCCATAAAAAAAATATAAAACTCTTCACAAATACAAAAACATTAAAAAAACCTATAAAAACCAAAAATATTATATAGATATCCTTGTGTATATTTTTCTTCTGCAGGTGCATGCGTACTAGATCTACAAACTATTCTGAGCCCGAGACTCTTGAAGATTTAGATATGGCTGGTGTTAACAACAACAATAATCACCCACCTCAAAATAATTTGAATAACAACAACAACAACAACAACAACAATGTCCTTCTACCTGATTTACGAACCATGGAGGAATTGTGCCAACCCACTATGAACGGACGCGGAGGCCCGATTGCGCCAATGCACGTCACGGCTCAGGAGTTCTCGTTGAAGCATCACATGATACAACAAGTGCAAACGAACCCGTTTCGTGGAATTCCGGATGATGATGCCAACAAACACCTCGACAAATTCATTACCATTACCCAAAGCATGAAATGCCCCGGTGTTTCTATGGATGACCTTCGCCTCCAACTTTTTCCACACTCGCTTTCTCACCATGCCGAAAAATGGTTTGACCGTCTTCCTAAGAATTCTATTCATACGTGGAACGACATGACTCAACGCTTTTTATCACGCTACTTTCCCCCATCCATGGTCACTAGCCTTCGTAACCAAATCAGTGGATTTATGCAAGAGAATGATGAATCGCTTTTCGATGCTTGGGAACGTTACAATGATTTGATCGACCGCTGTCCTAATCACAATATGCTCCCCGTCACTCTCATTGACACCTTCTACAATGGTCTCACCGTTCGTGATCGTGACACGATCAATGCCGCCGCCGGTGGTACTTTTATGAAAAAGAGACCGGAGGAGTGTCGAGAGTTGATTGAAAACATGACTACTCACCACAAGAATTGGGATTCTTCCGCATCCTCAAGATCTAATCAGAGAGTCAATGTTTCGTCTACTTCTTCCACCACCAACCCGTCTATTTTGGAACGTGCTATTCTTGATATTAACAAAAGTCTCCAAATTTTGACTTCTAACCAAACTCAACAAGCTAAAGCCGTTGTTATCTCTTGTGACACATGTGGTGGTCCTCATTCCTACAATGAGTGTCCTTCTACTCACGGCAATTATTCTGAAGACGTTAACGCAGCCTACGGCACTTATTCCACGGGAGGCTATCAAGCTCGCCCGCAAGGAGACCGTGGCTTGCTAAGTTATCGTTCCAACAATTATCTTGCTCCCCCCGGTTTTCCCCCTGCAAACCAAAACCAACAACAAAGCTACAACCGAAACAACCAATCCCAACCTCGTGCTCAAAATCAATATCAATCCCAAAGAAACCCATACCCAACTCAAGGAAATTCTCAAGCTCCACCTCTCAATCAACCGATGGCCGTAAGTCAAGACGTCGAGACATTCATGAAGACCAATCGTGAGATGGTAACGAATCTTCAGAGTCAATTTGTCAACTTGAAGAATGACATGGTGAAACAAGGGAGCGATATTAGAGCCGAGCTAAGGAATGATATGGCCAAACACAGCAATGATATTAATGCCAACATGCAAAACTCTTTCAACAATCAAGCTCTTCACCTTCGTGATATGATTGGTTCGCTCATCCAAAGTAATCAACCCTCTTCTTCGGGTACTCTTCCGAGTAATACCGTTGCGAATCCAAGAGGGGAGATGAAAGCAATCACCACTCGAAGTGGAAAAGGTTATATGGAACCCGAGCTTCCTACACCTCCACCGGTGATTGTGAACAAGGAAAAAGAGCAACTTTCTTCACCTCCTTTACCATCTATCCCCATTTCCCCACCACCCGTGATTGTAAGTGATCCTATTCCTTTAAAGCCTTCTTCTTCATCCAATATACCTTATCCTTCAAGGTTGAGGAAAGAGAAGCAAAAGAGCAAGGATGATATTCAGGTTTCGAACTTCCTTAAAATGTTCAAACAATTGAATTTTAACATCTCCTTTGCCGAGGCTCTCGCTCACATGCCCAAATACGCTAAGATGTTTAAAGATCTTCTAAGTGATAAGGAGAAGCTTCTTGACATTGCTCAGACCCACCTTAATGAGAATTGCTCCGCAGTGCTCTTAAGGAAATTGCCCACCAAACTTGGTGATCCGGGTCGCTTCTTGATTCCTTGCAACTTCCCAGGAGTAGAGAATTGCATGGCCCTAGCCGATCTAGGTGCCAGTATAAACTTAATGCCTTTAAGTGTTTGGAAGCAATTATCTCTCCCCGAGCTAGTCCCCACCAAAATGACTTTGGAATTAGCTAACCGTACGGTTGCGTATCCAGTGGGGATAGCCGAAGATGTCTTTGTTGGCGTTGATAAATTCACCTTCCCGGCGGATTTTGTTGTCGTTGATTACGAAATGGATCCCCGTGTTCCATTAATCGTTGGACGTCCATTTCTGAGGACCGGTCGCACTCTTATTGATGTAGCCGCAGGCGAAATAATCATGAGAGTTGGTGACGATCAAATTGTCTTCAACATGGGTAAGATTTCTAAGCAGCCTTATTCATATGAGAATGTTAATGCTATTGATGTTCTCGATGAGGCTTGTGAAGAACATTTTCATGATGCTTGCAAAAGTACTCTTTCCTCTCTACCCAATGTTGAGACCGTTGCCTCAATTGCTCCAGCATTGACTCCTTTTGGAGAAAGTGACTTGGACGACTTCGAAGCTAGCTTGGGTCCTCTCGATATTATGTATGATAATTTGTCCACAAATTGGGATGAAGACATTAGTACTATTGAGAGACTTCTCAATGAGGACCCGTTGTCTCCTCCTGCTCCTAAAGAGGTGACTAATGATGATCCATCGTTAGTTTCACCATCTATTGAGAATCCCCCTACTCTCGAGCTTAAGGACCTTCTGCCTCATCTTGAGTACGTTTTTCTGGAAGACGACGAGAAGCTGCCAGTCATCATCGCAAAGGATCTGAAAGAAGACGAAAAAGAACGCCTTGTCGCTGTGTTGAAGAAGCATAAACGCGCTATCGCTTGGAAAATCTCGGACATCCGTGGAATTGATCCTCATTTCTGCACACATAAAATTCTCATGGAGGACGACTTTAAGCCCATAATTCAAAGTCAACGAAGGGTGAATCCTAAAATACATGAAGTCATCAAAAAAGAAGTTATCAAACTTCTTGATGCGGGTATGATTTACCCTATTTCGGATTCACCATGGGTCAGTCCAGTCCATTGTGTGCCTAAAAAAGGCGGAATCACCGTTGTGCCCAATGCAAACAACGAGTTAATTCCTACCCGTCTCGTTACTGGGTGGAGAGTTTGTATAGACTACCGCAAACTCAATGATGCCACGAGAAAGGATCATTTCCCTCTACCTTTTATGGACCAAATGCTTGAACGTCTAGCTGGCAATGAATATTACTGCTTTCTGGATGGTTTCTCGGGTTATTTTCAAATACCCATCGATCCCCAAGATCAAGAGAAGACAACATTCACTTGTCCCTATGGCACATTTGCTTATAAACGTATGCCATTTGGCTTATGCAATGCCCCCGGGACTTTCCAAAGGTGCATGTTGGCTATCTTCCATGACATGGTTGAGCAAACCATGGAAGTCTTCATGGATGATTTCTCGGTCTTCGGGGATTCCTTCTCTGCTTGCCTTGCCAATTTGGAACGTATGCTTAAGCGGTGCGAAGACACTCGCCTTGTTCTGAATTGGGAAAAATGCCATTTTATGGTAAAAGAAGGCATTGTGCTAGGACACAAAATCTCTAAGGCCGGTCTTGAAGTCGACCGTGCTAAAGTAGATGTCATAGCCAAATTACCTCCACCTTCAACCGTGAAGGGTGTGAGAAGTTTTTTGGGTCATGCGGGCTTCTATCGTAGATTTATTCAAGATTTCTCTAAAATCGCTCGCCCGATGACCCACCTCTTGGAAAAAGATACTCCTTTTATCTTTTCTAAAGAGTGTCTCCAAGCCTTCAATCTTCTTAAGGACCAGCTAACTAAGGCACCGGTCTTGGTTACCCCTAATTGGGAGCTGCCTTTCGAATTGATGTGCGATGCTAGCGACTTTGCTATTGGTGCGGTTTTGGGCCAAAGAGTGAATAAACACTTCCAACCGATCCACTATGCTAGAAAAACAATGACGGGGGCTCAACTGCATTATACGACAACCGAAAAAGAGCTTTTAGCTGTTGTCTATGCTTTTGAGAAATTTCGCCCCTATCTTGTTTTATCCACCACCATCGTATACACGGACCATTCCGCGTTGAAGTACTTGATGACTAAGAACGATTCTAAGCCAAGACTTCTCCGCTGGGTTTTACTCCTTCAAGAATTCAACATTGAAATTCGTGACAAGAAGGGAGCCGAAAACCTGGCCGCGGATCATCTGAGTCGACTTGAGGATCCATATCAGGGGGATCATCCGAACAAAGAGATCAATGACTCTTTCCCCCTAGAGACTCTAATGTCTATAAATCTCAATCTTGATGGCACCCCGTGGTTTGCGGACATTGCAAACTACTTAGCGGGTGGTATTCTCATCCAAGGGTTAACATCCCAACAAAAGAAGAAGTTCTTGAATGATGTTAAGACTTACTTTTGGGATGACCCTTATCTATTCAAATAGTGTGCTGATCTGATTATTCGTCGATGTGTTGACGGACCGGCAGCTTTTGACATCCTACAAGCTTGCCACAAAGGACCCACCGGTGGTCACTTTGGTCCCAACTACACCGCTAAGAAAGTGTTTGATTCCGGATTCTACTGGCCCACCATTTATCGTGACGCTCACGAAATGGTTAAGCATTGTGATGCTTGCCAACGTCAAGGCAAGATCACACATAAGGATGAGATGCCTCAAAATTTCATACAGGAATGTGAAATCTTTGACGTATGGGGCATCGACTTTATGGGGCCATTTCCATCATCCAAAGGGAACACGTACATCCTCGTCACCGTCGACTACGTCTCTAAATGGGTTGAAGCTAAGGCTCTTCCTACGAATGATGCGAGGGTGGTTGTGAACTTTTTGAAGCAGCTTTTCGCTCGATTTGGCGTTCCTCGTGCTATCATCAGTGACCGCGGGACTCATTTTTGCAACGATCAATTTGCAAGAGTCATGGCAAAGTATGGTGTCAATCACCGTCTTTCCACCGCCTATCATCCCCAAACCAATGGGCAAGCCGAGATATCTAACCGTGGCTTGAAGAGAATTTTGGAGCGTACTGTGGGAGAGCATCGTGCCGCGTGGGCCGATAAGTTAGATGATGCTCTGTGGGCTTTCCGTACTGCTTACAAGACCCCGATCGGTTGTACACCCTATCGTCTTGTGTACGGGAAAGCCTGCCACCTACCCATCGAGCTGGAACATAAGGCGCACTGGGCCTTGAAGTGGGCTAACTTCGACATCATCAAAGCCGGTGATCATCGCAAGGTTCAACTCAACGAGCTAAATGAACTAAGGAATGAAGCTTATGAGAACTCGCTGATCTACAAGGAGAAGACGAAGATTATCCACGATGCTAAAATCAAGAACCGAGAGTTCCACGTTGGTGATCAAGTCTTACTCTTTAACTCTCGGTTGAAGATCTTCTCTGGCAAGTTGAAGAGCCGCTGGACTGGTCCATTCACCGTCGCCAAAGTCTTTCCGTATGGGACCATTGAGCTTTCTCAGCCGAATGGGCCCAATTTCAAGGTGAATGGCCAGCGTCTGAAGCTGTACTTTGGTGAGGACATCTCTCACGAGATGATTCCATCCCTCACCACGTTCCCCATGAACTAAACTTGGGTCGAGTCAGGCTCATGACTCGGTGAACAAAAACAAGCGCTTCTCGGGAGGCAACCCGTGTTCTATCCCTTACTGTTTTCATAATAAGTGTAGGGGGAGCCCCGCATATGTTTTTTGTCTTGTTTCTTGTGCTGTGCAGGGATTAAAGCTTCAGAGAGCATCTTGATGACTTTTGACGAACCGTGATACCGTGTTTCCCATCTTCCCGGTTCTATCCTAAACTCTTGTGATTCAATATTTCATATTCTATATGTTCACATTGAATTCACTTTAGTTGTCCTTTCCTTAGCCAGATTTAAACAAAGTGCACAATGTCCTAAGTGTAGGGGAGTTTACTCCCACATACTTAAACATTGAGGACAATGTTTATCTCAAGTGTAGGGGGGACTTCTATCGAAGTAAGTGGTCTTTTCCATGAATTTGCCTTCATTTTAACCGGAAAATTTGATTTTTCGACATTTTTCAAAATTTTTAATCTATTTTGGCCTAGTTGTATAGTTGTATTTGCCTTTGTTATGTTTCCTTTGCTAAAATAAATTTTTAATAAAGTGGTTTTAGATTTTTCTTAGTCGTGAACCTTTTGACTCAACCCGAGTTTACTTGCCTAAGTTTACTCTAGCTAGTATCCTTAACATGTTTAAGTCAAGTTTTGCTAGGCTTTTATATAGGGAGCTATAAAACGCGAAAGTCTTAACTCTCACGGGTTAAGAACAAGAACTTTTCGCAAGTTCCTATAATTGATCCTAGAGAGTCTTTTATCAAGGGAACTTTAAAATGCGATTTCTAAACTTGAAAAAGTCTAAGAAGTTGTAAGATCCTATAGGCGACTCGAAAACCCAAAACTTTGATTTAATTGGCTAAGCATCCACGAGTCTCATTCCTTGAGATTTTAAACTGTGGAGAACGAGAGATGATAGAGTCAATTATAAGTTCGGTATTCTTTCGTGAATTTATGTGAGTTAATTATGAACCTATTCTCCCTCCGCTTGCTAATAAATTAATCTGCTAATAAATAAGGTTGTACGATTTAAAAGGTTACTTAGCTTCTAGCCCCAGATCGTTTAAAAGTTGCTCGGTAATGACGAGAGTTCATAGCCAAGGCATAACTTATGAAGCGGGGCGCGAAGATTGGCGAGTCCGAAAAGGCCCTAACAAGGCATGAGGGCTACATTTTGTTGCTAAAGATCCAAAAGTGATGTGAAGAATCATTTATCAAAAATCAATATGAAGGATCGAGACACACGACGAAAAGCAAGAACTCCCCAAAAGTCATGGAGAAGTCTATCCGAAAAGACCCTAACAAGGTATGAGGATAAATAGATCCAAGTCCTAAAAGGAGGCGGATCGTTGTATATCAAAGTCCAAAATAAAGATTGGAGAAAAATGAAGAAGTCGTGGTCCAAAGATGAAGAATCTCTCAAAAAACTTCAAGTGAAGAAATTCCTATTATGAAGAGAAGACCATAATTTCAAGAACGTCTCTTGAAGATTCGAAGTATGAAGTCGTTGCCAAATATCGGCCCGAGAAAGGTCTCAAATCGCGAACCAAGTTATGCCAAGATATGAACTTTCTGATATCCCGAGAAGCAACTTTAAAAGATTTGGTCCTTTAGCTAACTATTGATTAAATCGTTCACCTTATTTTCGGACTAAATAACTATCGAAATAAGTCAAACAATGCATCCTTGTGATCATTCAAGACAAAAATAAAATATAAGAGATACACCTAGGAATAAGGGAGTCTAAGTGAATAATTGGCCCACATGAGTTCGTGATAGTTTGCCAACTTATAATAACAATGATCTCGTTTTTAAGCTTGGTATGGGGAACGTGAAACTTGAGGATGAAAAATGTTCATGGCTTCCAAAGCTCAATGTAAGTTTTTAATTTCTTTACTTATTTCTATCTTTTATGTTTAGACTTTAATAAAGGCCAAGGTGGGTTATTTATGATGGGAAATGTAAACCGTGCTTAAAATTAATGCATTGCATGAGGGCATTGCAATGGTCAAGTGTAGGGGATTTAATAAGTGTGAAAACACTTATCCTTTTACCACTTATTTCCAATAAAAACAAGACCAAAACGTGTGATTTATGTCGTAAAAGTCGGAATTATGCGTGGTTTGTGTTTTTATTGTGTTTTAGGACCAAAAGATGAAAAAGGAAGAAAACACGGGCTTTCACGGGCTTTTATCAAAGAAAACGGGAAAAGACGAAGTCAAAAGATCAAGAGTGCTTAAAGAACGGATGTCCAAGACCTATTATGGAGATTTATCGAAGAGCAAGTCTAAAGACGAAAGTTTAATGAAGTCGTAGAACTTAAGTCTAATAGAAGAAGAAAATTAAAAGACAAGTTCAAATCCCGAGACTACAAAGACGAAGAATTAAAATCGAGTCGAGAAGAAAAAGAAAGAAGAAAGCACCACACATGCCTCCCACTTCCCTATAAATACCCTCCTAATCACATTAGGAGGGGGAGAGCTAGTTTTTATTTCTTTTAGTTTTCTTTCTAGTTTTTAGAGAGAGAAAGTCTTAAACTTTCTCTCACTAGTTCATCTTTTTCTTTTAATCTTTCAAGATTAAACACTTTTTGTATTGCTTATTTCATTAATCAAAGTTCTATTTTAAGCTTTTGATCCTTATTCTCATCCTACACTTCTTGATTTACTCTACCTTTGATCCGAATTTCACATCTCACTCGTATGATTTGATGCTTTTCGTGAATAAAGGTTTGATCTTTTGGTTTACACACAAGCTTTTACACGTTTAGGTCATAAGCTCATAATGCTTATTGAATTATTCAAATCTTAGCTTATTGATTTTCGGATTTTGAAAAAGGTTTTAGTAAGTTTAAAGTTCATTTCATAAAGTTTTGATCTTTTATGTTTTAGAAGTCATCGAATTCAAGCTTTTTTTGGATCGTTTAAGATTCGTTTAGAATTGCTTATTGCATTTGCTTATCGAAATTCACTCTTGCCACGAATTTCGGAATCAGTTACATCCCATCGCAATCTTAGGGTTTTGACACACATTCCGACGGTTTACTCCACTTTCCGATAGCTTTGATTTTCGATCGCAATAACCCATTAGGGTTTTACTTTGCGATCGGTTGGTTAATCCCCTTATTCCGATCTGGGTTGCGATCGCACATTGCGATCGCATATTCCGACGGGTCTTAAGGACTTGGTTAAGACGAAGTGCTGCCCGTTTTTCGATAGAGTCATTGCGACAACAGCATTCCGATAGATGCATATTGCGACAGAAGTGCTTCTTAAGTATTCCGATCTGAACTAGATTATTCCGATGGTTAATGTTAGTGACATTCCGATGGTTGCTATTTTTATTCCGATGAACATGAATTGTTTTATTACGATTGATTAACTTTAAGTTTAATTTTGTCAAAGCTTTAATTTACTCAACGACACTTTATTTACTTGCTAATAGTTTAAATTAGATAAACAAACCAAACCATTCTCTTGATTCACCAAAAGACGATTGAGTCGCACTTAAAACCAGTTTTCAATTCGAAAAGATTCGGAACTATAACGAAATTTTATATTTGGTTTAAAAACCAAGTATTATTAATCAATTAATTATAGCCATGGTTTTTAATAAATAATTAATTATAAAGTCTAGAAAAATTTAAATACTTAGGTTAAAAATCCATGATCTAATAATTAAATTATAACCTAAGTCATGTTTTATTAAATTAATCATGTCATATTTTATTAATTTAATTTTTAACATATGATTATTAAAACATATCCTTAACATAAACCATGAACCGGATCGTGACTAGAAACCATGAACCGGACCCGTAATCAACACCATACCCCAAACCACTTCGGGGTTTCCCCCTTTTGCTGCCGCCGTGGGACCCACACCACCAAACTGAGACCTTGAGGTCTCGGTGGTGGTCCATATGCCAAGCCGAGTCCTCCTTGGGGTTCGGTTTAGGCGCCGGCCAAAACAAACACCCCTAAATCCTCCGTTTTGATTTACCCCATAACCATTTACATGTTTGATTTATGTTTTTAATTAGCTTTTTAAAAGCATCATGTTCTTATGAAATTAATTAAATCAAAACATAAAAGAAAAGGATTTAAAAACGTATACCGAATGCGTGGATCAAACGAGGATGAACACACACGAACACTTGCACCAAATTCAAGATCAAAAATTGAACAAACACCCCTTTTCTTGTGTTTATGTGCGGCGGCCAAAGGGAGAGCAAGGAGAAGGAGGAAAAATCTTTTTAGGTTTTTGATTAATTTACTGTAAAGTGAAAAGTGGAAAAAAGATTTACCTTAACCCCTTTCTTAGTAAAATTAAATGGGCTTGGCCTATGGCCTTGGTGTAGCCACGGGTAGGGGGCCCCACATGGGGTACCCGTACCTTTTCTCGAGTCTAATTACTTTAGTGTTCGTTCGTGTTTAGTCGTGTTCATATTTTATGTGTTCTCGTTAAATATTAACAGTGAATTAATATATTTATTCGTGCTCGTAATAAATATATATACGTAATTAATATTAGCTCATGATTAATTTACGTTCATGATTTCATGTTCGCATGTTCGTGATTAATTATTGTTTAAATAATTATTGTGCGTTCGTACGTAATAAATACTTATCGTGTTCTAACACGTACGTAATACGTAAAATTCTAACACGTGAACGTAATCATACAATAAAAGGGAAGTTTTAATCTAGTACGTACGATCTTAAGGTTACTATTCATGGTAAAAGCATGCGGGTTTTACAACTAACACTAGAGGCACTAGTGTTATGACTTCCCCACGGCGGAGTGATTGCTCGTGGCGTCCCTTCAGCTTTTGGCCATATTATTATATCTATCATGTGGGGCGTATGGGTGCATCCTAGTTACATGTTTTCAGCAGATTACTCAGTGTGAATGTGGTGTGTGCCTTGCATCCTTCACAAGGAGCTGATCCCTCCTACCCAAAACCAGTATATTAAACTAGAGGCAGCCTCTCTAATTTGCATGATGAGGTCACCCCTCCAAGTATTCATGCACGGTGGATTTTCATGACCTATATTGGCTAATGGTAAAATATGTTAAACAGTTTTCATAAGATAAACATAAGGCTTTTCAAACTATAAAACCAGTTTTATGAACATGTTCCAGGTTTTCCAGGACTTATATATTTCTGCTGCTATTAAGTCTTTATTATGTTTTAGTCATTTATACTATGTCTATATCCGTGCACTGAGCGTTTTGCTCAGCCGTTACTTTCATTTCCATGTCCCAAAATGGCAGGTACCCTAGGAAAGACTCGAGCATTTGGAGGACGTGCATAGGATGGAAGCTGCTAGAGACTTATTTTCCTTTTTGCCTTCATATACTTATGCTTGTTTAGTCTTTCATTCCTTTCTTTTGCTTTATTATGTTTTGGGCTTATGTTTGGGAACCAATGTTGATTCCGGTTATCCCTATGGTCATGTAATGTTTTAGACACTTATCCTTGTATGCTTTGATGACACGCCATAATTACGCGTGACATTCCATTATCAAAATGGGGTGTTACAATTATGGTATCAGAGCCAAGGCTTCGACCTGTAGGCTCTAAAACTTGACCTGTGACTAGTGGGTAGTCACCAGGAGCTTCCGAAACCAACGTTTGTTATTCTACGTATTGATGTTTTCAGCGCATTGTTGCTTTAACCATGATGTTTTCAGCACCTTGAGGTTTTAACCTTGATGTTTTCATCGATATTGTTTTACTAATATGGATGGACAACCGTCATTCATATTTAGTTATGTGTCATTGTTTCATGCATAAAGTTCCTCGTGAACTGTGGCTATGTGGACTGAACCCTAGTAGTCCATAATTAGTCACATAATTTTTTTTTCTGATAAGTTTTGACAGATGAGTTTCATTTATTTATGTTTCATGTATCATTGTTGCAGGGATTATGACTAAGTAATGGTTGGTACAGGACTGTCCCTATTTAGTCTCACGTGCTTTTATCGAAACTTTTAACTTTGGGACCGACCCATAGGCGTCCCCTAGCCACGTCCTTTGTTTTGGGACCGACCCATAGGCGTCCCCTCGCACATATAAACGTTTTTGTAAACTACATTACGCATTCATGCACTTTTTTTCATGCATAAAATTTTTCTCATGATTTATTGGCATAATTTTTTTTATTTTTTTTATGTCCCCTCATAAGTTACTATGTTTTATTGTCAAGTATGTTTTCATACTGTCATGGTTAAACTCAGTTTCATGCTGATTATGTTATACACTCCTTCATGTTAAACCGTTTCATGTTTCTTCATGATAATTCCGTCTTCATGTGGATTACGTCTTACGCCTCTTTTGTTATTATACCTTCATGCAAGACATTGTTGGATTTCATTGAATTCTGCTTTCATGATAGTCATGGTTGGTTTTCATTGATCATGCTGTCAGGCAAATCATCAATGAATTTTGTGTAACCATACTTTAACGTTTCTCGATATAACCAAAATGATGTCTATGCTAATACTGCCAGGTTTTCATGATGGTTTTTCTAACCGTTTAACCGATATACTTTCCTTAAATCATGATAAATGATCGACCCCATACCGATCATTTCATGTTCATTCCACGTGTACTCCACGTACTATATTTCATCTGTATTACACGTACCTTAATCCATGTGTATTCCACTTGCAATACTTCACGAGTATTCGCTAGTCGATTTTGAATCATCTCAGGCGTATTTTCAATTGCTGATATTCTACAAGATTGCTGATGCCGCTCATAACTTGGAGATTTACTAAAGGTTGATGCTGTTGACGTTCGGAGACGCTACGAGATGCGGATGCTGTTCACAACCTGGAGATCCTACAAGACAAAGACAAAGGCGTCAAAGCAAAGCAATTGGACGAGAAGATGCTTCACCATCAGACGATTTACATCAATCATTGTCCCTGATTCTTAGTTACATGTCACACGTCATTCGGCTGTCATTTCAGCCATATGAGTGCAAACTGGTACCAGCCGGCCACTTAGCTGAATAGTTACATGAATCACGGTCATGAGAATGACCGTCATGGAACTGACAGACAGGACGATAGTAACCACTAGTATGACAGAACTATCTTAGAAATCGCAACCGCGGCTCCGGGCGCGGACGTGATCAGACATACAAAGGATCAGTAGTCCAACCGATCCGCCAAGTCTGGCATAATAACCTAATATTGTGGTTCTATTGTTTACGTCTCAAGACACATGTCAAGACATCAGTCAAGACACATGTCTCACGTATACTTTTTGAAGACACATGTCAAGACACCAGTCAAGACATATGTCATGCTTATAGTTCCAAGAAATAGTCAAGACACATGACTCACGTCCAACTATGGAACATTTCTAAGAATTTCAGGGTAACCTCCAAGGGTATATCTATTTTGTTGTACCATGTATGAATCAGGCCACAAGAATTTCAGTACCATTATCGGCGCATCAGTGAGAACTGTCACGTTTCCTGATGACACTTTCATTTCTTGTAACCATAGCTCATAGATTCATGACCATGAAGGACGCCTTTCGTATTCCCACGTATACGAATGTTTTCCTTCAGCTTAATGATGAGATCCAAGCTGCAAACGCATTTCCTCGGACAGACACGAGTTGAATTTTATCCAAATTATGGACTATGAACAACACACCATGCTATGATTCATAATTATGTACAGTAATGTTCAGACTCCTGAATACATTCAGCTTGATTTTCCATCAGGAAAATCTGTAGAAATTATCTATGCTTACAAGCATGTGCGTTGTTAGCCATGGTCGCTAAAATTTTCTAGCTGTCAGTAAGACACGAGCACTTAAGTCTTTTACGCATAGCCAGTTGATTATTCCAAAATCTTCCTATACATTCCAGAAGAACCTACAAGGAGAAGGATGGTACCATGAGATTATGTGTCGACTACCGTCGATTTAAACAAATCACCATTCATGACCGTTATTCTCCTCCACGTATTGACAACATGTCCAATCGACCTTATAGTGTTAATCACTTTTCCAAGATCGAGCTCATGATCATGCTACCAACAGTGATGAGTGAAAGAGCAGGACATGTCCATGACTGCTATTCGTACACGACTCGGTCAAGCTAGATTTATGATTTTGAATTAGTCTCATCAATGCTCCAACGGCATTATAAGAATGAGTTTCCATGAACTCATAGCAAATGCATCAGTGTTTTCATTGAGGATAACCTAATTTCCTCTAAGCCTAGAGAAGAACAGGAAGACCATATCTGCACTATGTTGCAAATTCTATGACAAGAGAAATTTTACCCTGGAAAATTTTCCAATATCAATTCTGTTTGATTACAGTGACACGCTGAATCACATGGTTTTCTACGGTTAATCTTACCATGACTCAGCTTATGCGTAAAGGAGAGAACCCTACACTACATTAGGTGTTCTAGAAAATCCTACGCTAGGAGAAGTCTAGATTCAGAGACTCAGAGTTTCATAAACTCCTATGTATCAAGTTCTACGAAGCAAGATACAGTTACGTTCATATCTAGGTACCTGACATACCAACAGGTTAAGATAGGACACCAACAAACTAGGATGTTTTCATCATCTGAAATTGTGAATTGAAATGGGACAAGATCTCCATGGATTTTGGTTACCAGATTAACGCAAACTCAGAAAGCATGATGCTATCTGGGTTATTGCAAATAGTTTGATCAAGTCTGCAGAAACCTTACATACGCAAGGATTTCAGAACCAACAGATTGATCGAACATGTTATAGCCAAGGCTCATCCGATCACTTGGCAATCCCCCAGTTATCGGGTCAGATAAAGATTCACAATTGTGCTCCTTATTTACTTCACGTCTTCATTCTAATTCCACGACTTGCTTTCATGCTCGCGTTCATGACACCATTCACATTCATGATGGTATCTTGGCTTATGATTTTACGTTCATTTTTTTCTCATTCTGGGAAGTTTTGCACCCAAGTTTAGTATAACTCCCTATCCTCAGATAGACGTTTCTCGTTATATTCTATGTCTCACCTTGTAGCGTTTGGCGTTACCACCATCATATTCTATGTTCACGATATGTTTCACATGTAATGTTCATTCCACGTTCCTCATATCATGATCAAGATATGTTACACGTATCATGGATCACGATATGTTTACTCATACTACACTCACCAAATCTCCACGTATCACATTCAAATTTTCCACGTATCACGTTCAAAATTTTTCACGTATCACATTCAAAAAGTTTCACGTACTACATTTCTTTATATCTCGCGCATCGTTGCTAATTATCAGTTAAGTTAGAGTGTTTTGCACGATAACATTTTAGTTGCCCTTACACGTTAATTCTTATCCCTCAATCAAATTTAGGGGATCTACCTTACGTTGATAACCAAGAACTTCTTCGTATTCCAAGTCAAGGTTAGGAGGACCAATATTTATCATTCGTGTCAAGATCTTGTGAAGGAACCGTTCGAAGAGGGAAGCCACTTGAAAACGGACAAGTTCATCCGGACTTCTTATCCGTTTTCTCTTATCAATTAGATATGTCCTTTCAGTCACGTCACGTTCCATGTCCTTTCAAGACATGTCACGTTCCGCGTTCCTTCTACCATGTCACCTGCACGTTCATTTATCTTACATACCGTCTCAGTTTGATTCGGGTATGTTTCTCTTTTTGTTACGTTATCTATAACTCGGGGACGAATTATTCTTTTTAGGGGGGAAGAGTTTTAAAACCCGCATGCTTTTACCATGAATAGTACCCTTAAGATCGTATGTACTAGATTAAAACTTTCCTTTTATAGTATGTTTACCTTCACGTATAAGAATTTTAAGTATTACGTACGTGTTAGAACACGATAAGTATTTATTACTTATGAACACACAATAATTATTCAAATATAATTATAATCACGAACATGCGATCATGAAATCATGAACGTAAATTAATCACGAGATAATATTATTTACGTATATATATTTATTACGAACACGAATAAATATATTAAGTCACGATCAATAATTAATTAGAACACATAAAACACGAACACGATAAAATACGAACATACACTATAATATTTAGACTCGAGAAATGTACGGGTTACCCTTATGTGGGCCCCTACCCACGAAATTAGGAAGAAAAGGGCCAAGCCCATTATTTTATTTAACATGGAGAAAAAGGAAAAACAATCATTTTATTTCTAAACCTAAAAAAAAGTAAAAATCCTAGCCTCCTTTTCTCTCCCCTTTTCTCTTTGGCCGCCGGTTTGGATCATCACCACAAGGGTGATTGGGTTGATTTTGGTGTTGATTATTTACAAAGAGCATTAGTGTGTTCATCCTCCTTGATTCACGCATTCGGTAAACCTTAAAACCCTTTTCTTTTAATCTTCTATTTTATTTTTACACATGAACTTATAAGGGTTTTGTTTTAATATGATTATCATGTTAATTAAATCAAGGGGGGTAAATGTTTTGATGTTTCAGGGTTGTTTGTTGTGGCCGACGCAAGAACCGAGCCCCATAGGGGTCTCGGCTTGATTTAATCCACACCACCGAGACCACAAGGTCTCGGTATGGTGATGGTGGTCCCACGGCAGCAGCCAAAACAAGGGAACCCCGACTTGGTTCGGGGTATGGTGTTGATTACGGGTCCGGTTCATGGTTCTTGTCACGATCCGGTTCATTGTTCATGTTAAGGTTATGATTTTAATAATCATATGTTAACTATTAAATTAATAAAGCATGACATAATTAATTTAATAAACATGACTTAGGTTATAATTTAATTATTAGATCATGAAATTTTAACCTAAGTATTTTTATTTTGGGTTAAATCTATAAAATAGAAACAAACTTTCCATTTTTTACAATTAATAGTAAACGAACTTTATATATTACCATTATAACCATTGTAACTTGTTGTTTTGGGTTAAATACACTAACGTTACTGGCTGAATATCCTCGGTTGCGGCGTTAGTCCTTTAATACGATCGTTTTTTTCAAAAAAAAAGTTTTTACTTTAACTTAAATTTATAATTTATTCAAAAAAAAAGTTAAAGTTAAAAAGAAAATGTTTAAATCTTGTTCCACTTTTTTTTGAAAAAAAAAAGGTTTGCTTTTTAAAAGAATGAAAATAAATAAACTTTTTTAAAAAATAAATTCACCACTACAAAAATTTGAAAATATTTGGTATTTGCGAAAATAAACAAAATTTAAAAAAATAAATTGAAATAAACTTTTTTTGAAAAATAAATAAACTTTTTTAAAACATATTTGGATTTTTTTTAAACTTTTTTGAAAAATGTTTTTAAATAATTTTCAAAAAAAATTATCGAAAAATGTTTTTAAATAATTTTCTAGACTTTATAATTAATTAATTATTAAAAACCATGACTATAATTAATTAATTAACATGACTTAGGTTATATTATTAATAATTAATAATACATGTTTTAACCTAAGTATTTAACTTTATTTAGTTAAAAACATGATATATTTAATTAAATACTTTTAACCTATAGTTTATTTAAATTACATGTAATAATTAATAAACTATACCTTATATCAATATGACTTAGAAAAATAATCAGAAAACACTTAAGCTTATATAATTAGCTTATTTAACTAGCTTATATCTAATTATGGAAACTTTCTATTTTAGAAACTTATTTAATTAAGGCAGCTAATCTATTTATGGAAACTTTCTATTTTTAGAAACTTATCTCTTTTAAGCAGTAATTCTATTTTTGGAAACTTTCTATTTTTGGAAACTTTCTATTTTTGGAAACTTTCTATTTTTGGTAACTTTCTATTTTTAGGAACTTTCTATTTTAGGAAACCTGCTATTTTTAGAAAGTTACTTATTATGACACAGTAAGTATAATAATACATGAAATACAAGTAATACTTAATCAGAATAGACAGAATATAAGATAAACACAATTTAAAGCTTAAAACAGTAAAACATGACATGGACGTAAAAATAAGCTAAGACATGACATAAAACCAGTTATGTATTTAGTAATCAGATACTTATACACGTATGTATTTATGTCGCATTAGTGATACCGAAGTAGGACTCTCTTCTGTTCGTATTCTTCGTTCACTGGACATAAGGTACGGATTCCCGTCCTTTCAGTATGGACATTCTTTCCTTATTAGGATTTCCCATATGCAGCCAACTGTTTTCCCATAGTATAAGTTTATATGTTTGATTGCTTATGTTTAATTTAGAATACCTGAAGCCATATACATGCATGACCAGTTTCACCTAGTTATGGAGGTACCATAACCATAACACTAGAGGCACTGGTGTTATGACTTCCCCACGGCGGAGTGATTGCTCGTGGCGTCCCTTCAGCTTTTGGCCATATTATTATATTTATCATGTGGGGCGTATGGTTGCATCCTAGTTACATGTTTTCAGTAGATTACTCAGTGTGAATGTGGTGTGTGCCTTGCATCCTTCACAAGGAGCTGATCCCTCCTACCCAAAACCAGTATATTAAATTAGAGGCAGCCCCTCTAATTTTCATGATGAGGTCACCCCTCCAAGTATTCATGCACGGTGGATTTTCATGACCTATATTGGCTAATCGTAAAATATGTTAAACATTTTTCATAAGATAAACATAAGGCTTTTCAAACTATAAAACCAGTTTTATGAACATGTTCCAGGTTTTCCAGGACTTATACATTTCCGCTGCTATTAAGTCTTTATTATGTTTTAGTCATTTATACTATGTCTATATCCGTGCACTGAGTGTTTTGCTCAGCCGTTACTTTCCTTTCCATGTCCCAAAACGGCAGGTACCCTAGGAAAGACTCGAGCATTTGGAGGACGTGCATAGGATGGAAGTTGCTAGAGACTTCTTTTCCTTTTTGTCTCTATAAGCTCTCTACACTCCTCGGGTCTTCTTTTCATAAATGTGCCACTGGCGGCTGCATTGATCGTATCACGATCACGAAAAGTTAAACCGTTGTAGAAAGTATCAATCAAAGTGACGGGGAGCATATTATGGTTAGGACATCGATCGATAAAAACATTATAATGTTACCAAGCATCAAAAAGTGATTCATCATGTTCTTGTGTAAAACCACTGATTTGATTTCGTAGACTAGTGACCATGGATGGTGGAAGGTAGCGCGACAAAAATCATTGAGTCAATTTGTCCCATGTATGAATTGAATTCTTTGGAAGACGATCAAACCATTTTTCGGCATGGTGGGATAAAGTGTGTGGAAATAGATGAAGGCGAAGAAAATCCATGGTAAAACCTGGCAATTTCATGCTTTGAGTTACGGTAATGAATTTATCGAGGTGTTTGTTGGCATCATCATCCGGTAATCCGCAAAATGGACAAGTATTTTGAACTTGTTGGATCATGTGATGCTTCAACGAAAACTCTGGAGTCGTGATTTGCATCGGCGCAATCGGTCCTCCACGTCCGTTCATGGTTGGTTGACAAAGCTCCTCCATCGTACGAAGGTCGGTTGAGGAAGATGGTTGTTATTATTCATGTTGAGGTGAGGTGAGTTATTATTGTTGTTCACACCAGCCATATCTAAGTCTTCAAGAGTCTCGGGCTCAGAATAAGACGAAGATCTAGTACGCATACACATGCAAAAGAAAAAGATACCAAAGAAATAGAGGAAATATATTTACTTGTAAAAATAAAATATTTTTGGTGCAAAACTTTGAAAAAGAAATGCTTTTTATGATTTTTAAATGTTTTTGGATTTTTGAAAATTTTAATTTTTATGGATTTTTTTGAACATTTTTAAGCAAGAAAAATAACGTTCACGAGTGAACGGATCCCAAAATCCAACGCGTCTCTCACAGAAAAACCGTTAATCTTCACGAAAAGAGCCGGCAGCGGCGCCATTTTAATACAAGGTTTTTGCCAAGTTTGAAAAAGTTATCGTCTCGTCTCGATTCAAATTGAAAAGAGATTTAACGTGTGACTCGGTTGTTCTTGGTGAAAAGAAAGTGTTTGTAGTTCTTTAAAATGAAATTGCAAAACTTTAATGTAAAGGGCAAAATAAATAAAGCTAAAAATGATTAAAAAGTGAACGGTGAAAAATGAAGACTTTAAAGGTAAATTAATTAAATGACGAGAAATTAAAGCTTGACGAAAAGTAAATTTGATAATTTAATCAAAATGTAAACTTAAAATAAATCTAAGATAAAAACAATTAAAATAAAGTTTGAGAAAATTGGCGGGAAAATTAACAATTTAAAAACTGAACAGTAGATTGAGAACTAAACCTAATTCGGGAAACAAGAACTAGATCTAATCCGGAATCCAAAATCATACATGTAGTTCGGAATCCATCATCCTGCATTCAATTCGGAATACAAGTCCTAGGTCTAATTCGGAATCCAAAAATCCCACCTAAGTCGGAATCTACACCCCACACATAATTTGGAATCACAAACTTGATCTAATTCGGAATAAACGATTTCAGACCTAGTTCGGAATCCACTTGCTACTTACAATTCGGAATGTGGTTAACCACTTAGTTCGGAATGCTGAGTTTCAATCTAATTCAGGAAATGAGTTCTTGACCTAATTCGGAATCCACCAATGTGGAACTAGTAAGGAATCCAAATGACTTACCTAGTTCGGGATATGAGTTACGCATGCAATTCGGAATGAGCAAACGTTATTCAAGTCGGAATCACATGAGCCACCTAATTCGGAATCCAAACTTTGCAAGTAATCGGGAAAAAGGAATAATGCACTTAATGGGGGAAACTTAATATCCTATACCTAGTTCGGATTACTAGGGTTTTACAGGAACCCGAATTAGAACCAAAATAAGCAAGACTAAAATTAAGCTAAAAACCAAATAAGCACTTATCTAAAAACTTAACCAAAATGATTTTAAGAAAAAGCAAATAAGCCAAAATTTAAAAACTTTTAAAAACACTAAATAATTAAAATATTTAAAATCAACTTTTTATAAAATAACTTTTAAAACACTTAATTAATATTAAGAAAAGCACACAATAAGCTAAAAAATCAATAAGCTAACACAATCAAACACATAAAAACATAAGAAACAATCTAATAAGCATGACAAAAAGCAATTAAGCGTAAAGATTAAGCAAAACAAGAAAGGTAGAATGAGAGATTAATATAAAACTTGAAATTAAAAATAAGGATTCAACAAACTTACTAGAAATAATCTTGAAATTAAAGACAATAAAGTAAATTGAGAATATGAAAGTGCATGAAAAATAAAGTGGAAAGAATAATTTGTCAAATTAGCTAACACCTCCTAATGACACATTAGGAGGGTATTTATAGGATTGGAGTGTATGGTTGGTTGGAGCTTCCTTCTTTCTTTCTTTCTTTCTCGTTTTTCCGTCGTATAAATTCTTTGAATTTCTCGACTTTGTCTCGGGATTTGTCGATGGATAAATTGAACTCGTCTTATAATTTCTTCATTTATTAGACTTGAGTTCTTCGACTTCATTAAACTTTCGTCTTTAGACTTTTTCTTCGATAAATCTTTAGAATAGGCCTTGGACTTTCGTTCTTTTTGCACTCTTGATCTTTTGACTTCGTCTTTTGTCTTTTTCTTGGATAAAAGCCCGTGAAAGCCCGTGTTTTCTTCCATTTTCACATTTTGATCCTAAATCACAACAAAAACACAAACCACGCATAATTCCGACTTTTACGACATTAAATACACGTTATGGTCTTGTTTTTAATTGTTTTAAGTGGTGAAAGGATAAGTGTTTTCACACTTATTACATGTCAACATTGGTGATTGGTAAGATATTTCTTCTGTTAAGCCTTGTTATACAAAACTTTTCATATAACACTTTCGTTTTGAAGACACTTTCTACTTTAACTTTTCCAATTTGTTCATACAAGCTTAGCTTCAGATCTCTTTGCTTTTCTTCTTGCTGAAGCTTATATAACTTGTCAAGTTCTTCCTGAGTGGCCACTCCAGCTTTAATCAAACGATTATTCAGAGTAAAGTCTCCTTTGTTTTGGGGTATAAAGGGAGGTAAGCCACTATCAGTTGTTTCCCCACTTGTGGTCAGCCCTTGCATATTATCATCTTTGGCTGATGACTCCCCCTTACCCTTTGCTGGGCTCTTTTCAATGATAGGTGACTCAATGGATTGTTTCTGAGCCTTCTATTGGGCATGTTTCTGAAAGAGCTGCTGGATTGTGTTTTTCTCCCCCTTATCAAAAGACTGCCCAGCAGCTTCTGATAACCCACCAGCAGGGAAGAGGCTATAAAGATGATCAAGAGTGGTAGTTACCTTGGCTAGCATGGCTGGAACAGTTTCGAGGGCATGTAGCTTCTACTGAACCTCATCAGAAATGGTCAGCTTTTGTTTCTCCAGCAACGCCACTCCATCTTTGATCTTTGACACAGAATCTCACAAGGTATTAACTTAGCCAGGAACTGGTGTGAATTCTGGTGGAAACTCCATGGAAGCACCGTTGATGGAGTCCATAAGAGAGGACATCTCGTGCTTTAAGGAAGTGGTGGTGGCCACATCTTGGACTAAGGGCTTCAAAGAAGCAATGATGACATCCTTTATTTGTTCAGCAGAAGGATTAGGTGGTCTTGCTTTGAGAGTTGAGATTTAATTATCCACAAGCACCTTTTCTTCCTTCAGTCTGACCACCTGTGATTGAAGAATCAACACTTGATCAGTTAATTCTTTTACCTGCTCAGTTTTGGGGGAAGGTGGCTTTTGTGTTGCATCAGCAGGCTCTTCATCACTGTCATCTAGATTGACTGGAATTCTTTCATTAAACCCAATTTCTTTCTCCAAATCATCTCTAGACATGCTGACAACAAACATAGGTAAGTGTCCCACCTTGGCTCCAGTGGTGAGATGCACTTCCTTGGGAATCTTTGGAGCATCATCACGAGTGTGTGGATCAGTTTCAAGCCCTTCACCACCAGCGTTGGTTTGACCTGATGGATCCTGAGAAAGAGTCACTGATAAGTTTAGATTAATGATAATGTTTTTGGTTCCTTCAGTAGAACCCTGTTGTGGGGGAGCTACATCATTAGAAACAGATAGGCCAGGGTCAGCATCAGTTGTTGGATTTGCTGACACATCATTCCCTGATGCAGACTCAGAGTGACAAGTGATATAAATTAATAATGAAGTATGACTTGTATTCAGAATGAAATAACTTACCAATGCTGACTCCACACTACTGAGCTGAGGGTGATCTCCATCTTTACCCTTCTCTCCTAAAGAAGTTGAGAGATGGGTTGCTTGTTGGGCCTCTTTATGCATATCACCTCCAATAGAGACTGAAGGTGATGGCTGGCTGGGGTTCTTGTCCTTGGCCAGGGACTTGGTCTTCTTCAAATCATGGAATTGGGAATCATCATAAATCTTCTTTGAGGAAGATTGTGTGAGGGTTTTCCTCTTTTTGGACTCACGTCTAACCTTCTTGGTATTAATTGACGTTTGCTTCTGACGAGGTCCAGATGAAGCTCCAGGCTTTTTGCCTTGTAGATCCTCTTCTCCAGTTGGAGAAGTGTCTTTGGGAGATTTGTACACTACTGGACCATCTGCTGAGCAGATGTCCAACATGGGTTGTGTAAGAGGAGGATCAATGGTGCTGAGTGGAATGTTCCAGCGAGTAAGATCAAAGTCTTAAAAATTAGTTTCTCTCCATTGATGTTTGAAAAGTCATTTCCAAGATGGTCAGTAAAGAGGAGAGATAGAAATCTAGTGTACACAACGTTTTTCTCTCTAGTCTTTTTCTCCAGCTTCCCATGGAGATCTTAAAAAATAAGCCTCCCAAAATCAGCTTTGACACCCTTGGCCAGTTAGTATAAAATAATAGCATCTTTTTGGTTGATTTGGTCAAGGCCTCCAGTTTCCCCCCCCCAAACATTCAATGAGAATGGACATCAGCAATTTCCATCTTGGTGGCAAAGAACTTCTTTTTAACCCCCCCTTTTTAGTAATTTCTTCAGTATACCCAATCTCTTTAAAGAAATTTTTGACAACCATAAAATCATTAGGTAATGCTTCATACTCATTAGGGTTTTCCAAATAATCTAACCCAAAACTTTTCTAAATAACTTTAACCCAAATCTACCATGAATCCCAATCGTGGTAGAATCAAAATCAATGGACTTCTTGTTGTTAGAAGCCTCTGATGTAAACCAAAATTCTTTTAGCACATTTTGAAACATCATGTATACCTTAAAACACTTTTGGATAAATAAGTCAAAATCTGTTCCCCAGGAACAGACTTAATGGATTTAGGTTTGTGCAAGGTGATGTTGTTGGGTTTGAAGATGATATCATCAATGGGATAGTTAACATGAGTGGATGGTTTAAGGGTGATTTTGGCAATCTTAGGGGTGGAAGATGATTCATCCATTGATGTTTCTGTGTGTGTTTTGAAAGAGAGAGAGAGTTTGTGTGTGTTTTTGGATGAAAAGATTTGTAAGCATGGAATGAAATCCAATTGTTAGGGATTATATAAAAACATAATCTGATTTGTAAAAAGTTTTTAAAACCATTTGAAAAAATTATAAATCTTTTAGGGTTTCTTTTGAACATTTGGCACAAACTTTCTCATTAATGTTCTGCAAAAAGGTATGATTTTCTGTTGGTTTGAACAGTGAAACGCCCCATGTGTCAGGGAGTTGTTGACTGTAGATGGAGACGTTTGAAATTTCCATAATTAACAAATGACACCTTTTTGAAAGAATGTTTATTTTATTCACTAGAAATTTAATGCCATTAACTCTTTTGAATCACATGATTGATAGGTTTTAAATGATGTTGCTCAGATATGCTGAAGCTGATGGCAATACTTGTGAGCTTCAGTGCGTCAGATGAGGCGACAAAACCTCATATACATGTTCACATAAGTCAACAAGACATATGACATTGTACGCTCCTCCACTCAGGCCTATCTACTCAGATGTATTACAAATTTGTTCAGCATTGCTGAAGGAACCTTTTGATGACTAGTGATTATTTGTTCAGCTTTAGTGAATCAGATAAGGCGACAAAACATCATATACACAATCACATAAAGTGAAATAGACACATGACATTGCACACTCCTTTACTCAGACAATGCTACTTAACATTAGTCAAAATCTTTTATAAAATGCTGAACCTTCAAGCTTCTTCAGTAAATGCTGAAGGTTCAGGTTATGTATCATCAATGTTCAGTATACCAAGCTCCATTATCAATCTCTTGAAAGTTAGTTCATCCAGTGGTTTGGTGAAGATATCAGCCAATTGGTATTGAGTGGGGATGAAATGTAATCAGTTTCCCCTTTCACAATGTGATCTCTGATAAAGTGATATCTGATATCAATGTGTTTTGTTCTTGAGTGGAGGACTGGATTGTTGGATATTGCAATAGCACTAGTGTTATCACAAAAGATTGGTACCTTTTCATATTCTATGTCATAATCAGCCAGTTGGCTTTTCATCCAAAGAACATTGGCACAACATCCAACAACTTCCACATATTCAGCTTCTGCTGAAGACATGGCAACTGTTTGTTGCTTTTTAGCACTCCAAAACACAAGTTTACCACCTAGCAATTGGCAGGCACCAGAAGTGCTTTTTCTGTACAAATTGCATCCAGCATAGTCAGAATCTAAATACCCCTTTAGGTCAAAACTTGAGGATTTGGGATACTAAAGACCTAGACTTGGTGTACCTTTTAGGTATCTGAAGATTCTCTTTACAACAGTAAGGTGTGATTCCTTTGGATCTGCTTGGTATCTTGCACAAAGGCATGTAGAGAATTAAATGTCAGGTCTGCTTGCAGTTAAGTACATGAGTGACCCAAGCATACCTCTATACTGAGTCTCATTGACTGATTGTCCATTGAGATCAGGTCCTAAGTTGTTAGGGGGTACCATTGGTGTCTTCACTGAAGCACAATTGATATCATACTTTTTCAGCAGATCCTTGCAATATTTTTCTTGATTGATGGAGATGCCTTCGTCAGAGTGTTTAATCTGAAGGCCAAGGAAGTATGTGAGTTCTCCCATCATACTCATCTCAAACTTGCTGGTCATAAGCTTGGCAAATTATTTGCAAAGTTTCAAGCTTGTAGAACCAAAGATTATATCATCCACATAAATTTATACCAGAATGGTGTCAGTTTTAGATTTATAGATAAACAAGGTGTTATCTATTTTTCTTCTTACAAATTTATGTTCAATGAGAAATGTTGAGAGAGTTTCATACCATGCTCTTGGAGCTTGCTTCAGTCCATACAACGCTTTGTAAAGCTTGTAGACATGATTTGGGTATTTACTACTCTCAAAGCCAGGAGGCTGAGTAACATAAACTTCTTCTTTTAAGTCATCATTTAGGAATGCACTTTTGACATCCATTTGGTAGATGGTGAAGTTCATGTAAGTGGCATATGCAAGGAAGATTCGTATGGCTTCCATACGTGCAACTAGAGCAAAGGTTTGATCAAAATCAACACCAGGCTCTTGATTGAATCCTTGGGCCACCAGCCTAGCTTTATTTTTGGTCACTACATTGGTTTCATCTCTTTTGAGCTTCTAAACCCATTTGGTGCCAGTAGTTGATTTACCATATGGAAGAGGAAAATTTCCAGACTTTGTTTCTTTTAAATTAATTGAGTTCCTCTTGCATGGCATCCACCCATCTAGGGTGTGTGAGTGCTTAAGAAACCTTTGTAGGTTCAATTTCTGAGAGAAAATTTGCATAGAGACATTCTCCAGATGAAGCAGCACTCAGTTTCTTTGCTATAGATCTAGTGACTCTACCTTCATCAGGATTACCTATTATGTTCACCGGCTGTATGTGACTATTTTGAGTCCAAGATTTTTGTGGAGCTGAAGAATAGGTACTGGTATCATGATTAGAGCTAGAGCTTGGAAGTCCATGACATTGACTTGGACTTGGAATGTCTGTAGTGTCTACTGAAGGATATTCAGTGGACAAAGGTTCAATCATTTGAGGGCTTCCTTCTTGGTCAGAAGCAACATATCTAAGACCTAATTCCCTAGAGATGATAGGAGAGCTTTGAGCAAGGGGCTCAGATTGTTCCTCAGCAGCTGCATATGATTGATCATTTTAATCATGTGTATCAGCATGCTGATTACCATTTTGGTCATTTGTGTTTCCTTGCTGATCATTTTGATCATTTTGAGATTGATCATTATTTGATTGACAGCCATTAGTATGTGATACTGAAGGATTTCATTTTGTAGGACTTGTCATATCTTCAAATGGATCAATATGAGGGACTGAGTTGCTTGTTTGATATTTTTGAGAAGGCTCATAGTGATGAAATTTGTCAGATGGATAACTGTGAGATTCATGTATATGAAGTTCATCATCTGATGGATTTGTAAAAGTGAGATCTTCAGAACTTTCATTGAATGTGATGTGATAGGTTTCTTCAATACATTGTCTTCTTGTGTTAAAGACTCTGTATGCTTTAGATACTAGGGAGTATCCAAGAAAGTAACAATCATCAGATTTTTCATCAAACATTCCAAGGTGATCCTTGTGATTGTGAATGAATACTGGACACCCAAACACATGTAAGAATGAGATGTTTGGACCTCTGAAGACTTCATAGGGAGTCTTCATGTGTCTCTTCATAATGATGGATCTATTTTGAGTGTAGCAAGCACTGGCTACAGCATCAGTCCAAAAATGCTTAGAGAGAGCAGATCCAGCAAGCATTGTTCTTGCTGCTAAATCAAAGTTCTGTTCCTTCTTTCAGCCACACCATTTTTTTTAGGTGTGTAAGGAGATGAGAAATTTTGGGAAATTCCTTTGTCATCACAGAATTTGATCAGTGAGTGATTTCTGAATTCAATGCCAATGTCAGTTCTGAGTTGTTTGACATGAGTGTCATTTTGGTTTTCAACTCTTTTGATGAATGACATGATGGCATATGGTGCATGGCTTTTCTTTGTCAGAAAATATACCCAGGTGTACCTAGGGTACTCATCAACAATGACAAGTGTATATTTTTCATGACAAAGGGCCCTAGGTGATACTGGGCCAAATAAGTCCATGTGAAGCAAATGAAGACTTTCTTTGATTGAGAAAGTTTGCTTTATTTTGAAACTGGCCCTATGGTGCTTTCCTTTTTCATATTCTGAGCATGGTTTGTCCTTGGAGTAGACAAGTGAAGGAAGACCAATAACAAGATTTTGTTTTGCCAGCAGAGTTATTGTTATGAAATTGAGATATGAGAGCCTCTTATGCCAAAGCCAATTGGTAATATTGGAGGCTTTAGCAAAGAAGCATGTCTCCTGAGTAAAGTTCATGTTCATGACATAAAAATCTTTGACTCTTGGAGCAATCATCACAATTTCATGATTGGAGTTGAAGATTGTACCTTTTTTGTCATCAAACAGCACAAGATATTTTGCATCACAAAGTTGACTTATGCTGATGAGGTTGTGCTTCAATCCATTTACATATGCTACCCTTAAGAAAACTATACCATCGCATTTTACTGAACCAAATCCTTCAGTAGTAGCTGATGAGTTATCACCAAAAACAACTTTAGTACCTTGTTCCTCCTTATACTTGTGCATATAACTTTTGGTTCCAGTCATATGCCTTGAGCAACCACTATCTAGGTACCAAATAGGCGATCACACTGCACAAGTTAAGGAAATGGTCAGTTTTGTTTTGAAACCCACCTTTTTGGGTGGGGGTTTTAGATCTAGAAGGTGTTCTAGATCTGAAGGGTCCTCTTGTAGAGGGTATGTGTGATTTCTTAGAAGAAGAAGAGGTCTGAACAGCTTTTGCTTTCTTATCCTAGAGGGCTTCACCTCTGTTGAACCACTCTATATGGTTGTGATCAGATGTAGTATGGACATCGCTTCCACAAGTCTCACAACATTTGGTAATGGAGTTTGGGTTTCTTGGTTTAATACCTCTTCTGAGTGAGATGATTCGATTATGTCCATGAGTGTCATGGTCATAACTTCCACAAATATTACACACAGGGTAATAGTGGCAGTCATCTGAGTGATGATAGCCCATACCATAATGAATGCATGGTAGGAAAGGCATATTTCGCCTGGAATGAGATGCTTCAGTTTTGTGAGCATCAGCACTTGTTTTGGCTAGCATATACTGAGTGTGTTCACAAGTGCGATGATCAGTTTTTTCACATTTAGTACAATAAATCAATTTTAGGCAAGTTTGAGTGGGATGGTTGTTTAGACCACATAAATCACAAGCTTTTTCAAATCGTGTCTTGTACTTGAAATGAGGAGAATATGAAGGTTCATATCTGAATCGTGTTGGTGTTTGCTGCTGCCTGAGTTGCAATTTAAGATCATTGATCTCTTGCATGACAAGAGACATTCTCTCATCTTCCTTAGATCTAGCATTCTTCAGTTTATTGAAACTGAAGAAGTAGTTCCCATATATGAACCTTCAGCAGAAGCTGAAGAGTTCTTTGAAGTGTCAATTTTGACATGTTTAGAAGAACTACCTTTGTGTGTGGTGTGTGACTTGATGATAGACTGGATAGTATTACGTCCAGTAAAGGGTTCAGCACCAGCCAGCTTCTCCAAAGGAGGAAGTGGGGGTACTTACTTCATTCTCTATATCATCATCTGAGTCATCCTCAGTAACTGAGGACTCAACTAGTGCTGAAGTGTCAACACTTGCTTGAGACTCAGGAAGAAGGATTCGTCTAGTGTCATGATTGGGTAAGTTCTCTTCACCTGACCTTTCAATGTCAGGGATCGAGCTACCATCCTCATTTAAGGCTTTGAAAAAAACAATAGATTTGGTGCTGGAGGATCCTTCAGCACCAAGCATTTTCTTCTTTTGAGCAGGTATTTGTTCACTTATGCATTGATTTACCCTATCAGAGTTTCGAAGCCAAGATTTAACAATATCTTTTGCTTCTTTTAGTTCCACTTTCCTCCAAAATTTCTTTGTTCAATTGTTGAAAAGTAAGAATATCAAGTTTAGCTTCTTTTAGCTCTATTTGCTTACTTTCAAAATCTTCAAGTTTTAGAACAAGTTTATGAAATTTTTCAAGCAAATTGTTTCTTTTCTCTTCAACAAATTTTAGTCAATGCACAAGTAATCAAAGACAAATTTAATGTCATCTTTATCTTCTAATTCAAGAAGAGTTTGCACCTTTTTTATTGTGACATTGACCCATTCACCATTTCTGGCACTTTCTCTGGTCACAACATTTGAATTAGTCCCTTCATCATCAGCAAGTGCCATCAACACTTTCACATTAACCATTTCATCATCATCATCTGAAGACACATATTCTTCATCTCATTCATAGGCTTCATCAACAAGTCCTTTGTTCTTGTCTTTCTTAGGAGTCTTGGACGAGGAGCTTTCAGTACTCAATAAGGCCAATCTTGCCTTGATTTCTCTGTATTTGGCCTCAAAGTCTTTTGTTGGTCTGAGTTCAACCCCGTTTTGCTGAAATGAAGTAGAAGCAATTTGTTTTGGTTGAAATGATGATTGACCAGATGGTCTTGATTGAGCTTGTGAGGAATATGAAGAGAGAGATGTTTTTTAATAACAATCCCTAGCATACTGACCAGTCTTCCCACATTTGTAGCATTCAGTGTCAACTGAAGCTTTTGTGGAGCTGGAGAACTTGCCTCCTTTCTTAAAGAACCTTCTAGACTTGGCCAGAAGTGCTCTTTCATGAAATTCCTCTTTGAGGTCATTCAGATATTCCTTACTAGATCTAGTATCTTCCTCATCATCAGGACTATCTTGGCAGTCTTGAATGAAAACCTCACTGAAGAAGGCTGTGGATAAGGGTGTAGCAATGGTTAATGCTTTACTCTTGCTTGAGCCTTCATAAATCTTATCTACTAGGTTTTCTTCATATTTAAGTTTCCCAAAAAGAGAGGCTAGATCACAATCTTTAATGTGATTAGCATTTCTCAAGCTTTGGCAAAAACTGAGCCTCTTTTTTGGCAATGCATTAACAAAAACTGTGTTGATTTCAAGTTTTGAAAGCTCAACACCATCATTCACAAGTTCATTCATCAATGCTTTATATCTGGTAAATGTCTGTGTAAGGGTTTCCCCTTCTTTGTGCTTGAAGGTGTTGTATTGAAGCTTTAAATCCATGATTCTGGTTTCTTTTACATCAGAGGGTCCCTCATGGTAAAGAATAAGGTCCTCCCATGTTGCTTTGGCTGTTTTACAGTTTACAATGGAATTCATTTGGTCATCTGGGAGCACATACATGATGAGACTTTTGAGACGCTGATCTAGGTTAGCAGCTTTTCTCTTATCGGTAGTCCATTTTTCTTCAAGTTTTTTATTGTCCCCAACCATGGGAACAAAAGGACCATTTTCAATGATTCCAAGGAATTGAGGTTCAATTCCAACCATATGGACAAGAAACCTCTTCTTCCAATTTGTAAAGTTGGCTACCTCTAGTACAGGAGCAGCATTGAGTTGGCCACCCCTATATTCTAGGGTTTGTGGTATAACTTGAGCCATTTTGGATCTTGATTTGAAAACTGTTAAATGAGCAGTTTAATAAAATAAGAGTTTAACTAATCAAACTACTCTGATACCACTTTTTGGTCCCTTGTAATTAATTATTACTTATTATCTTAAGTAATAACTCTTTACTTCGACTCAAGTGTGTTGTTTTAACAATAGATAAGAACTATGAAAGATTAAAACAAAAATACCAATATACTTTTCAACGTATAGACTTTTATTTTATTATTTTTTTTTGGTAACCGTGATTTCTGACTCATTGGCCGACTAATCCACGGGGTATGAGCCCACCGCTACACAGACTCAAACCAGGTAAAGCCCTCCCTTTTCAGGAGGTTGGCGTGGCCACTCCAAGGTTGTTTGCACCTAGTGGGAATTGAACTTGAGACCTCACACACTTTGGAGTAATAGCCACAAATCTTTCGTATAGACTTTTATTAGAATCAAATAAAGAATCTATAACCCACTTCGTTTGCGGAATAAGAAAGTGGTTGAATGACAATGGGTTTTGATCTCCTCTACTTAAACGTCTAACCAAAGTTAAAGTCTAAGCACCAATCTAAACGTTCATATGCATCTTGGCTATATGGTTTAGTTGGTAACGAGAGAGAAAGGTTTTCTAGAGTTTAAGCTCTTTTATTGGTTTCCCTTTTCTCTCCCAATGTACACTCCTTATATAGGCAGTGTAAATTAGGGTTTGCATTTTGCATGTTCCAATGCATGGTTTTATCTAGTGGGTGGTTGATGCCCATGCTGGATAAACAGTACAAAGTACATATTAAACTATTCTAGAAAAGATAAAGGTTGTACTTATATCTAAGTATAAAAGCAACCTACTTTGACTTAAAGTTATCTTTTCCCACCTAACGCAAACCATCATAATACTGAAGAGTCTTTAGTATCCTAGAGGAGATCAACATCATTCAGTTTGGTATTATGAAACCAAACTGAACTGAAAGCCCTTCTTCAGTCCTTGTTCTTCAGTAACTAGACCGCCTAGTATTTGAAGCGAAGACTCCTTTGTCTTCTAAGTTCACTGGAAGGGGAGTGCTGAACTTTCTTCAGCTATAAAGTCTTCAGTAGGAACTTTGTTCCTCTGGTCATCCTTCAGCAGACTGGCCTTACTGCTGAGCATGAAACACTTAGGGGGATTTTATATTCAAATCTTAGAGTTGTTTCAGGGTCAGTAAATACTGACCCAACACCTATGAAACACTAGACGTTGCCGCAACCGTGAGTTTATTCAGGGTCTTCTTCACACCCCAATGGTAAATGTTTGGTTGCCTTTCAAAAGACGATCCGCGAACGCCCCTCAATGTTATAACAAGGCGTTAGATTCATTGAAGAACTGGTATAACCGTTACTTCTTTGTAAATGACATAGTCTTTCCATATCCTTTTGAATTAAAAACTAGTGTCCGCATAGATTACCCCCCCCCCCCCCCCCCCCCCCCGCGGCCAATACATACAACGCCCGTGATGTTAGAACTCTAGACACACACCAGCCCCATTTTCACAAAGTGTTGCCCGAGTCTTTTTTGTGCTTGATAGGCATCAGCCAGAACTATTATGGAAGGCCGAACCAATATCCGATATTCTTAAACAGCTATGATGAGGGTAGGTGTAAATATTTTTCTATATACGTCCATCATATCTTTATTGCCGTGACTAATCATCCTCTTATTTTTAGAAATGAATATATTTGGACTCCTCCGCCAGGGAAACCCATCTGAGGTAAATGAGGGAACGCGTCCCAAACGAGAAGATGAGCCACAGTTGTTGGAGTCCATAAAAAATGTTACCATACCGCTGGTTGTGGAACCTGAGCCGCACTCAGATTTGGGGGATTCTCAGATACAAAAGTCACCCTTAGACTTTGCCAACGAAGATGGAGATAACCTTTTGCTAGAGAACGAGGCCGCTTCCTCCGGCGTGACCATACCACTGCTGAGCAAAATGAGGGAAACGTAGATGAAGAGATCGAACAAGCAACTGAGGATGGTGATACTGAAGATCAAATGACACATCATTCGAAGAAGCGCAAGACCATAAAGAGAAAGGTAGCAGCTGCGAAGTATGGTATCCACAATGCACCCCTTAAAAGGCTGCGAAAGGACCATCCCTCATACCAAGAGGGAAGCAATACGGGCTCGGCTACTTAGATGAGAACCTCCCAGGATGAGGCTGTAGGAGGCAAACAACCTACCATCATTTTGAACCCCATCCTCGTTATTTCCGTACCGCCGACCTCGTCAGAATTGGCAAAAGACAACATGTAAGTAACATATCACACCTTCCTTTGTCTACGCCTGTCTTATACATTTGTTTTTAATATGAATCCTTACATAGAGGCACTTTATTTAATAGGGATAAACAGTATGATGTTGCACCGAACGAGGAAGTTTGGGTATGTTGAAGACGCCCGACATCGAGACAAGCAAACGAGCGCCTTCCTCTGCCTTCGAGGATATTCCCAAGGCTCTTCTCCCTGCAGGACACACTGAAGAGCCCATCATTGGTGAGCGACCACCAAACGTTTTTCGACCTCAATGGAACTTGTGTGAAGAATACAAGCTAGACACGCCCGAGTCATGCAAGGGCTTTATTGACCACGTGAATCCTCTTGCATATGCGACTGATCTTAACGAGATTTCGCACAATGATTTAATGGAGGAGTTTAACGTGTCAACTACCCATCAAGTAGCCATTGGCGCGGCGATGCGGGCGAGGTCCGAGGAGGCTCTTCACCATTTGAAGCGTGCGGATAAGAAGTTGGGCCGCAGGGAAAAGGTTGTTGAGGAACAAGATCAAAAGATTGTCTCTCTTCAAGCTCAACTCTCTTCCGCCGAGGCCACTATAAAAGCAAAATGATGAGACTGCATTTATACATAGTCTCATCGTCTAAATCGGGCTTAAAACGCTTAAAAATATCATAAAATACCCCAAAATATGCTTGTGTTTGTTCATTGTGTATTTTAGTTACAGATATCGTAAAATCAACAAAAGATCACAAGATTCAAGCAAAAACAAACACGGGAAAGGAAGACGCACAAAGAACCGTACCTGAGAAATGAAATTTCCAAAAAGACCCTTGAAGTTTGAAGATTTGACAACTTTGGTCCCTCATCTTTGAAGATTTGGCAAGAAAGGTCCTTGGAGAAATCATCTTATGCAAGTTTGGTCCTTCAAAATTGAAGATATATGAAGACAAGCCCTTGGAAAATGCTATTGTGACAAAAATGGTCCTTATGGAAGTATACTAAATTATTTGTGCCATTTTTGTCAACATAAACAAAGTCATAACAAAGGGAAATGAAGCTTTTTGCTATTTGATATCAAATGAAGAAAGAAACAAAATTCAGGGGGCATTGTTGGACAATTGAAACCCAAACCCAGTTAATACCCATATTAACTCCACAAACCCACAATGGCGCAAAATATCTTACCCAAACCCAGCCCAAGTCAACACCCCAGTCAAACCCTCACTTAACTTATATTAAACATGGTTTAAACCCATTTGTTTATAATTTGTAAAACTAGGAAACAAGTCTTGTTAACATCATGTTTCCCCTAAACCTATCAAGAACCCTAATTCAACCCCCTCCTAATCACTATGAATTGGGTCACCATCATGTCCAGATCATCTTTTCACATCACTCTTAACCTTTCCCCACTTCCCAAAACCCATCACTCTCACTCACAAGACCTCCACATGGGTGCCCTGACCCACACTTTGGCTACAAAACAAACTAATGGCCGAAGATCAACGCCTCATGAGGATTTCGTGCTCCCTAAGGAGTTTTCAATGGCTATGATGATCCTACAACAGCTGGACTACTGCAAGCATCACATGTCTCCACTTTGACCAGTTTCTTCACAAGAAATTCAAGGGGAAAATTCGGCAGTTCATAGTCTAGGGTTTGTGCTAATCTATTCTTCTAGATTATTCTTGTTACTTGTATAAATAGGGTGGTTTGTACCCTATTTCATTTGTTCCACACTTTGTAGTTTTTTTAGTAATGAATAATTAAATTGTTCTTCTTAAATTCTACAAGTTCTGAGTTCCATTTATTTAATGTTTTAGTGATTAAAGATTTACATTTTCTGCAAATTTTAGTTTATTCAGCTCATATTTCTTTCAATGGATAATTTTGTTAAAAAGTTTGAAGAACCAAGCTGCTTAAAAATTATGTCATCTTGACTTGACAAATCAAGATAACATAAGTGTTAAATTACTTGTTATTTTTGTTCAAGTTCCATTTAATTTTCTTACAAGGCTTGATGGTTTCAAGATTTAGCCTAAAATCTTTTTTTTTTACATTTTTTTGTCATAAGCTGCAACATAAGCTCTTATAAGCCCTCTCTGACAAAGAAAGCTTATAAAGGTTTAGATTGCAGTGTTTACTTGAGGTTTGTTTCTTCTTAGCAGGTACAACAAGAAACCTGTAACACCCCCATTTTGGTAAATGGAATGTCACACGTGATTATGGCGTGTCATCAAAGCATACAAGGTAAATGTCTTAAAAACATTAAATGACCGTGAAAGAAAATACCGGAAACAAACATCGGTACCCCAAGTATAAGCTCATCAGACACAAACATAAGTACTGTAAAGGAAAAGGAATAAACAATGTCCAAAGAAATAAATAGCAAAATGTATGATGGAATGCATAAAGTATAGAAGGCTAGATATCTTCCAATCCATATGCACGTACGCTTAAAGTCTACGAGCACCCTTGAGTACCTGCTGTTAGAACACGAAAAGAAAACGGCTGAGCATAACGCTCAGTTCACGGATATACAAACATAGCATGGAATAACATAAGCATAAACACTAATAGCAACGGAATAGTATAAGTCCTAAGCAACCTGGAATCATGTTTATCAAACTGGTTTTATAGTTTGAAAAAACATATGTTTTTATGTAAATTTGTATTAATTAGCCAATAGCCCATATAGGTCATGAGGTTCTACCGTGCATGAATACTTGGAGGGGAGACCTCGTCATGCAATTAGAGGGGTTACCTCTAATTAAATAGTCTGAATAGGAGGGATCAACTCCTAGTGAAGGATGCAAGGTACACATCGCATTCACTCTGATAATACTAGTAAACATGTAACTAGGATGCACCCATACGTCCCACATGATAATATAATACAATGGCCAAAACTAAAAGGGACGACACGAGCTATCACTTCGCCGTAGGGAAGTCATAACACTTGTACCTCCAGTGTTATGGTTATGGTACCTCCATAACTAGGTGACACTGGTCATGCATGTATATGGCTTAGGCTCTTAAACTAACATAAGTAATCAAACATATAAAACAATACTGGAAAAACAGTTGGCTGCAAACAGAGAATTCTAATAAGGAAAGAATGTCCATACTGAAGGGACGGGAAATCCGTACCTTATGTCCAGTGAACGAAGAAGACGAGATAATGAAAGTCCTACTTCGATCTCACTAATGCTACATAAATAGTATACGTGTATAAGTATTCTGATTACTGAGTACGTAACTGAATTTATGTCATGTCTTAGCTTGTTTTATATGTTCATGTCTTATTTTACTGATTTTAACGTTATACTATGCTTATTATGTATTATGTATATTCTGATTAAGTATTACTTGTATTTCTTGTATTATTATACTTGTTGTGTAATAATAAGTAACTTTCTAAAATTAGCAGGTTTCCTAAAATAGAAAGTTTCCAAAAACAGAAAGTTTCCAAAAATAGATTAACTTCTTAAAATAGATCAGTTTCTAAAAATAAAAAGTTTCCAAAAATAGTAAGTTTTCTGAATTAGAAAGTTTCCATATTTAGAAATAAGCTAATAATATAAGCTTAAGTTTACTGGTTAAATAACATAAGTCTTGTGATTATTAGTATAGTTTATTAATAATATCATGGTAATTAAATAAACTGTATGTTATATGATTTAATTAAATATAAGCATGATTTAATTATATTAAGGTGTATAAAATACTTAGGTTAAACATGTACTAATATTATATTAATTATAACCTAAGTAATGTTTATTAATTAATTATATTCCATGTCTTAAATAATTAATTAATACTATAGTCTAAAATAAATAAATAAAATATTTAGGTTAAAACATGTATTATTTCATAAATAATCATTAACCTAAGTTTATGTTAAATTAAATTAATTATTTGGTCATGTATTAATTAAATTAATTTCTCTTGTTAAATAATATACTTGTAAAAATAAATACTTGTAAAAGTTTAGTCATGAACGAGACCCGTGACTTTAATTTAGACATGTCGTGAACCGGACCAACCAAACATACCCTTAACAGTGCCTAACCGGCTCAGCCGGTTGCCACTGTCCTTGTAAAACCCACATACTTTTACCATGAACAGTACACTTAGTAAACATACGTACATTTAAAAACTTTCCTTTTATAGCATGAACACGTGTCACGATTAGTAATTACAGAAGTTATGTACGTATTATTTCACGATAAGTATTAAGTACGTGATAATACACGGTAATTATTAACAATAATGATTATAATCACGAACATGAAATCATGAACGTAAAAATTAGGAACACGTAACTACGTGCCTAATTAATATTATACGATTTATATCGTTATGTACAAGTATTTAAAACACGAACATTTAATAATAACATGAAAACACGAGAATACGAACATGTCAATTTAGAACACGGGAAAACTTCGGGTTTTCCCTTGTGGGCCATTATAGTCGCGGCACCAAAGAGAGAAACGGGCCAAGCCAATTTGATTTTTAAGAAATAAACAAAAAGGAATAAACCTTTTTCATTCACAGAAGTTTTACAGAAAAATTAAAAACCCTGCCTTTCTCTTGCTCTCTTGTGGTCGACGGCATCATCACCACCAAAGGGGTGATTGGGTTGATTTTTAGGTAAGAAAATCATAGATCGTGTTCGTGTTATTCTTCCTTAATCTTTTCACGCATTGGTAATCCGTAAACCCTTTTGTTTTTTTTCTTTTATTTAATTAGTTGAAACATGAACATTACTTAAATAAAAACATGAGTTAAAAACATGTCATGGGATCAAAGGGGTAAAAACTAAGGGTTGTTCGGGTTTGGTTGTTTCGGCCGCCACACAAACCGAGAGCCCATGACTCTCGGCGTCGTTTGGTTTGCATCACCAACCGAGACATATGTCTCAGTGGTGTTTGGGTTCGGTCGACAGTAGGGACAAGGCACCTCGACATGCGTTAGGGGTGTCCTTATGGCTTTGGTTGGGTTTTGGCAGCAGCAGCGGGTAACCACCGACACACAGCCGGTGGGAACTTCACTGCTAGCAGCGGCTAGCCGAGAAACAAAGACCACCGGTAGCAGCCGGTTGCCACTGTCCTTGTAAAACCCACATACTTTTACCATGAACAGTACACTTAGTAAACGTACGTACATTTAAAAACTTTCCTTTTATAGCATGAACACGTGTCACGATTAGTAATTACAGAAGTTATGTACGTATTATTTCACGATAAGTATTAAGTACGTGATAATACACGGTAATTATTAACAATAATGATTATAATCACGAACATGAAATCATGAACGTAAAAATCAGGAACACGTAACTACGTACCTAATTAATATTATACGATTTATATCGTTATGTACAAGTATTTAAAACACGAACATTTAATAATAACACGAAAACACGAGAATACGAACATGTCAATTTAGAACACGGGAAAACTTCGGGTTTTCCCTTGTGGGCCATTATAGTCGCGGCACCAAAGAGAGAAACGGGCCAAGCCAATTTGATTTTTAAGAAATAAACAAAAAGGAATAAACCTTTTTCATTCACAGAAGTTTTACAGAAAAATTAAAAACCCTACCTTTCTCTTGCTCTCTTGTGGTCGACGGCATCATCACCACCAAAGGGGTGATTGGGTTGATTTTTAGCTAAGAAAATCATAGATCGTGTTCGTGTTATTCTTCCTTAATCTTTTCACGCATTGGTAATCCGTAAACCCTTTTGTTTTTTTTCTTTTATTTAATTAGTTGAAACATGAACATTACTTAAATAAAAACATGAGTTAAAAACATGTCATGGGATCAAAGGGGTAAAAACTAAGGGTTGGTCGGGTTTGGTTGTTTCGGCCGCCACACAAACCGAGAGCCCATGACTCTCGGCGTCGTTTGGTTTGCATCACCAACCGAGACATATGTCTCAGTGGTGTTTGGGTTCGGTCGACAGTAGGGACAAGGCAACTCGACATGCGTTGGGGGTGTCCTTATGGCTTTGGTTGGGTTTCGGCAGCAGCAGCGGGTAACCACCGGCACACAGCCGGTGGGAACTTCACTTATAGCAGCGGCTAGCCGAGAAACAAAGACCACTGGTAGCAGTCGGTGGCAGAATAACGAAATCAGGGGCAACCGGCTCGGCCGGTTTGCCACTGTTTTAGGGGTGTTTGGTTCGGACCGGTTCACGGGTGTTCACGGGTCCGGTTCATGACATGTTTAAATTAATAATACACGGGTTCGGTTCATGATTATTTTTACAAGTCTAATTAATTTTACAAGTATATTATTTTACAAGAATTAAATTTATTAAACCATGGCATATAATTAATTTAATTAAATCATGAACTTAGGATAAATATTATTTATTTAATAATACATGTTATTACCTAAGTATTTAATTATTTAATTTAGACTATAGTATTAATTAATTATTAAGACATGAAATATAATTAATTAATAAATATGACTTAGGTTATTATTAAGATTAATATTAATACATGTTTTAACCTAGGTATTTTATACACTTTAATTTAATTAAATCATGCTTATATTTAATTAAATCGTATAATCTATAGTTTATTTAATTAACATGTTATTATTAAATAACTATACTATAACTACATGAATTATGATATTAATTCAACTTAATTCTAAATATGGAAACTTTCTAATTCAGGAAACTTACTATTTTTGGATACGTTCTATTTTTAGAAACTGATCTATTTTAAGCAGTTAATATGTTTTTAGAAACTTTCTATTTTTGGAAACATTCTATTTTAGGAAACCTGCTATTTTTAGAAAGTTACTTATTATTACACAAGAAGTATAATAATACAAGAAATACAAGTAATACTTAATCAAAATATACAGAATACATGATAAACATAGTATAACGTTAAAATCAGTAAAACAAGACATGAACATATAAAACAAGCTAAGACACGACATAAATCAGTTACGTACTCAGTAATCAGAATACTTATACACGTATACTATTTATGTAGCATTAGTGAGATTCAAGTAGGACTCTCTTCCGTTCGTCTTCTTCGTTTACTGTACATAAGGCACGGATTTCCCGTCCTTTCAGTATGGACATTCTTTCCTTATTATGATTCCTCGTTTGCAGCCAACTGTTTTCCCATTATTTGTTTATATGTTTGATACTTATGTTAGAATAAGAGCTTAAGCCATATACATGAATGACCAGTGTCACCTAGTTATGGAGGTACCATAACCATAACACTAGAGGCACTAGTGTTATGACTTCCCCACGGCGAAGTGATTGCTTGTGGCGTCCCTTTTCAGTTTTGGCCATTATATTATATTATCATGTGGGGCGTATGGGTGCATCCTAGTTACATGTTTATCTGTATTAGCAGAGTGAATACGATGTGTGCCTTGCATCCTTCACTAGGAGCTGATCCCTCCTACCCAGACTATTTAATTAGAGGCAACCCCTCTAATTGCATGACGAGGTCTCCCCTTCAAGTATTCATGCACGGTGGAACCTCATGACTTATATGGGATATTTGGCTAATTAAACATATTTTCATAGAAACATAAGTCTTTTTAAACTATAAAACCAGTTTTATGAACATGAATCCAGATTGCTTAGAACTTATATTATTCAGCTGCTATTAATCTTATTTATGTTTCAGCCATTCATACTATGTCGTATATCCGTGCACTGAGCGTTATGCTCAACCGTTACTTTCCTTTCCATGTCCCAAAATGGCAGGTACCCAAGGACGGACTTGAGCATTTGGAGGAAGTGCATAGGATGAAAGCTGCCATAGACTTCTTCTCCTTTTTGCCTATATACGTATGTTTGTCTAGTCTTTCCTAGTTCACTTACTGTATTTATGTTTTGGGCTTATGCTTGGGACCCGATGTTTGATTCCAGTTTTCCCTATGGTCATGTATGTTTTACTACATATTACCTTGCATGATTTGATGACACGCCATAATTACGCGTAACGGTCCACTTATCAAAGTAGGGTGCTAAAATTATGGTATCAGAGCCAAGGCTTCGACCTGTAGGCTCTAAAACTCGACCTGTGACTAGTGGGTAGTCACTAGAAGCTTCCAAAGTCAACGCTTGTCATTCCACGTATTGATGTTTTCAAAACCTTGTTGTTTTAACCACGGTGTTTTCATTGGTATTGTTTTACTATTATAGATGAACAACTGTCATCTATACTTAGTTATGTGTCATTGTTTCATGCACGATGTTCCTCGTAAACTGTGGCTAATGTGGACTGAACCCCAGTAGTTCATAATTGGTCACATAAATTTTTTTCTGTTAAGTTTTGACAGCTGAGTTTCACTCATTTATTCCATGTGTCATTGTCCCAGGTTTATGACTAAGTAACAGTTGGTACATGATTGTCCCTATTTAGTCGCATGTGCTTTTATCAAAACTTTTAACTTTGGGACCGACCCGTAGGCGTCCCCTCGCCATGTCTTCTGTTTTGGGTAAACTGACCATAGGCGTTTACCCTCGCGCATATAAAGGTTTTCATAAACTACATCATGCATTCACGCACTGCTTACATGCATAAAAGTTTTCTCATGATTTATTGGCATAAATTTTTTTCATGTCCCCTCATAAGTTACTATGTCTTTATGTCAAGTATGTTTTCATACTATCATGGTTAACTTCATTTTCATGCTGATTATGTTATATACTCCTTCATGTTAAGTTGTTTAATGTTTCTTCATGATGATTTCGTCTTCATGCTGATTACGTCTTACGTCTCTTTTGTTGTTTATGCTTTCATGCAAGGCATTGTTGGATTTCACTTACTCTTGCTTTCATGATAGTCATGGTTGGTTTTCATTAATCACGCTTTCAGGCAAATCATCGTTAAATTTGGTTTTGACCACACTTTTAGCATTTCTCTATGCAACAAGAATGATGTCTATACTGGCATTGCCAGGTTGTCATGATGGTTTTCTAACCGTACAACCGATTATTTTTCCTTTCAAATCATGTCAGATGATCGACCCCATACCTATCATTTCATGTGCATTCCATGGGTACTCTATGTATCGTATGCCATGTGTATTATACATACCGTAATCCATGTGTATTTCACTTGCAATACTTCACGAGTATTCGCTTGTCGATTCTAAATCATCTCAGGTGTATTCCACTTGCTGATATTCTACAAATTGTTGATGCCGCTCGTAGCTTGGAGATGTTACTAAAGGTTGATGTTGCGGATTTTAGAGACGCTACAAGATGCTGATGCTGTTCACAACCTGGAGATCTTACAAGACGAAGACAAAGGGGTTAGATCAAAGCGATCGAACGAGAAGATGCTTCACCACTAGACGATTTCCATCAAATCATTGTCCCTGATTCTTAGTTACATGTCACACGTCATTTATTTGTCGTTTTAGTGGTATGAGTGAGAACCGGTACCAGCCGGCCACTCAGCTGAATAGTTACATGAATCACAGTCATGAGAATGACTGTCATGGAACTGACAGACAAGATGATAGTAACCACTACTGTGACAGCAACTATCCTAGAAATCGCAACAGAAGCTCTGTCCATGGACATGATTAAAAATACAAGGGTTAGCAGTCCAACCGATCCACCAATTCTGGCATAATAACCTAAGAGTTTCAATTTTATTCGTTTTACACCTAGGGACACATGTCAAGACACCAGTCAAGACACATGTCTCACGTACTTCTGTTGAAGACACATGTCAAGACATCAGTCAAGACACATGTCATAAGCACTTTTTCTCAAGACACGAGTCAAGACACTTGACTCACGTCTTTTCTGGAACATCCCTAAGAAGTTCAGGGTGCCCTCCAAGGGGTATATCCATTTTGTTGTGCTATCTATTAATCAGGCCACAATAATTTTAGTACCTTCACCGGTGTATTAGTCACAATTGGACACACAGACAAGCAAAACACATTCAGTGAGACGTGTCACCTTTGCTTCAAGACACTTTCATTTTTGATTTCATATTTCATATATCCAAGACCATAAAGGACGCCATTAGTATCACCTATGTATACGAAGGTTTTCCTCCAGTCTAATGATAAGAACCAATCTACTAACGAACTTACCTCAGACAGATGCGAGTTAAATTTAATCCCAACTATGGACTACAAACAGTACACAATGCTACGATTCATGATTTTGTACAGTAATGTTCAGGCTCCTGAATACATCCTCATGGTTTTCCATCAGTAGAATCTGTACAAATTACCTATGCTTTACAAGCACGTGCTTTGATAGCCATGGTTGCTAAAATGTTCTAGCTGTCAGTTAAGACACGACCACTGAAGTTCCTTTTGCGCATAACCAACCGATTATTCCAAAATCTTCCCATACATTCTAGAAGAACCTTCAAGGAGAAGGACGGTAACATGAGATTATGTATCGACTACCGTCGATTTAAACAAATCACCATTCATAACCGTTATTCTCCTCCACGTATTGACAACATGTCCAATTGAATTTAGGGTGTTAAGCACTTTTCCAAGATCGGGTTCATGATCATGTTGCCAACAGTGACACATGAAAGAGCAGGACATTTCCATGACTACTATTTGTGCACGACTTGGTCATGCTAAATTCATGATTTTATATTAGTCTCATAAATGCTCCAACAGCATTATGGACTTAATAAATTGAGTTTCCATGAACTCATAAACAAATTCATCAGTATTTTCATCATGGACAACCTGATTTTTCTCTAAGTATAGAGAAGAGCAGGAATACCACGTTTGCACCATGTTGCAAATTCTACGACAGGAGGAATATCACCCTAAAATTTTTCCAATATAAATTCTGGTTGATTACAGTGACACACTGAATCACATGGATTCACACGGTTAATCTTACCATGACTCATCTTATGCGTAAAGGTGAGGACCCTACACTACGTTAGGTGTTCCAAGAAAATACTACGCTAAGAAAAGTCTAATTTAGGAGACTCATAGTTTTGAATACTTCTACGTATCCAGTTTCTATGAAGCAAGATACATCTACGTTCATATCTAAGTACCTGTCATACCAACAGGCTAAGATAGAACATCAACACACTGAGATGTTTTTCCACCATCAGACATTGTGAACAGAATTGGGACAAGATCTCCATAGGTTTTGGTTACCAGATTAATGCAACCTCAGAAGAAGCATGATGATATCTGGGTTATTGTCAACAGTTTGACCAAGTCTGCAGAATCCATACATCCGCAAGGATTTCAGAGCCAGCAGATTGATCGGACATGTTCCAGCAAAGGCTCATCCGATCACTTGGTAATCCCTCAGCTATTGGGCTAGACAAAGGTTCGAATATGTGCTCCTTATTTACGTCCACGTCCTTGTTCTAATTTTACAACATGCTTTCGCACTCATTCTCATGACATTATTCACGTCCATGATCGTATCATGGCTTACGATTTTACGTTCATTTTCATTCTGGGAAGTTTTGCAAGAACTTGAGAGACCATACTCTAGTTTAGTATAACTCTCTATCCTCATACAGACGTTTCATGTCACATTCCACGTCTCACCTTATAGCGTTTGGCGTTACTGCCGCCGTATTATATGTTCACGATATGTTTCATATGTCATGTTCATTCCACGTTCCTCATATCACGTTCACGATATGTTACACGTATCATTGATCACGATATGTTTGCTCATACTACACTCACCATATCTCCACGTATCACGTTCAAAATTGTTCACGTATCACGTTCACAATCTTTCACGTACTATGTTTCAGTATGTCTCGCGCATTATTTCTAAGACGTTACTATTATCAGTTACTTTAGGTTATTTTTTCATCGTAACGTTTCATTTTTTTCCCTTGCGCGTTAATTCATATCCATTCGATCGAATTCAGAAGGATCTATCTTACGGTGATAACCAAAAACTTTTACGTATTGTCAAGTCAAGGTCATGAAGACCAAGATTTATCATATGTGTCAAGATCTTGTGGATGAACCATTCTGAGAGGGAAGCCACTTAGAAACGAAGGAGTCCATCGGGATTTTATCCTCTCATTCTTCCATAATTCGGTTATGTTCTTTTTAGGCACGTCACGTTGCATGTCCTGGTCAGGCATGTCACGTTCATGTTCTTTTCAGATTCTCTTATCTATAACTCGAGGACGAATTATTCTTTTTAGGGGGAAAAGTTGTAAAACCCGCATACTTTTACCATGAACAGTACACTTGTAACACCCCATTTTGATAAATGGAATGTCACGTGTGATTATGGCGTGTCATCAAAGCATACAAGTATAAATGTATAAAACATTACATGACCATAAAGGAAATACTAGAATCAAACATCGGGATCCCAAAAGTAGAACTCATCACACACAAACATAAGTACTATAAATGAAATGACTAAACAATGTCCATGGAAATGAGTATCAAAGTATAAAGAAATGCATAAAGTAAAGAAGGCTAGGAAGCTTCCAATCCATATGCACGTACGCTTAAAGTCTACGAGCGTCCCTGAGTACCTGCCGTTTTGGGAAAATGAAAAGGAAAACGGCTGAGCATAACGCTCAGTGCACGGATATACAATTAAAGCATGAATAATATAAGCATATAAGCATGAAGCATCGAAAAAGACTAAGTCCTAGATAACCTGGTTATATCTTAGTAAAACTGGTTTTATCGTTTGAAAAGCCTTATGTTTATCTTGTAAAAATTGTTAAACATGTTTACCATTAGCCAATATAGGTCATGAATTGTCCACGTGCATGAATACTTGGAGGAGTGACCTCGTCATGCAAATTAGAGGGGCTGCCTCTAATTTAATATACTGGTTTGGGTAGGAGGGATCAGCTCCTTGTGAAGGATGCAAGGAACACACCACATTCACTTGAATAATCTGCTAAAAACATGTAAACTAGGAGGCACCCATACGCCCCACCTGATAATAATAATATGGCCAAAAGCTGAAGGGACGCCACGAGCTATCACTCCGTCGTGGTGAAGTCATAACACTTGTGCCTCAAGTGTTATGGTTATGGTACCTCCATAACTAGGTGAAACTGGTCATGCATGTATATGGCTTTAGGTATTCTAATTAAACATAAGCAATTAAAAAACATATAAAACATATACTAGGGAAAACAGTTGGCTGCATACGGGAAATCCTAATAAGGACGAATGTCCATACTGAAAGGACGGAGAATCCGTACCTTGTGTCCAGTGAACGAAGAAGACGACGGAAGAGAGTCCTACTTCGGTATCACTAATGCTACATAAATACATACATGTATAAGTATCTGATTACTGAGTACGTAACTGGTTTTATATCATGTCTTAGCTAGTTTTATATGTTCATGTCATGTTTTACAGATTTAAGCTTTATATTGTGTTTATCATGTATTCTCTCTTTTTTGATTAAGTATTTCTTGTATTTCCTGTATTATTATACTTGTTGTGTAATAATAAGTAACTTTCTAAAAATAGAAGGTTTCCTAAAATAGAAAGTTTCGAAAAATAGAAAGTTTCCAAAAATAGAAAGTTTCCAAAAATAAAAGTTTCCAAAAATAGATTTACTGCTTAAAATAGATAAGTTTCTAAAAATAGAAAGTTTACATAAATAGATTAGCTGCCTTAATTAAATAAGTTTCTAAATATAGAAAGTTTCCATAATTAGATATAAGATGGATTATTAAGCTAATCATATAAGCTTAAGTATTTACCGATTAATATACTAAGTCATGTAATTAAATAGTATAGTTTATTAATTATTTCATTTGAATTAAATAAACTATTGGTTAAATTCTTTAATTAAATATAACATGATTTAATTAAACAAAGGTAAAAATACTTAGGCTAAAACATGTATTATTATCTATAAATAATATAACCTAAGTCATGCAAATTTATTAATTATAAGTCATAATTTTAATAATTAAATAATTATATAGTCTAATTAAATGATAAATTACTTAGGTTAAAATTCATGTATTAATACTATTATTAATAACCTAAGTCATGTATAAATTAAATTAATCATGTACATGTTTAATTAGTTTAATTTAGTACTTGTAAAAATAAACTTGTAAAAATAATTAACCTTGTAAAAACAACCCACGAACCGAACCCGTGTTTAATCTAAACATGTGTGAAACGGACCGGTTTAAACCCGTGAACCGGCAACTAAACGCACCCTTGGCCTAAACTAGCTGTCGGCTAGCAAAAGTTCCCACCGGCTAGCCGGTGGTTACCCCTGCTGCCGAGGCTTAGGGTTCCCCCTGCTTTCCTCATTTATCCACCGGCTTAGGCCGGTGGTGGTTTTTGTTCTAGCCGAGACCCACCCGAGCCAAAACATACCCCGACCAAGGTTGAGGTCCCGTTTCTCCTGCTGCCGAGACACGAGACCACCACACCGAGACCTTGAGGACTCGGTGGTGCGAATAAAAAACAAGCAGATACCCCCTTTAGGGCTCGATTCTTGCGTCGGCCACAAACAAACACCCCTTAAACCCTTAATTAATCTTACCCCCATGTTTAATTAACATGTATTACTTGTTTTATACCATTCATGATTCGTGTGTTCTTGATTTAAATAAAAACATAAAAAGAAAAAGGGTTTAGGGTTATACCGATCACATGAATCAAAGGAGGATGAACACACTAACACACTTGCAATAGATCAATCACCAAAATCAACCAAACACACCTTTGGTGTGTGTTATACCCGGCGGACAAAGGAGAGGAGAAGAAAAAGAGATTTAGGGTTTTTGATTATTTTCTAATTCTTGAATTATGAAAATAGTTTTTCCCTTTTTCCTTGTTTAGTAAAATTGCATGGTCTTGGCCCTTGTTTCTTGTCTTATCCGCTGGTAAGGGGGCCCAAAAGGGGTAACCCGAATGTTTTCCATGTCTAAATAATAAGTGTGTTCTCGTGTTCGTGTTTTACGTGATTTAATAGTTATCGTTCGTGTCTTATTATATTTATTCATGATCGTAATAAATATACATACATACGTAATACTAAGCTCGTGAGTAATTCACGTTCATGATTTCATGTTCGTATGTTCCTGATTATAATTATTATTGGAATAATTACTGTGTCTTAATACGTAATAAATACTTATCTTGTTATAACACGTACGTAATACTTGTAATTCTTGTTCGTGAAACGTAAACGTGCTATAAAAGGAAAGTTCAAATCATGTAGGTACGATCATAAGGGTACTATTCATGGTAAAAGCATGCGGGTTTTACAACTCTTCCCCCTTAAAAAGAATAATTCGTCCCCGAATTATAGATAAAGTAAAATGGAAAAGAAGAACATACCCGAATTCAAAATATGAAATGAGGGTAAGAAGCCCGGATAGACTCCTCTGTTTCCCAAGTGGCTTCCCGCTCGGTATGATCCCTCCAAAGATTTTGACGAATGGAATCGTCTTCCTTCTCATGACTCGTTCTTGTCTGTCAAGAACTCTTTCAGGTTCTTCTATGAAAGTGAGATCTTCACGAATCTGTTCCAGTGGATACTGAACCATGTGAAGGGGATGATACTGGTACCCTCTGAGTAAGGACACATGGAAAACATCGTGAACATGAGAAAGCTGTGGAGGTAACGCTAAACGATAAGATACTTCACCGACTCGTTCAATGACATCAAACGGTCCGATAAATCGAGGACTGAGCTTCCCTTTGATTCCAACACGTCTAACACCACGTGCCGGCGAAACCTTATGGAAAACGTGATCTCCTACGTTAAAATGTAAGTCCCTACGATGCTTGTCTGAATAACTCTTCTGACGTGACCGTGCTTCTTGCAGTTTCTGCTTAGCTACTGCGACCTTCTCATTAGTCAGCTCTATCATTTCTGGTCCTTCAAGTGTTCGCTCACCAAGTTGATCCCAGCAGATTGGGGCGCGACACTTTCTGCCATACAACATCTCGAAAGGAGCATACTTGATACTTGCGTGCCAATTGTTGTTGTATGCAAACTCCACCAAACAAATATAATCGTCCCAATCACCCATCCATTCCAATGCACATGACCTCAACATGTCTTCTAATGTCTGAATTGTATGCTCTGACTGCCCGTCTGTTTGAGGATGAAAAGCCGTGCTAAGCATAAGTTGTGTACCCCAAGCTTTCTGCAGACTTCTCCAGAATCGCGAAGTGAAACGAGGATCTCTGTATGAGACGATGCTGGATGGAGCACCGTGAAGCCTCATGATCTCCCTTCTATAAGTATCGGCGAGTTTACTGACCGAATCTTCCTTACGGATCGGTAAGAAATGAGCTGATTTGGTAAGTCGATCAACGATAATCCAAATTGCATCGTGCTTCTTCTTTGTCGGCAGAAGACCAGTAACAAAATCCATGGTTATTTTGTCCCACTTCCACTCTTGAATATCTAACGGTTAAAGAAGACCGCCAGATCGCTGATGCTCGATCTTAACCTGCTGGCAGGTAAGACATTTGGAGACGTAAGTAGCAACATCCTGGTTCATACCACTCCACCAAAAGTACTGCTTGATGTCATGGTACATCTTGGTCGAACCAGGATGGATAGAGAATGGGGAGCTATGAGCCTCAGCTAACAATGCTTCCCGGAATTCTTGATCATCAGGTAAACAAAGTCTCGTGCCCTGCCATAAGATACCATCTGCGTCTACTCGAAATTCTGTCTGCTTCTCCAAATTCTGAATTATCGCCCATATTTCTCCATCATCCTTATGTGCTTCCTTGATCTTAGAGAGTAACTCGGGTTCTACTCTAAGATTAGCCCAGTAACTGTGCTGTCCACGTACCATGATCTCTATGTCTAGTCGCTCCAAGTCTCTTATGATTTCCTCCTCATTTTTAATGCCATTTATCATTCCGGACTTCCTGCTAAGTGCATCTGCCACTACATTTGCCTTGCTGGGATGATACTGTAGATTAATGTCATAATCCTTCAAAAGCTCTAACCATCTCCTCTGTCTCATGTTCAATTCACGCTGAGTGAAGATATACTTCAAGCTCTTGTGGTCCGTGAAAATGTCACATGATTCACAATACAAGTAGTGCCTCCATATCTTCAATGCAAACACGACTGCTGCAAGTTCCAAGTCATGCGTAGGGTAATTTTACTCATAAGGCTTAAGCTTCCGTGAAGTGTACGCGATCACTTTCCCATGTTGCATGAGAACACAGCCAAGTCCCTTCCCTGATGCATCACTGTAGATCTGAAATCCACCTGTACCAGATGGCAGAGTAAGAATCATTGCAGATACTAACTTCTGCTTTAGGTCTTCAAAGCTCCTCTCTTGTTCTTCAGTCCAGACGAATTTCTCCCCTTTCGCATCAGTTTGGTCAATGGTAGTGCTAACCGGGAAAAGTTCTCCACGAACCTACGGTAATAACCAGCTAAGCCTAGGAAACTGCGGACTTCAGTCGCTGATGTCGGTCTTGGCCACTTGGTAATAGCCTCAACCTTTGCTGGATTCATCGTGATTCCTTTTGCTAATACAATATGACCTAAGAATGCCACCTTGTCTAACCAGAACTCACACTTGGAGAATTTAGCATACAACTGTTTCTAGCGAAGAATATGTAGTACTGTACGAAGATGGTCTTTGTGTTCCTCCTTGGACTTAGAGAAAATTAGGATGTCATCGATGAAGACAATGACGAACTTGTCTAGAAACTCATGGAAGATTCTGTTCATCAAATCCATGAACACTGCTGGAGCGTTGGTAAGGCCAAATGGCATGACTACAAATTCGTAGTGGCCATAGCGTGTACAGAAAGCAGCCTTGGCGATGTCCTGCTCCTTAACCCGTAGCTGATGATAGCCCGACCTTAGATCAATATTGGAGAAATGTTTGGCCCCTTGGAGTTGGTCAAACATATCATCTATACGTGGTAGTGGATACCTATTCCTGATGGTAATCTTGTTAAGCTCGCGATAGTCTATGCAAAGACACAGACTGCCGTCCTTCTTCTTAACGAATAAGACCGGTGCGCCCCATGGAGATGCGCTCGGTCGAATAAAACCTCGCTCTAGAAGTTCTTGCAATTTATCCTTCAGCTCCTTCAACTCTATGGGAGCCATGCGATAAGGAGCCTTGGAAATCGACTCAGCTCCTAGGATGAGCTCGATATTAAATTCTACTTCACGTGCAGGTGGTATGCCCGGAAGTTCTTCTGGAAACACATCTGGAAATTCTGACACTATCGGCTGATCCTAAATTGATGGGGATTCAGCATCCATGTCATGAACAGTAGCTAGATAAACCTCACAACCATGTGAAAGTAATGCACGTGCTTGTAGGGTTGATATGATTTGTTCAGACCTGCCGGGTACGAACCCATTGTGAATGTACTCTGGCGCATTAACATCACCGAAGATGACTCGATATGAATGGCAGTCTATGGTAGCATGATGCTTGGATAGCTAATCCATGCCCAAAATCATGTCAAAATCATTCATGTCCAATGGAAGTGCGTCAACAGGACGAACTTTGTCATCAAACTCTAGGGGAAGGCTCTTGTACACATGGGTTATACGTACAGAGTCTCTCAAAGGCGTGGAAATACTCAGTATATTCTCTAGTGGCATGGGGAGTATCCTAACATTCTTGGCATAAGCAGTAAAATGACCGAGTGAGTAGCACCCGTATCAAACAGAACACATGCAGCTTGACCATACATATATAGGATTCCAGTGATGATACCTATAGACTTGTTGGCCTGATCGCGAGATGTCGTGTAAACGCGTCCACTAGTAGGAGGCGGCTTGGTATCAGCATGTCTTGATGTACCCTCCATCTCGCCCTTGCGGTAATCCTTCATGCGATGTCCAGGAAGACCACACTTGTAGCATGCGTCGCTGTCGCGACGACATGGCCCTGGGTGCCTACGGTGGCAAGTAGAACAAAGAGGATGAGTATATCCTCCATCAGATGTGCTGACTGGCTGAGAGCCTGATAAAAAAACAATATACATGAGACATGATAATAGGTACAAAGGACAATGCGGATAATTGTAAGATTGAATACCAGTGATAGCTGGACGGTTAGGCTGTGAACCTCTCTGGTTCTGGTCCCTCCCGTTACCATGGTTCCTGGTAGAAGATTTACTAATGTGTCAGAATTAAGAATTATAACATGTAATCATAAGAAATGAGTAAGTATAAGGACCTTATGCTGTTGGAGTGTCCAGCTGTAAAACCCGTATTTAAAAATTTTAGAATATTAAATACGCAGTATTCAGTAAATACGCAGGCTCAGTTTCAGTCAAATATTACAAGATAATAATTATTCAGGAAATAATTATTAAATTTTAGTAAACATTACGTATGTATTATGTATGTATGATTTATTTACAGAAAAGAGTATTACGTTTTCAGAAATTAAAATACGATTCACGAACACGTACACACGCATTTTCTCGCGACGCGAATAAATGTGTGTGTACGTGTTCGTGAATCGTGTTTTAATTTCTGAAAACGTAATACTCTTTTCTGTAAATAAATCATACATACATAATACATACGTAATGTTTACTAAAATTTAATAATTATTTCCTGAATAATTATTATCTTGTAATATTTGACTGAAACTGAGCCTGCGTATTTACTGAATACTGCGTATTTATTAAAGCCTTATTTTCAGTTAACGACGAGATCCGTCTTACTAAATCCCAAATATATTCATTATACTTTATGTCAGAAAAACAGTACAAATTATTTCTGCCTTACAAGCGCGTGACTTACCAGTCCATAGCTACGAAGACTTTTAGCTACCAGTTATAAATTCACTTCTAAAATTCCTCGAATCCATGATCAGCAGATTATACTAAAATTTCCAGATGTCATTCCAGAAATTCCTTCCTAACTACGAGACATAATTTAACATCGAGCTTATCTCAAGAATAGTGTTTGTTTCCAAAACTCTTTGTTCCAGAGTTGCATCTAAGTTAAAAGGGTTGCATCATTTGCTGCAAGGATTACTTGAATGAGTCTTTATTCGCCCTGGCGTACCACCAGGAAGTGTGTCGTTTCTGTCTATCAGGAAGAAGACCGGTATCATGAGATCATGTATCGACCACTGAAATTTTTACAAGATCACCATTGTTAATCAATGCTCATTCCATAAATAGCAGGTTTACCTGACCTGCTACGATATCTTAAATATTTTCCAGAACAATTCGAGACCATGCCACCAGAAGTGGTGAGAGAAGAACATGATGTTTTTCAGATTTTTGTTGAACACGTCACCGTCTCTATAAACATTTGACTTATACGTCTGGGCTCCCTAATGCCCCAGCTATAGTATGAAATTTATGAATACATTTTCTTTTACGACTTCGCAGACAAAATCGTCAGTATATTCATTGATCACATTCTGATCTGCTAAATTCTAGAGAAGAACACGAGAATCATCTTCTCACAGTTGTACAGAATCTTCGATAGGAGAAAATTTTATATACAGCTTTCTAGATATGAATTCCAATTGAACAAAGTGGCATTTCTGAGCCATTCTACCTTAGCAGAAAGAAATTTCAAACAATGCGGCGAAGGTGAAGGCCATCACCTGATGGTCCCGACCGACGACTGTGAACGAAGTACAAAATTTTCTAGAACTCAATTGACTACTACCACAGAAATTGCTGACAGTTCTCACTAAAAATGTTTTATGAATATTCAACCAGATTTCTACCAGAATGTTCCATAATCCCAGACAAAACTTTGATAGAATCCACATCACACATTAATGCAGCTATGTTCATATCTAGATGCCTGACCTACTACAGGTTCAAGATAGAACACCGTCATGTTAGTGAGTTACTACAACCCTTAGAAATTTCTGAACAAAAATGAGACAAAATTCTATGAAATTGTTATCAGCTACCACATGCTCAGAGAAAGTATGATACTATCTAAGTTATCGTCAACCATGTAATCAGCCTGCGCGTTTCTTTCATCCGAAAGGATCACGCAGTAGCAGATCTGCAAAAAATTTAGAAATTCAGCAGTAAATCGTACGAATTCAAGGCATTCCATCGACCATCATATCAGACAGAATTCATGTTCACGATCAAGTGTATGTTTACGCCCACCTTAAGTTCATGTTTATTTTCACTTCCACGTTTACGTCTCATTCGCAGTATGATGATGTTTCAGTTCATCTTTTATGCTATCTCGTGATTTAAGCTCACGTTTGTGTTCATAACATTGTTCACGTTCAAGTTCGTGTGCCATTTCACGATACACGTTTCTCAGTTTATTACCGAATACGGTTACAGAAAGCTTGAGAAATCAGACTCAAGTTTAGCACAACTATTCCATAACCAGGCAGACGTTTCACATCTCAGGCCGTATCGTTTGGCATTCATTCCTCAGTCAGCATACGTTCATGATATGTTCTAGTATCACGTTCACAGTATGATTCACGTATCACATTCATGATATATTCCATGCCAGCGCTCCTCATATAATTATGAACCACCTTCACAATTGCTCACTCAGCACATTCACAATTCCTCACTCAGCACGTTCACAGTTGTTCACGTAGTTCGTCCCTATATATTCTCAGCAGCTTGCTCAGAGATATAAATGTTATCTTTTAGAATATTTACACGTACCGTATCATGTATCATACATGCTATAGTTTATTCAGTCTATCAGATTCAGAAAATCCATCTTAAGTATGGACCCATAAACTATTCAGCATTGTCAAGACAGGGTCATCAGGACCAAGATTTTCAATGTGTTATACCTTTGAAGGAGTCGTTTCGAGTGGTAAGCCACTCAGAACAGAGGAATCCATACGGACCTCTCATCCGTTTCCTTCAATAAATTAGTTAAGTTCTTTCAGTCATGTTATGTTCCACAGTCAGGTCATGCTATACTTTTTTTAGCTTATATGTCCTTCCAGCTTTCATATTCATTCAACCTATGTGTCCTTTTCAGCTTTTATAACTTCATCAGCTTATTACCTTTAATTCGAGGACGGATTTCTTTTTTTTAGAGGGGAAGAATTGTAAAACCCGGTTAAATCTTGTCCTTAATTCGAGGACGAATTATTTTTTTAGAGGGGAAGAATTGTAAAACCCGTATTTAAAAATTTTAGAATATTAAATACGCAGTATTCAGTAAATACGCAGGCTCAGTTTCAGCCAAATATTACAAGATAATAATTATTCAGGAAATAGTTATTAAATTTTAGTAAACATTACGTATGTATTATGTATGTATGATTTATTTACAGAAAAGAGTATTACGTTTTTAGAAATTAAAACACGATTCACGAACACGTACACACACATTTATTCGCGTCGCGAGAAAATAATTAAAAGTGGATGTATATAGGGGGGGGGGGGGGGGGGGGGGGCTGTGTATAAAAAAAAGAAAATGGGCTTAGGCCCAGTCCAAGTGATAAATTGATAACCAGTAAGTTATTTTCCATTTTACAAACAAAGCAAGAAAAAAATATTAGGGTTGATGTTTTCTTTGTGAGCCGCCGGCAGGAAAAAAAAAGGATCATACGTCCCTTTTTGGGATATTGTCCAGCCGTCAATTGGTTCTAAAAAAAAATTAAGTCTTCAAAGATTTGTCAAAGTGGTGATTTATATAATATAGAATAGAGGTTAGCCACTACAAGTAAAAGAAGAAAAAAATTAGCCGCAAGAAGCAAAATGGAAATAAATTGGTTGCTAGTTTGGCACGTTCGTCGAGGTTCATATAACATAAACAAAGGAGACTTGATAAAAGAGAAGTGTTATCATTGGTGTAACGTGTGGAACAAAAGGCAGTAATAAAAAATATAGAGTTGGAATTGCTATCACTGATGCCATTGTTTTAATAAAGAAGGGAATCTTGCAATATATGCAGGCGCATATATAAAGAAAAGAGGACAACGAAATTTTGCTATTCTTTTGCCGCAAAAGAAAAAAAAGGGAACGATGAACAGTGAACAGCGGGTCGAGCATATCATGATGTCCGCCTTATTTAAATTGGCTTAATAAGATCAGGCTTATTTAATATTGACTTATTAGATTTTTGTTTAGCTTTTTGAAATGGAGTTATTTTATATTGATTAAATCATTTTATTAAAAAGGTTTTATAAATAAGTTAGCCAAGTTGTAATTGTTTTATTAATTTAATTGGTAAATTAAATTAATGAGGATTTAATTATTTTATTGACTTAAAACGTATGGTTTATTTTCAATGATTTAATTTTTATGAAACCACTTTGGAAACTTTCTAATTTTGAGAACTTTCTAATTTAGGAAACTTTCTATGTATAATAAGTTATTATTTATAGTAATATCGTAAATATTAGAATACATATTATATAGTAATCAGGAGTACAGAAAATACATTAATCAGTAAATGTTTGAAGACAGTAAGAACTTATCAAATTGTATACGAACAGTAATACAAGTATAATATAAATCAAACCGAAAACAGTTAAGAGCAGTAAAATATATAACATCAGTCAACTTATTTTCGCGTACGTTATTTATGTAGTAACCATGAAGTCGGATAGATCCTTCAGCTTTCAGTCTTATTTCGTTACTGGACACGAGGTACGGATTTCCGTCCTTTCAGTAAGGACTTCCTTTCTATGCATGATTAGGATTTCCCGTCTTCAACCAAATGTTTTCCCCAATATATGTTTAAGCTTATCAGTAATCATGTTAATAACTAAATAAATTGCCTGAGCATTATATACAAGCATGACCAGTTTATGTACTAGTTACGGAGGTACCGTAACCATGGCACTAGAGGCACCGGTGTTGTGACTCACATGCAGGAGAGTGATATCCTGCATCGTTCCACTCATGTTCAGTTTGGCCATTTTAATATGTATGTTTAGTGGGGCGTATGGATGCATCCTAGGCTTATCAGTTTACAAGTTATCAGGGTGAATGTGGTGTGTGCTCTACATCCTTCCCATTGGAGCTGATCCCTCCACCCATCACAGTATTTAGAGGTCACCCCTCTACAGTTATTTAGAGGTCACCCCTCTACAGCATGACGAGGTCACCCCTCTAGTTATTCATGCACCGTTGTTACAGCACATGACCTATATAAGCTCTGGCAATTCAAATACAGTAAATGCATGTTTTCAGATTTAACAGATAACAGTTCAGCTTTATTATTTATAAGTCAGACTTTACAGATTATACACAGATTTCTGCTGCAACTTTACTTATCAGTCTTACAGCTCCAGTATTTTATCATCTGTTTCAATTCAGTAATTCCATATCATGCTTTATATCCGTTCACTGAGCGTTATGCTCAGCCGTAGTTCCTTTCATGTTCTAACGGCAGGTACACCAGGACGCTCTTAGGATTCTAAGAGCTTGTGCATTGGATGGAAGCAATCCAGACTTCTTTACTTTATGCACATCATTCTTATATTACCGTTGGACATTGTTCAGTCCTTTCTTTCAGTATTTTACTTTTCATGTTTTGAGCTTATGTTGGATTACCGATGTTTGATTCCGGTATTTCCGTTATGGTCAGTTAATGTTCTAGGACATTTACCTTATGCTTTGATGACACGCCATAAATACACGTAACGATCCACTTATCCAAGTGGGGTGTTACACCAGCGTTGTTACGATAATTATCATTACCGCCACGCCTATCCGTAGCAGAACGGTCGTGAGTCTGACCGTTTCCCTTGGGCTGATTAGGCTGTTGCTAAGTAGCCAGCTGAGACCGGTCCCCAGTCTTCTTCCTGGAAGATACGATTTGAGAGATGAAATATCTACATATACTGAAAGAATATGGATTGGCCATCGTTCGAATACGAATGTTTACCTCTTATCGGGTCTCTCTGCTTCCACGAACTCATCTCTTTCCTGTAGCATCTCCAGCTTACGTGCTGCATCGGCCACTTGTGCTACCGTGCTGAATGTAGCAAACACCAAGTTGTTTACGACCGATGAACGAAGAGCCCACCTGAAGTGGTGTGCTTGCTCTTCCGGAGTACCTGCTGCTGCACCAAGGAAACCAGCCAAGCGAAGAAAGCGCTGCATGAACTCGTTGCTATTCTCCCCAGCTCTCTGTCGGATTCCATGGTACTCTCTCTTCAGCTTGTCCTGCTCAGCCTTGGGAAAGAACTGTTCCATCACCCTATCCCTGAACTGAGCCCAAGTCAAACCAGCCACCCAATTATCACCTCCCTCAGACTGCTTCAGTGCTATCCACCATGCTAACACATCACCTTCGAACCGGTAGCATGCCAACCTCGACTTGAAAACAGGGTCACAGCCCATAGCATCGAAGATCTTCTCAATGTGAGCCAACCAACTTTCAGCTTCACCGTGGCTATCTGTTCTCTCGAAAGCTCGAGGGCGGAGCTTATTGAATCTCTCCAGCCATGTGGCCAATGTTGCTGGAGGAGGAGGAGGTACTGGGTGTTGCTGCTGGTTGTTGACAGCTTGAACCTCAACCCTGATTTTGTTCCTCAGCTGAGGAAGCATAGCTTGCATTGCAGCTTGGATTGCTGCATTGAGTTGTTCCTACTCGCGTGTGAGAACCATCTGACAGTATAACATAAAATACATGATTAAACTGATTAAAACATAAACTATATACATGAAAAAAATTTATACCAATAAATCATGAGAAAAATTTTGTGTAGGAAAAACTAGTACATGAATGCATGATGCAGTTTTATGAAAACTTTTGTATGCGCGAGAGTGAACGCCTATGGTCAGTTCACTCAAAAGAAAAGACATGGCGAGGGGACGCCAATGGGTCGGTCCAAAATTTAAAAGTTTCGATAAAACACATGCGACTAAATAGGGCCAGTCCTGTACCAAACATTACTTAGTCATAAACCTGCGACAATGACATATATATGTATGCATGAAAACTGACTGTCAGTTCTAGGAAGACCATAGTGACTACCCACTAATCACATGTTGTATTTTGAGAGCCTACAGGTCGAAGCCTTGGCTCTGATACCATAATTGTAACACCCCATTTTGATAAATGGAATGTCACGCGTGATTATGGCGTGTCATCAAAGCATACAAGGATAAATGTATAAAACATTACATGACCATAAAGGAAATACCGGAATCAAACATCGGTATCCCAAAAGTAGAACTCATCACACATAAACATAAGTACTGTAAATGAAAGGACTAAACAATGTCCATGGAAATGAGTATCAAAGTATAAAGAAATACATAAAGTAAAGAAGGCTAGGAAGCTTCCAATCCATATGCACGTACGCTTAAAGTCTACGAGCGTCCCTGAGTACCTGTCGTTTTGGGAACATGAAAAGGAAAACGGCTGAGCATAACGCTCAGTGCACGGATATACAATTAAAGAATGAATAATATAAGCATATAAGCATGAAGCAGCATAAAAGACTAATGTTGATCCCAAACTTAGATCGATTAAGCTTTGTGTATACGAGATTAGATCAAGTAATACACGTACAGAAACCTTTGCTTATGAATAAAGTAACTAAGTGTTATGCGGAATTAACACTTAATCTAAAACACAAAGATGTTAAACAAACTTTCACTTGTATTAGAATGAACGAACTTGATTACAATGAAAGAGGTTTAACTTGTGAAAACTTATGATAACTGATTATTAACATTAATCTAAAAGATCTTCTTTTATAGATTAAGAAGTCTTGTACAATAAGCTACGAATCAATTATTCTAGGTAAAGATAATAATAGAAAATACAATGTCGAGCTTATCTTTACCATACACAAATAAAGAAACAAATAAACAAAATGATTCGTATGAAGATATATTCCATCAGTGCTAATCTTCAAGGCTGTCAGCGTTGACTTCTTCAAATGTCAACGCTTGGCTGTCAGCGTCCAATGTCATCCTATCAGCGCTTGAATTCTTCTTATCAGCGTCTAGTGAACTGACCCATAATTTATTCCCAACAATCCTCCCCTAAACTTGATATCTATTCCAATGATCAAGTTTCTGAATAAAAACTTAAGGCTTAGGAGGAATCTTACAAAAACTTCTTATGTTGGTGATAAACATATCTAATCAAGTCTTTGGCCACGTCACTAGTATAATCAATCTCCAAGGGTGTCTCCTTCATCTTCTCCAATACTTCTTTGGACAAGAAATAGTTAGCATCCACAAGTAGATACTCTGAAAACTTTGTAGAGCTCAAATGAAATACACCACAAGTAGAATAAAGCCTCCAATGAAGATTACTGAGATCATCTTCAAGATCCTTCCATATGGCAGGATCTGCTTCCCTTGGACCACACAAAGTCAAAAATGTGTTCCATAGTCTTATTCCATTTGCTGAAGTAGGTGCTTCAGCTGTATACTTGGCCTCTATTAATCTCCATAGATGCACCAAGTCTTCTCTGTCTATGCTTGCAAAGATAGAAATAATTGAAGTGAAAGTATGTACCTCCTTTCCAAATCTGCCAATCTTCCAAAATCCACACTCATCTTCATCAAAACTTATGATTGGATTTCTGTCATCTAGAGGTACTACATTAACCAAATCTGAAGCTTCCAATGGAGAAAGCTTGAGATGCTTCTTTATGACAGTTTCAGTTGGATAATACACATCCATATCTTTGGGAAATTGGAGAGGATCTCCTTTCTTTACTGGTCTTTGAGCAATCCTCATCTCCTTTTGAATCTGCATTTCCTCTGCAAGCTCTTGTTTCCTTTCTTCTGAAAGAAACTGTAAGACATTTTGTTCTTGCACATTCCTCCAAATAGGATGTGCCCTGTACTCTAGCTCCTCAAAAGATAAAGCCAGCAACTTCTTGTATGTCCATCTAGGTTGATGGCATCTAAGCAATTTGTAATACAACTGCCTTCTATCTCTTTTAAGCCAAGTCTTGACCTCTTGTGCATTAAACCTCAAAATCACTTTTATATCATCTTGTACCCTGAGAAGAACTTCCAACCCCCAAATTTGATCTGACAAACTCATTCCTGGATTGTCCATTACCTTGTCTTCCCAAGCATGGTACATTCTGGTGATTTCTGGAAGGTCCCAATCAATCTGATTCTTCAAATCACTCAATCTTTCTTTTGCTAACTCATCCCCATATTCAAGTCTTTCTGGATCTTCAATAATTTGAACACTTGAATCTGAGCTATCTCCTTTTTCATCATCACTTTCTTCCTCACTCTCAGAAGTGGCAACAAATGGGGATCTACCACTCCTCTTCAAATCTCTTTCCAAAAGTTGTGCAGCCAACTGTTCATCAAATACAATTTGTGCTGCATCTTTCTTTGGAACATCTTCTTCAACCAGAATCCCCTTACCCTTGTCTTTTGGATCAATAATAGGTAAGGTAGAAGAAGAAACCTGTGTGGACACATCTTTGATGATTGTTGATGACTGGAATACATCAACACCACCTGCAACTTTGTCAGCGTTCAAGTTACCTTTATCAGCGCCCCGATTACCTTTGTCAGCGCTGGATGTGTCAGCGTTCAAACCTGTATCAGCGCCCATTGTTGCTGTGAAAGATCCTTCCAAGTTCAATGGAGTTACCTTGGATGTATCAATAATTGGGTGCTTCTTCAAGTTGGTGAGTACTTCAGCAACATTTAAAGATTCACTAAATTGTGAACTCTTCTCACTGGCTGCATGAATCAGCTCATCCTCTTCATCCTCCCCTTTGGAAGATTCCTCCATTCTACTCCTGCTACTAGGATTCTCCAAAACAGTTACCTGCTCCCTCAATACTTGGAGTTCACGGCCCTGATTATGGACAATTTGTACAAGGCTGACATTTTGCTTTTGCAAGCTAATGACAGCAGCCGTCAATTCATTCAATGTAATAGGTTCCAATCTGCCCTCAGCTAGAATGGGGATTTGACCTCCCAAAATAGAATCATAGGGCGTGGATGAGGTCTTAATGATGTTGGGACTGTCTTGACCAGCATCTAAGCTTGTGTCAATAGCCCCAGCCTCATCCATGGCACCAGCCACACTTGTGGAGGTGGTTCTCTCTGCAACAAGGCTAGGACCACTAGAGGAGAACACTCCAGTAGTCCTTTGGCGTTTATTCAACCTAGATTGTAATGGGGTGGAAGATGAGGTAGATTGTGTGGGTGTTGGTTGATTAAGGGGTGTTTGGGATTGTTCAGGGATGTCATCAGCGTTGAGATTGGCTGTGTCAGCGCCAACATTTTGAGTGTCAGCGTTGACATTGAGTTGGTCAACGTCCATGTGGTCAGGGGAAGGTAATGGTTCAAGGATAGGCTCAAGATGAGGTACAGGGTCTGGTTGTGGTTGAGCAGCCTGAATTACTTCAAGCATGGCTTGGGTAAGAGGTATGGATCTGTTTGTGGAGCTCATCTTGTCAAAAATGGTTTTCTTTTTCTTAGGGATCTCATAAAAAGTGTCATGATCCCTAGTACAATATTCTTGTAAATCAAAGACCATTTGCAAAAATATTGGGTAAGCCAAAGTCATTTTACTTCCCTTATTTTTACACATCCCTTCAAAAATCATTTTTGAAAAATTATACTTAAGCCCACGTGACATACAAACCAAAGCACTTGCAATGGACCTGTTTATTTCATTAAAAGCAGTACATTTTGGACTTAAGCATTGAAGAAGGACATGTATCAAATATTTCCAGTCAGAGGGAAATTCCTGCTTATGATATTTATTTAAAGATTTACCAGCAGGAATAGGATAACCTAATTCCCTAAGACCTTGTTCTATTGTTGCAACGGCAAGGGTAGTCACACCATCAGCGTCATCAAGACGCAAAGCTTGGTGAACCAAGGCTTCAGTGACCACCCATGTTCTTCCATGAACATTAGATGTCAATGTGGTCACTCCATTAGCTGTTGTGGAACTAACATTGTTCCAAAACTGTCTAATGTGTGCGACAGGGACTAATGGTTCATGAGAAAGTGCATACCTTATAGAGGATGCATTTAAAAATGCCACCATTTGTGAATACTGAGGAAACAAATCATTATCAGCAGCCAAGTAAGCGACCATATTATGTTGGCTCTTGAACTCCAATGTCAGATTGGTTGAGTTGAACTTTGGTGCCATGTTTAAAGCTGTTTAGGTTATGTGATATGGGAAAAATCTAGGAGAAAAATGTTAGACAAGAAAATATGAATACCCAGAACAAAAAGTTTAGCCAAAATTTATAGGAGAGATGCATGATTTGGATTGGTAAAAAATGAGGCAGTTATATTCAAAGAGCAATGATGAAAATATTGAATCAAATATAACTTATCTCATGCATTAATTAAAAGTAACAACTCCCCAAAATTACGGCCAAAGATTAGTCAAAAATAACAACTGGGTAGGGCCCACTAGGTGTCAACGGTCAAAAATAGCCCATCAACGCCCAACGGCTATATTTTCTTGTCAGCGTTTACCTAAAGCCTTGTCAGCGTCACGATTGGACGTAACAGCGATTGGAGAAAAACTTGTCAGCGTCTAAAAATAAAAAAATATTTAAAAAGAAAAAGACCTTAACAAAGTAATTTATCCTAAGGGAAATATCTTACAAGTTGATAATAATTACTGGGCGGCAAGCACTGTCCATTTATGCACACTTGCTTAAGCAAGATAGACACAAATGTCCTCTAGTGTCCCTTGCTAACCAAAATACTTACCAACAAAGTTATTTCATAAAATTCTTTGTAACTCCCAGGTAACCCCATAACAAAACTATTCCCAAGTCTCCCATCAGACCATAACCAATTTTAGGCCAAAAATGTCTTGGCAGCATGCATAGTTTGTCAACTTTGCATGCTACAGTGCCTCATGGTTTAGTAAAACTAACCCATACTCACCTGTGGACACAATCTAGAATTGTGATGAGAGTATTATAAGAATACCCAAAAGTCCTAAAGGTTCCTTAAACCTCCCCTTAAACTATGATACATGAGTTTCTCAAAATATATATGAACATTAAAAATTTATGTCAAGATAGGAATATAAATATTCCAACCATCATCCATAAACAAAAACATGTCCAAATAGCTCTTCAAAGATCCATAAGCAACTCTGTATCTAATGGCATAAAGCTACCACCACCTACACATTTAGATTGAAAACCACAAAACTAACATTTGTTGCTGACAGCGCCCGACAACGCGTATCAGCGTTGAAGAAACTCTTGTCAGCGTTAGACAATAATATCTCTAACAACGGCAAAATAACACTTATCAGCGTTACATTTACCTTTGTCAGTGTTAGAAAAATAAAGTGGAAAAATCTAAATCATCACAAAGACCAATAACAATGCATTATCCTGTACATACTATTACAAAAAGGTTCCAAAACACATATTAAGTGAGATTAACCATTCCAATATTTGTTACCAAATATTGAAATCTTCCAGTATCAAAAGGTTTAGTTAATAAATCAGCCACATTATCTTCTGTGGCTACCCTATCTGGTTGTATTAAACCTTTCTCAAAGCAATCTCTTATAAAATGATGTCTAATTTCTATGTGTTTGGTTTTAGAATGATGTACAAGATTTTTAATAATGCATAAATTACTGTTATTGTCTACAAAAATCTTGGTATGCATGAAATTATACCCATAATCCAACAGATGGTTCTGAATCCATAAGACTTGTCCACAACAAGCAGCTGCTGCAACATATTCTGCTTCAGTTGTAGAGTTTGCCACCACTGTTTGTTTCTTGCATTGCCAAGATATCAATCTACTCCCAAGAAATTGACATCCACCAGTTGTGGATTTCCTATCAAACTTGTCACCACCATAGTCACTGTCTGAATATGCAATAAGCTCCAATGGAGAATCTTTTGGGTACCATAAGCCAAGATCTGGAAAACATCTTAGGTACCTAAAAATTCTTTTCACAGCAAAAAGGTGACATTCTTTGGGAGTCACTTGATGGCGTGCACAAGCACACACATCAAACATGATGTCAGGTCTTGAGGCTGTAAGATACATCAATGAACCAATCATTGATCTATAGTGCCTAACATCCACATCCTTTCCAGCTCTAATTTTTCCCCAAGGGTTTTCCCTATCCATAGGAGTGGAAGCACTCTTTTCATGTGGAGAAAAACCATATTTCTTCAAGATTTCAGCTACATATTTGTCTTGGGAGATGAAGATACCATCTTCTTTCTGCTGAACTTGTAACCCTAGAAAGAAGTTCATCTCACCCATTGCACTCATCTTGAATTTATCTGTCATAAGCTTGGAAAAGTCTTCACTCATCTTTGGATTAGTAGATCCAAAAATGATATCATCAACATAGACCTGGACAAGTAAGACATCCTTACCTTTCTTCTTCGTGAACAAAGTCTGATCTATGGTGCCCCTTTTAAAACCATTTTCCACCAAGTAGGTGGACAATGTACCATACCATGCTCTTGGGGCCTGATGAAGTCCATACATAGCTTTCTTCACTCTATAAACCTTGTCTGGATTCTTAGGATCTTCAAAACCAGGAGGTTGCATAACGTATACCTCCTCAACAATTGTCCCATAGAGGAAAGCACTCTTCACATCCATTTGATAAACAGTGAAGTTCATACAAGAGGCATAAGCTAGGAAAATTCTTATAGCTTCAATTCTTGCAACAGGAGAAAATACCTCTTCATAATCTATTCCTTCCTCTTGTGTATATCCCTGAGCTACCAAACGTGCCTTGTTTCTGACCACAATACCCCTTTCATCTTTCTTGTTCCTTAGAACCCATCTTGTCCCAATTGGTCTCACATATCTAGGACAATCAACCAGCTCCCAAACATCCTGTATAGCAAATTGGTGAAGCTCATCCTGCATTGCTTCCACCCAACTAGGTTCTTTGAGAGCATCAAAAATCTTCTTGGGTTCTTCTTGTGACAGAAAACATGCAAACAAACATGCTTGTACAAGAGGGGTATCAACCTTCTTGTGTATATTGGCAATAAATCCACCAAGATTTTGATGGGATCTTCTTGTCTGGACTGGAGCCATAACATCACCAATGATCTGAGATGAGGGGTGATCCTTTGTCGTGGAAGTGAGAACTCCTCCTTCGAAAAGTCTAGTGTCCTCAACTTCACGTTCCATGTTGCCAATATCTTCTTCATCAGACTCTCTTTGATCAACAGGAATCTCTTCATGGACATTGGAAGGTCCACCTTGTTCAAAATGTGAAGAGAAAAGATGTGCAAAGGTGTCATCAACGTCTGAACCTTGCTTGTCAGCGCTTGGTCTAACAACGCTTGAACTGTTGTTGTCAACGTCTGATCCATCAGCGTCTGAATTGCTCTTGTCAGCGCTTGATTTGCCTTTGTCAGCGCCTGAAGAACCATGCATGTTTTTATTTGGTGGTATTTGGATACCACCATTATCTTTTCTAGCAGCAGTAGCAGCAGCATAATACTCATCTGTCCATATAGGAAGTGTAACATATTCTTGTGTGGGAGATGACTCAACTGCTGGTGGTCCATCCTTTTTAGCAACCTGTATACCTGAAACATTACCAATTCTCTTTTCCAAAACACTTGAAGTTACCTTCACAATGTCTGGATCAGTAACAGGCATATAATTTAAAGCTCTAGATAAAGGTTCCAAGTCAAACAACCAATTTGGACCACTTTCAGGATCACTAGGTTTACTCTCTAAAAACCTAACATGTACCTTTTCAAGTATACGTTTTTCCTTTTTAATGTAAACTCTATATCCTTTGCTCTGCACTGAATAACCCATGAAGTAGCCTTCATCACCTTTTGAATCAAATTTACCTAGGGCATCACTAGTTTCTAAAACAACTACATGACAACCAAAAGGCTTGAGAAAGCCAATATTTGGCTTCCTTCCCCAAAGTAACTCATAAGGTGTCTTATTATGTATTTTGTTGACCAATGCCCTATTTTGAACATAACAAGCTGTGTTAACAGCTTCAGCCCAAAAGGCTATAGGAAAGTGGGCATCAGCCAACATGGTTCTGGCTGCTTCAATTAGGGTTCTATTCTTCCTTTCAGCAACCCCATTTTGCTGTGGGGTTCTAGCTATGCTAAACTGCCTAGTAATCCCTTTCTTGGCACAAAAATCATCTAACAACTGATTTCTAAACTCACCCCCATTGTCACTTCTAATAATTTTGACCTCATTACCATTCTTCTTCTCAATCTGGGTAATGAAATTAATCAGACTTTGGGCAGTTTCACTTTTCTTGGCTAAAAAGAAAGTCCATGTAAACCTGGAAAAATCATCAGTGATGACAAAACAATATGATTTACCCTTCAAACTTTCTATATTAGTTGGACAAAAGAGGTCCATATGCAATAAGTGAAGTGGTTTAGAACTAGAGTGCACCTGTTTAGATTTGAATGAGACCTTGTGCTGCTTGCCCTTAAGACATGCAACACAAGAGTGGTCATTGTGGAAAGCCTTTTCAGGCAAACCATCAACTAAACCAAGCCTCACAAGTCTATTGATATTTTTAAAGTTTATGTGCCCTAATCTCCTGTGCCAAAGATTACTTTCATCTACTGAGGCTTTAGCATAAAGACATGACATCATTTTATTATTCATCTTAATTCCATTAAGATTCACATTATATATGTCTTTATGCCTTGGTGTTCTAAATTCTATGTATTTCTCCTCAGGGAGCTTGTAATCTTTGCTTAACACCAAGCACTCAGTATCTGTGAAAAGAACCTTATTTTTGTTATCACACACTTGTGATACACTAAACAAATTATAATCCAGTTCTTTTACCAGGAAGACATTTTCAAAACGTAGATTATTGGTAATAAGGGTTCCTTTTCCTGTGATGGTGCCATAGCCCCCTCCAAAGTATACCTTATCACCATCTTGAATAGGAGTGAAGTTTGTCAGATAGTCTTCCTTTCCTGTCATGTGCCTTGAGCATCCACTATCCCAATATCCATAATCATTGATCTTCTTCTGAATGCCCTGCACATAAAGAAAACATATTAGTTTTCTTTGGGAACCCAAGCCTTGGAAGACTCGGATTCATTTGGTTGTTCAACAAGAACAGACTTGGTTCTCATAACAACCCCATTTTCATCCCTTTTTGAATGAAATTCCCAGTTAACCCCAACTGGTGTTGACATGGCCTTTGAAATATAATGAAACCTGTTGCATGTCATAGAAAGACCAGTAAAATTAGGGTTTTGGTCTTGTTTTGGTCTCCATGTTAAGCTAGTAGAGGCTTTAGACCCATTTCCCTGTGGTTGCAAATACCTAGGTTTGGCAGTGTGTCTGTCAGCGCTGAAATTGTTCTTGTCAGCGCCCCGATTGCCTTTATCAGCGTTGAACCTAGGGTTTGCTACAGGAACCCATTGCCTATTGGACCAAGTGTTTGACTTTTGGAAAGGTCTTAGGCCTTGTGTGTTAGACCCTCTAGAAAAGAATGGGGCTGGTCTAACAACTTGTGAACTTTTGTTCACAAAGGTATTGGGTCTGACAGTGTTTGACCTATGTTGACTTTTGTCAGCGCTGAAATGGTTCCTATCAGCGTTGACATTGGAAGCGTTGACACATTTGTATGCCAAATGTGAAAAGCTACCACATGAGTAACAAGCTTTTCTAGACATAGTCTTAGGTCTAGAAGCAAAGAAGCCTGTTCCATGGTTACTAACTTGGCTTTTTGGTGACCTAGTATTCCTATACATCTCTGCATACTTAACACTAGGTTTTCTAACAGTTTGTGGGCCAAGTTCAACAGCTTTGCCAGTGGTTGGGTGTGTGATTTTAATAGGTGTAGGATCATGGCTCTTGATTGGTGTGGGCTCATTTGGACTTTCACACAACAACCCTCCCTTAACAAACAAAGTGTGGTTAGCTTTCTTCCACTCATCTAGGTCAGTCAGTTTTTGTTTGTATTCTTCAACTGGGGAAGTCACTCTAGGTGGAGGAATGAATTCCTTCTCTTGAAGTTCTGGCAAGCCAGTCCAAGATAAGTCCTTTGATTGGACACCATAGAAATCCCCAGCTGGTGGTGGAACACCAGTATAATCTTTCATCCCAATCCCACTCATATCCTTAGAGTCTCTTTGTTTACTAACACACTCTCCTAGGGATTGTGTGGCCTTGTCAAATCTCTGGATTTTAAGACTCACATTATCTTTATTTTTGTTAGCCTCATCTAACTGAGCTATCAAATCAAGATTAACCCTGTTTGTGATATCTTGAATATCTTTACTTTGATGTAACTCATGTTTTAAGATATTTATTTGATCCTTTAAATCAAACTCCATTTTCTTATACTCAGCTACTGTCTTTTCTGTTTGGGTAAGAGCAATTTGATAATTAGATACTTTGCATCTTTCAGTACTTGCCTCATCTAATAATTTTACTATCTCTTGATTTAGTTTTTCAGTATTTAAACGACAACCCTTAGAACAGAAAGCATCATCATATACCTCATTATCTGATGAAGAGGAGGAGTGTGCCATGAGAGCATATTCAACATGCTCTTCTTTAACTTCAGCAACCAAGGCTCTGTCCTCTTCCTCATCCTTGGCCAAAAAGTTCCAGCTCCAGTCCCATCCTCCAACGCCATCAATTTGTTGAACAGCAACCATGGCCTTGGGATCTTGGCTCTTAACCATTTGGCTTGAAGGCTTACCAGCATCAGATCTTCTTGGAGATCTACATTCCCTCATAAAGTGCCCCATCCTATGACAATTGTAGCACTCAACTTTGGATTTGTCAAATCCAGCGACATCCTTAGCATCAAAGGTCATCTTCTTCTTGAACCTTTTATTAAACCTGTTTGCTCTTAAACTTACAAGAGCCATAGTCCACTTGATGTCCATCTCTTCCAATTGCTCATCACTTATCTGCTCAAGATCTTCATATGTAATCCTTGAATCACTGGGCAAAGAAGCAATGAATGCACACACAGTATCTAGATCTAAACCAGCAGGTTTAATTCTATCAGCGCCAAAGTTGTGTGTGTCAGCGCTTGAGTATAAAGCGTTGACAGGATATGATCCAGCGCTGACAGACTGTGATCCAGCGTTGACACATTGAGATCCATTGACTGGATGTCCATAGGAGTTCATGGAATCAAATTGGCTTTCACTTTGTGAGAAGAAGGCCATGTTGCTACTTGAAGATTTATTATCACTCTCCAAAAGCCATTCATTCTCCAACAGTCTTAGTTTGTTGAAGATGTCATCAAACCTGGAGGTCTTGTGGGTGTTATTGACAAGAATGGATCTTGTCTCAATCTTCCATACATCACCAAGGCTTTTGAGAAAAGTAGCATTCAAGTCAGGGTCATCAATCTGTGTTCCCATGAAGGAAAGTTGACTTGTGATGTCAAGCAGTCTACTTCTCACACTGCTGAGATTCTCATTGGGTTGAGCCTTAAAGACAGCATACTCATGCATGAGTTGCTTATTCTTTTCTTCTTTTGTGTCAGCATTGCCACCATGTGCTACTTCAAGAGCTTCCCAAAGCTCTTTTGTAGACTCAAAGCGTTTGTACTTGTGCTGATTCTCATGACCTAGGGCGTGTTTCATGATGTTCAAGATTTTCATGTCCACCCTTTTCTTGGCTATATCTTCAGCAGATACAGCTCTTCCATCTTCAGGCTTTTCCTTCTTATCAGCTTCAGGACAATTAGGAAGAGCTATCCTTGTGGCAATAGCATTAGCAATCTTTTGAGCTTTGTTGAATGTGTTCCCATATTCAACAATCTCCCAAAGAGTGTAGTCATGGATGGCTATATATTGCTCAAAATTAGACTTCCAAAGCTCGAAGTTCCTGGCATCAAACATGGGAATTTTGATACTGGGGTTTATGGTGTTGTTTTGTAGCAAAGCTGGAGCAGGAGGCTGATTTGTGCCAGACATGATGTTTTTAGGGTTTTGAGAATTTTAGGGTTTTTAGGGTTTTTGGTGTTTTAGGGTTCTTGCATTACTTAAAGATCAAAAGTTTCTCAACAAGCTCTGATACCACTTGTTGATCCCAAACTTAGATCGATTAAGCTTTGTGTATACGAGATTAGATCAAGTAATACACGTAGAGAAACCTTTGCTTATGAATAAAGTAACTAAGTGTTATGCGGAATTAACACTTAATCTAAAACACAAAGATGTTAAACAAACTTTCACTTGTATTAGAATGAACGAACTTGATTACAATGAAAGAGGTTTAACTTGTGAAAACTTATGATAACTGATTATTAACATTAATCTAAAAGATCTTCTTTTATAGATTAAGAAGTCTTGTACAATAAGCTACGAATCAATTATTCTAGGTAAAGATAATAATAGAAAATACAATGTCGAGCTTATCTTTACCATACACAAATAAAGAAACAAATAAACAAAATGATTCGTATGAAGATATATTCCATCAGTGCTAATCTTCAAGGCTGTCAGCGTTGACTTCTTCAAATGTCAACGCTTGGATGTCAGCGTCCAATGTCATCCTATCAGCGCTTGAATTCTTCTTATCAGCGTCTAGTGAACTGACCCATAATTTATTCCCAACAACTAAGTCCTAGATAACCTGGTTATATCTTAGTAAAACTGGTTTTATAGTTTGAAAAGCCTTATGTTTATCTTGTAAAAACTGTTTAACATGTTTACCATTAGCCAATATAGGTCATGAATTATCCACGTGCATGAATACTTGGAGGAGTGACCTCGTCATGCAAATTAGAGGGGCTGCCTCTGATTTAATATACTGGTTTGGGTAGGAGGGATCAGCTCCTTGTGAAGGATGCAAGGCACACACCACATTCACCAGAATAATCTGCTGAAAACATGTAAAATAGGATGCACCCATACGCCCCACCTGATAATAATAATATGGCCAAAAGCTGAAGGGACGCCACGAGCTATCACTCCGTCGTGGTGAAGTCATAACACTGGTGCCTCCAGTGTTATGGTTATGGTACCTCCATAACTAGGTGAAACTGGTCATGCATGTATATGGCTTTAGGTGTTCTAATTAAACATAATCAATTCAAAAACATATAAAACATATACTGGGGAAAACAGTTGGCTGTATACGGGAAATCCTAATAAGGAAGAATGTCCATACTGAAAGGACGGAGAATCCGTACCTTGTGTCCAGTGAACGAAGAAGATGAACGGAAGAGAGTCCTACTTCGGTATCACTAATGCTACATAAATACATACGTGTATAAGTATCTGATTAGTGAGTAAGTAACAGGTTTTATATCATGTCTTAGCCTGTTTTATATGTTCATGTCATGTTTTACTGATTTAAGCTTTATACTGTGTTTATCATGTATTCTGTCTATTCTGATTAAGTATCTCTTGTATTTCCTGTATTATTGTACTTGTTGTGTAATAATAAGTAACTTTCTAAAAATAGCAGGTTTCCTAAAATAGAAAGTTTCCAATAATAGAAAGTTTCCAAAAATAGGAAGTTTCCAAAAATAGAAAGTTTCCAAAAATAGATTTACTGCTTAAAATAGATAAGTTTCTAAAAATAGAAAGTTTTCATAAATAGATTAGCTGCCTTAATTAAATAAGTTTCTAAAAATAGAAAGTTTTCATAATTAGATATAAGCTCGATTATTAAGCTAATTATATAAGCTTAAGTATTTACTGATTAATATACTAAGTCATGTATTTAAATAGTATAGTTTATTAATTATTTCATGTGAATTAAATAAACTATAGGTTAAAGTATTTAATTAAATATAACATGATTTAATTAAACAAAGGTAAAAATACTTAGGTTAAAACATGTATTATTATCTATTAATAATATAACCTAAGTCATGCAAATTAACTAATTATAAGTCATAATTTTAATAATTAACTAATTATATAGTCTAATTAAATGATAAATTACTTAGGTTAAAATTCATGTATTAATACTATTATTAATAACCTAAGTCATGTATAAATTAAATTAATCATGCACATATTTTAATTAATTTAATTTAGTCCTTGTAAAAATAAACATGTAAAAATAATTAACCTTGTAAAAACAACCCACGAACCGAACCCGTGTTTAATCTAAACATGTGTAAACCGGACCGGTTTAAACCCGTGAACCGGCAACCAAACGCACCCTTGGCCTAAACTAGCCGCTGGCTAGCAAAAGTTCCCACCGGCTAGCCGGTGGTTACCCCTGCTGCCGCGGCTTAGGGTTCCCCCTGCTTTCCTTATTTATCCACCGGCTTAGGCCGGTGGTGGTTTTTGTTCTAGCCGAGACCCACTCGAGCCAAAACATACCCCGACCAAGGTCGGGGTCCCTTTTCTCCTGCTGCCGAGACACGAGACCACCACACCGAGACCTTGAGGTCTCGATGGTGCGAATCAAAAACAAGCCGAGACCCCCCTTGGGGCTCGGTTCTTGCGTCGGCCACAAACAAACATCCCTTAAACCCCTAATTAATCTTACCCCCATGTTTAATTAACATGTATTACTTGTTTTATACCATTCATGATTCATGTGTTCTTTATTTAAATAAAAACATAAAAAGAAAAAGGGGTTAGGGTTATGCCGATCACGTGAATCAAATGAGGATGAATAGACTAACACACTTGCAATAGATCGATCACCAAAATCAACTAAACACACCTTTGGTGTGTGTTATACCCGGCGGCCAAAGGAGAGGAGAAGAAAAAGAGATTTAGGGTTTTTGATTATTTCTTAATTCTTGAATTATGAAAATAGTTTTTCCCTTTTTCCTTGTTTAGTAAAATTGCATGGGCTTGGCCCTTGTTTCTTGTCTTGTCCGCGGGTAAGAGGGCCCACAAGGGGTAACCCGAATGTTTTCCGTGTCTAAATAATAAGTGTGTTCTCGTGTTCGTGTTTTACGTTTAATAGTTATCGTTCGTGTCTTATTATATTTATTCATGATCGTAATAAATATACATACATACGTAATACTAAGCTCGTGATTAATTTACGTTCATGATTTCATGTTCGTATGTTCGTGATTATAATTATTATTGAAATAATTATTGTGTCTTAATACGTAATAAATACTTATCGTGTTATAACACGTACGTAATACTTGTAATTCTTGTTCGTGAAACGTAAACGTGCTATAAAGGAAAGTTATAATCATGTACGTACGATCATAAGGGTACTATTAATGGTAAAAGCATGCGGGTTTTACAACACTTAGTAAACGTACGTACATTTAAAAACTTTCCTTTTATAGCATGAACACGTGTCACGATTAGTAATTACAGAAGTTATGTACGTATGATTTCACGATAAGTATTAAGTACGTGATAATACACGATAATTATTAACAATAATGATTATAATCACGAACATGAAATCATGAACGTAAAAATCAGGAACAGGTAACAACGTACTTAATTAATATTATACGATTTATATCGTTATGTACAAGTATTTAAAACACAAACATTTAATAATAACACGAAAACACGAGAATACGGACATGTAAATTTAGAACACTGGAAAACTTCGGGTTTTCCCTTGTGGGCCATTATAGTCGCGGCACCAAAGAGAGAAACGGGCCAAGCCCATTTGATTTTTAATAAATAAACAAAAGGGAATAAACCTTTTTCATTCACAGAAGTTTTATAGAAAAATTAAAAACCCTACCTTTCTCTTGCTCTCTTGTGGTCGGAGGCATCATCACCACCAAAGGGGTGATTGGGTTGATTTTTAGCTAAGAAAATCATAGATCGTGTTTGTGTTATTCTTCCTTAATCTGGTCACGCATTGGTAATCCGTAAACCCTTTTGTTTTATTTTATTTTATTTAATTAATTGAAACATGAACATTAATTAAATAAAAACATGAGTTAAAAACATGTCATGGGATCAAAGGGGTAAAAACTAAGGGTTGTTCGGGTTTGGTTGTTTCGGCCGCCACACAAACCGAGAGCCCATGGCTCTCGGCGTCGTTTGGTTCGCACCACCAACCGAGACATATGTCTCGGTGGTGTTTGGGTTCGGTCAACAGCAGGGACAAGGCACCCCGACATGCGTCGGGGGTGTCCTTTTGGCTTTGGTTGGGTCTCGGCAACAGCAGTCCACCACCAGCACACAGCCGGTGGGAGTTGGGGTCAAGTAGGGGGAACACAGTGCGCAGCAGCGGGTAACCACCAACACACATCCGGTGGGAACTCGGCTAGAAGCGGCTAGCCGAGAAACAAAGACCACCGAAAGCAGCCGGTAGAAGAATAATGAAAGCAGGGGCAACCGACTCGGCCGGTTTGCCATTGTTTTAGGGGTGTGAGGTTCGGACCGGTTCACGGGTTTTCACGGGTCCGGTTCACGACATGTTTAAATTAATAATACACGGGTTTGGTTCATGATTATTTTTACAAGTCTAATTAATTTTACAAGTATATTATTTTACAAGAATTAAATTAATTAAACCATGGCATATAATTAATTAAATTAAATCATGAACTTAGGTTAATTAATATTTATTTAATAATACAGGTTATTACCTAAGTATTTAATTATTTAATTTAGACTATAGTATTAATTAATTATTAAGACATGAAATATAATTAATTAATAATCATGATCTAGGTTATTATTAATACAATATTAATACATGTTTTAACCTAAGTATCTTATGCACTTTAATTTAATTAAATCATGCTTATATTTATTTAAGTCGTATAACCTATAGTTTATTTAATTAACATATTATTATTAAATAACTATGCTATAACTACATGACTTATGATATTAATTCAGCTTAATTCTAAATATGAAAACTTTCTTATTCAGAAAACTTACTATTTATGTAAACTTTCTATTTTTAGAAACTGATCTATTTTAAGCAGTTAATATGTTTTTGGAAACTATATTTTTGGAAACTTTCTATTTTTGGAAACTTTCTATTTTAGGAAACCTGCTATTTTTAGAAAGTTACTTATTATTACACAACAAGTATAATAATACAAGAACTACAAATAATACTTAATCAGAATATATACAGAATACATGATAAACATAGTATAAGGTTAAAATCTGTAAAACAAGGCATGAACATATAAAACAAGCTAAGACACGACATAAGATCAGTTACGTACTCAGTAATCATAATACTTATACACGTATAATATTTATGTAGCATTAGTGAGATCGAAATAGGACTCTCTTCCGTTCGTCTTCATCATTCACTGAACATAAGGTACGGATTTCCCGTCCTTTCAGTATGGACATTCTTTCCTTATTAGGATTCCACGTTTGGAGCCAACTGTTTTCCCAGTATTTGTTTTATATGTTTGATACTTATGTTAGAATAAGAGCCTAAGCCATATACATACATGACCAGTGTCACCTAGTTATGGAGGTACCATAACCATAACACTGGAGGCACTAGTGTTATGACTTCCCCACGGCGAAGTGATTGCTCGTGGCGTCCCTTTTTAGTTTTGGCCAGTATATTATATTATCATGTGGGGCGTATGGTTGCATCCTAGTTACATGTTTATCAGTATTAGCAGAGTAAATGCGATGTGTGCCTTGCATCCTTTACTAGGAGTTGATCCCTCCTACCCAGACTATTTAATTAGAGGCAACCCCTCTAATTGCATGACGAGGTCTCCCCTCCAAGTATATGCACGGTGGAACCTCATGACCTATATGAGCTATTTGGCTAATTAAACAGATTTTCATAGAAACATAAGTCTTTTCAAACTATAAAACCAGTTTTATGAACATGAATCAAGATTGCTTAAAACTTATATTATTCTGATGCAATTAGTCTTATTTATGTTTTAGCCATTCATACTATGTCGTATATCCGTGCACTGAGTGCTATGCTCAGCCGTTACTTTCCTTTCCATGTCCCAAAACGGCAGGTACCCAAGGACGGAATCGAGCATTTGGAGGAAGTGCATAGGATGGAAGCTGCCATAGACTTCTTCTCTTTTTTGCCTATATACTTACGCTTGTCTAGTATTTCCTAGTTCATTTACTATATTTATGTTTTTGGCTTATGCTTGGGAACCAATGTTTGATTCCGGTTTTCCCTATGGTCATGTATGTTTTACTACATATTGATATTACCTTGCATGCTTTGATGACACGCCATAATTACGCGTAACGGTCCACTTATAAAGGTGAGGTGTAACAGTCCTTGTCCCTCTCGGCTAGCCGCTGACCACAACCAAGTTCCCACCGGTTGTGTGTCGATGGTTCCCCCTGCTGCAGCCCGCGTTCCCCCTGCTTGACCAAAACCACCACCGGCTTGAGCCGGTGGTGTTGGCTGCTGCTGCCGAGACCCCAAACAAACCAAACGGTACCCCAAATCGCGTCAGGGTCCCTTGGTTCCTGCTGCTGAGACCACACACCCCCACACCGAGACATGGTCTCGGTTGGTGGTGATTTGAGGACCACTGAGAGCTTCGGCTCTCGGTTCCTTGTGTCGGCCGAACCAAACCAACCCACAAACCCTTCTTTTATTTAATGCATGATTACCCAACATGATTTTAATTACTTGTTTTTATGTGATCACATGTTCCATGTTTTTAATTAAACAAAAGAATTAAAAGAAAAAGGATTACGGATTACCAAATGTGTGAAACAATTGGTGGTTAATAACACGAACACAATACTTGAATTTAATCAACCAAAATCGATCAAATACCTCTATGTGGAGCTCCTTAGGCCGGCGGCTATAGAGAGCAAAGGGGCTAGGGTTTTTGATTTTTATGAAAAACTCTGTAAAGTGAAAAACATGTTTCCCCTTTTGTTATTTTAATAAAACCAAACATGGGCTTGGCCCTTTTTTCTCTTGGTATCCGCGGCATGTGGGGCCCACAAGGGAAAACCCGAAGTTTTCCCGTGTTATATTTTACGTGTTCGTATGTTCGTGTGTCCGTGTTATATTATAATTAAATGTTCATGTTATATATAAATACTTGTATGTAACGATATTAATCGTATTTAAATAAGTACGTAGTTACGTGTTCATGATTTTTACGTTCAATGATTTCATGTTCGTGATTACAATTATTATTGTTAATAATTGTCGTGTACTATCACGTACTTAATACTTATCGTGTAATAACACGTATGTAACTTCTGAAATTAATAATTGTGACACGTGTTCATGCTATAAAAGGAGAGTTTTTATAAGTATGTACGTTTACTAAGTGTACTGTTCAGGGTAAACGCATGCGGGTTTTACAACTCTTCCCCCTAAAAAGAATAATTCGTCCCTGAATTATAGATAAAGTAAACTGAAAGAGGAACATACCCGAATTCAAAACATGAAATGAGGGTAAGAAGCCCGGATTTTTATTTCTCTGTTTCCCAAGTGGATTCCCGCTCGGTATGATCCCTCCAAAGGATTTTGATGAAAGGTATCGTCTTCTTCCTCATGACTCGTTTTTGTCTATCAAGAACTCGTTTGGGTTCCTCTATGAAGGTAAGATCTTCACGAATCTGTTCTAGTGGATACTGAACCATGTGAAGGGGATGATAATTGTACCCTCTAAGTAAGGACACAAGGAAAATGTCATGAACATGAGAAAGCTGTGGAGGTAACGCTAAGCGATAAGATACGTCACCGACTCGCTCGATGATATCTAACGGTCTGATGAATCGAGGACTGAGTTTCCCTTTGATTCCAAAACGTCTAACACCACGTGTCGGCGATACCTTAAGAAAGACATGATCTCCTACGTTAAAATGTAAGTCCCTACGATGCTTATTGGCATAACTCTTTACGTGTGCGAGCTTCCTGCAATTTTTGCTTAGCTACAACGACCTTCTCGTTGGTCAACTCTATCATCTCTGGTCCTGCTCACCAACCTGATCCCAACAGATTGGGGCGCGACACTTCCTGCCATACAATATCTCGAATGGGGCACACGTAATGTTGGCGTGCCAACTGTTGTTGTATGCAAACTCTACCAAAAAGATATAATCATCCCAATCTCATTTCTACTCCAATGCACATGCTCGGAGCATGTCTTCCAATGTCTGAATAGTTCGCTCCGACTGTCCGTCTGTTTGAGGATGAAAAGCCGTGCCAAGCTTAAGTTTTGTACCCCAAGCTTTCTGCAGATTCTTCCAAAATTATGAAATGAACCGAGGATCTCTGTCCGAGACAATACTAGATGGAGCACCATGAAGTCTCATGATCTCCTTCTTGTAAGTATCAGCGAGTTTGCTGACCGGATCATCCTTACGTATCGGTAAGAAATGAGCTGACTTAGTAAGTCGATCAACGATAACCCAAATCGCATCATGCCTCCTTTTTGTCAGCGGAAGACCAGTAACAAAATCCATGGTGATCTTGTCCCAATTCCACTCTGGAATGTCTAACGGTTGTAGTAGACCACTAGACCGTTGATGCTCGACCTTGACCTGCTGGCAGGTAAGACATTTGGAGACATAAGTAGCAACATCTTGTTTTATACCACTCCACCAAAAGTACTGCTTGATGTCGTGGTACATCTTGGTTGAAACAGGATGAATGGAGAATGGGGAGCTATGAGCGTCAACACATAATGCCTCCCTGAGTGTAAGATCATCAGAAACACAAAGTCTGGTGCCCTGCCATAAGATACCATCGTCATCCAACTGAAACTCCGTCTGCTGCCCTAAGTTCTGAATAATCTCCCAAATTTCACCATCATCCTTTTGAGCTTCCTTGATTCTAGAGAGTAATTCAGGTTCCACTCTAAGATTAGCCCAGTAACCGTGCTGTCCACGTACCATGATCTCAAGGTCTAGTCGCTCCAAGTCTCTTATAATCTCTTCCTCAATCTTAATGCCGTTGATTATACCGGACTTCCTACTAAGTGCGTCTGCCACCACTTTCGCCTTGTCGGGATTATATTGCAGATTAATGTCATAATCCTTCAACAGCTCTAACCATCTTCTCTATCTCATGTTCAGCTCATGTTGAGTAAAGATGTATTTCAGGATCTCGTGATCTGTGAAGATATCACATGATTCTCCATACAAGTAGTGCCTCTATATCTTCAATGCAAACACGACTGCTGCAAGTTCTAAGTCATGCGTAGGGTAGTTCTCCTCATAAGGCTTAAGCTGCCATGATGCGTAAGCAATCACTTTACCATGTTGCATGAGAACACAACCGAGTCCCTTCCCTGAAGCATCACTGTAGATTTGAATTCCACTTGTACCAGATGTGAAAGTAAGAATCGGTGCAGATACCAGCTTCTGCTTTAGGTCTTCAAAGCTCTTCTCTCTTTCTTCAGTCCAGACGAATTTCTTCCCTTTCCACATCAGTTTGGTCAATGGCAGTTCTAAATGGGAAAAGTTCCCTACGAACCAACGGTAGTAACCAGCTAAGCCAAGGAAACTGCGAACTTCAGTTTTTGATGTCGGTCTTGGCCACTTGGTAATAGCCTCCACCTTTGCTGGATCCATGGTGATTTCTTTTGCTGATACAATGTGGAATAGGAACGCCACCTTGTCTAACCAGAACTCACACTTGGAAAATTTAGCATACAGTTGCTTCTGGCGAAGTATCTGTAGTACGGTACGAAGATGGTCTTCGTGTTCCTCCTTTGACTTAGAGAAAATCAGAATGTCGTCAATGAAGACAATGACAAACTTGTCCAGGAACTCATGGAAAATACGGTTCATCGAGTCCATAAAAACAACTGGAGCATTGGTAAGGCCAAATGGCATAACTACAAATTCGTAGTGCCCATAACGTGTACGGAAAGTAGTCTTGGTGATGTAATACAAGGTTTTACCCTAGTATAAAATTTTGTTGTCCCAAGTCTTTTCGAATTGACTATTGGTTAAGAGTGCGACTCAATTGTCTTTTGGTGAACAAGAGATTGGTTTGGTTGATTATCTATTTTAAACTAATAGCAAGTAATTAAGTGTCGTTGAGTAAAATTAAAATGTTTAAGAATTAAACTAAAAGCTATGTAGAAAAACTTTAAGTAAAAACTTTAAAACTTAAAAATATGTTCCATCGCAATATAACAATTCATTTCTGTCGGAATGCACCAAATCATAACCATCGGAATATCACCAGAATAAGCCATCAGAATAATCAATACAAAGGTCCATCAGAATACCAATCTTAATACCCATCGGAATGCAACAACAAAATACCCATCGGAATGTTTTTAGATCGCAAAGATCCAGATCGGAATGTTGTAAAAACTTCTATCGCAATGTGCATCTATCGGAAAGCTTACTATCGCAATGTTGCTGTCAAAAAATGGGCAGCACTTCGTCTTAACAAGACCTTAGTCCCGTCGGAATGTGCGATCGCAACGAGCGATCGCAACCCATATCGGAATAAGGGGGAAATAGCCACCTGATAGCAAAGTAGAACCCTAATGGGTTATTGCGATCAAACACTGAAATCTATCGGAATGTGTAGAAACCCGTCGGAATGTGTGAAGCCCCAAGATTATGATGGGATGCACTCTTAATCCGAAATTCTTGGCAAGTGTAAAACCAATAAGCCGATGCAATAAGCTATTCCACCCTAACCTTAAACAAATCAAAAAGCTTAAATTTGACAACTTCTCAAATCATAAACTCAAACACTTTATGAAAGAAACTTTTGTAACGACCAAATCCTTTGTGAAATCCGAAATTCAATAAGCTAAAACTTGAATAAGCCAATAAGCATTAAAAGCTCACAACTTATACGTGTAGACGCTTATGTAGGAACGAAGGGAATGAAACTTCTAACCATACAATCTAAACTTCAATCACGTATCATGGAGGATTCGGATCAAAGAAAGATTTCGAATCAAAAATCAAGTAAAAGCAAGAAATGTAGAGGAAGATTAAAGTCTTAAAACTTAACTTGAATTAGATAGATGAACTCCAAATACAAGAATGATGAAAGCATAAAAGAAAGGAAGAAATGAAAAACTTAGTGAGAGAAAGTTTAGAACTTTCTCTCTCTAAAGCTAGAAAGAAAAGTGCAAAATGAAAAACTAAAAATTAAAGACTAACTCCCTCCTAATGTGTATTAGGAGGGTATTTATATGGAAGGTGGAAGGAGTGCATGTGTTGCATCTTCTTTCTTTCTTTCTTCACGTTTTCTCGACTCGACTTTAATTCTTTGTCCTGTCTCGATGTCGTCTCGGGATTTGAACTTGTCTTTTAATTTTCTTCTTCTATTAGACTTAAGTTCTTCGACTTCGTTAAACTTCCGTCTTTAGACTTTTTGTTCGATAAATATTGAGAATAGGTCTTGGACTTCCGTTCTTTTTGCACTCTTGATCTTTTGACTTCGTATTTTTCCGTTTTCTTCGATAAAAACCCGTGAAAGCCCGTGTTTTCTTCCTTTTTCATATTTTGGTCCTAAAACACAATAAAAACACAAACCACGCATAATTCCGACTTTTACGACATAAAATACACGTTTTGGTCTTGTTATTATTGGAAATAAGTGGTAAAAGGATAAGTGTTTTCACACTTATTAAATCCCCTACACTTGACCATTGCAATGCCCTCATGCAATGCATTAAATTTTAAGCACGGTTTACATTTTCCATCATAAATAATCCACCTTGGCCTTTATTAAATAAAAAGATAGAAGCAAGTAAAGAAATTAAAAACTTACATTGGGTTTTGGCTGCCATGAACGTTTATCATCCTCAAGTTTCACGTTCCCCATACCAAGCTTAAAAACGAGATCATTGTTATTATAAGTTAGCAAACTATCACGAACTCATGTGGGCCAATTATTCACTTAGACTCCCTTATTCCTAGGTGTATCTCTTATATTTTATTTTTGTCTTGAATGATCACGAGGATGCATTGTTTGACTTATTTCGATAGTTATTTTGGCCGAAAATAAAGTGAACGATTTAATCAATAGTTAGCTAAAGGACAAAATATTTTAAAACTGCTTCTCGGGACCTCATAAATTTCATATCTTGGCATAACTCGCTTCATGATTTGAGACCTTTCTCGGACCGATATTTGGCAGCGACTTCATACTTCGAATCTTTGAGAGACGTTCTTGAAACTATGGTCTTCTCTTCATAATAGGAATTTCTTCACTTGGAGTTTTGAGAGATTCTTCATCTTTGGACCACGACTTCTTCATTTTTCTCCAATCTTTATTTTGGACTTTGATATACAACGATCCGCCTCCTTTTAGGACTTGGATCTATTTATTCTCATACCTTGTTAGGGTCTTTTTGGATAGACTTCTCCATGATCTTTTGGGGAGTATTTGCTCTTCGTCGTGTGTCTTGATCCTTCATATTGATTTTTGATAAATGAGTCTTCACATCACTTTTGGATCTTTAGCAACAAAATGTAGCCCTCATGCCTTGTTAGGGCCTTTTCGGACTCGCCAATCTTCGCATCCCGCTTCAATAAGTTATGCCTTGGCTATGACCTCTAATCCGTACCGAGCAACTTTTAAACGATCTTGGGCTAGAAGCTAAGTAACCTTTTAAATCGTACAACCTTATTTATTGCATATAAATTTATTAACAAGCGAAGGGAGAATAGGCTTATAATTAACTCACATAAATTCACGAAAGAATACCAAACTTATAATTGACTCTATCATCTCTCGTTCTCCACAGTTTAAAATCTCAAGGAATGAGACTCGTGGATGCTTAGCCTATTAAATCAAAGTTTTGGGTTTTCGGGTCGCCTATAGGATCTTACAAATTCTTAGACTTTTTCAAGTTTTAGAAATCGCATTTTAAAGTTCCCTTGATAAACGACTCTCTAGGATCAATTATAGGAGCTTGCGAAAAGTTCTTGTTCTTAACCCGTGAGAGTTAAGACTTTCGCGTTTTATAGCTCCCTACATAAAAGCCTAGCAAAACTTGACTTAAACACGTTAAGGATACTAGCTAGAGTAAACTTAGATAAGTAAACTCGGGTTGAGTCAAAATGTTCACGACTAAGAAAAATTTAAAACCACTTTATTGAAGATTTATTCTAGCAAGGAAAGAAGATAAACATAATAAAGGAAAATGCAACTATACAACTAGGCCAAAATAGATTAAAATTTTTGAAAAAAGTCGAAAAATCAAATTTTCCGGTTAAAATGAGGGCAAATTCATGGAAAAGACCACTTACTTCGATAGAAGTCCCCCTACACTTGAGATAAACATTGTCCTCAATGTTTAAGCATGTGGGAGTAAACTCCCCTACACTTAGGACATTGTGCACTTTGTTTAAATCTTGCTAAGGAAAGGACAACTAAAGTGAATTCAATGTGAACATATAAAATATGAAATATTGAATCACAAGAGTTTAGGATAGAACCGGGAAGATGGGAACACGGTATCACGGTTTGTCAAAAGTCATCAAGGGGCTCTTTGAAGCTTTAATCCCTGCACAGCACAAGAAACAAGACAACAAACACATACGGGGCTCCCCCTACACTTATTATGAAAGCAGTAAAGGATAGATCACGGGTTGCCTCCCGAGGAGCGCTTGTTTTTGTTCACCGAGTCACGAGCCTGACTCGACCCAATTTAGTTCATGGGGAACGTGGTGAGGGATGGAATCATCTCATGAGAGATGTCCTCACCAAAGTACAGCTTCAGACGCTGGCCATTCACCTTGAAATTGGGCCCATTTGGCTGAGAAAGCTCAATGGTCCCATATGGAAAGACTTTGGTGACGGTGAATGGACCAGACCAGCGGCTCTTCAACTTGCCAGAGAAGATCTTCAACCGAGAGTTAAAAAGTAAGACTTGATCACCAACGTGGAACTCTCGGTTCTTGATTTTTACGTCATGAATGATCTTCGTCTTCTCCTTGTAGATCAGCGAGTTCTCATAAGCTTCATTCCTCAGTTCAGTCAGCTCGTTGAGTTGAATCTTGCGATGATCACCGGCTTTGTTGATGTCGAAGTTAGCCCACTTCAAGGCCCAGTGCGCCTTATGTTCCAGCTCGATGGGGAGGTGGCATGCTTTTCCGTACACAAGACGATAAGGTGTACAACCGATCGAGGTCTTGTAAGCAGTACGGAAAGCCCACAGAGCATCATCTAACTTATCGGCCCACGCGGCGCGATGCTCTCCCATAGTACGCTCCAAAATTCTCTTTAATCCACGGTTTGATATCTCGGCTTGCCCATTGGTTTGGGGATGATAGGCGGTGGAAAGACGGTGATTGACACCATACTTAGCCATGACTCTTGCAAATTGATCATTGCAAAAATGAGTCCCGCGGTCACTGATAATAGCACGAAGAACGCCGAATCGAGCAAAAAGCTGCTTTAAAAAGTTCACAACCACCCTCGCATCGTTCGTAGGGAGAGCCTTGGCTTCAACCCATTTAGAAACGTAGTCCACTGCGACGAGGATGTACTTGTTCCCTTTGGAGGATGGAAATGGCCCCATAAAGTCTATGCCCCATACGTCAAAGATTTCACATTCCTGTATGAAATTTTGAGGTATCTCATCTTTATGTGTGATCTTTCCTTGGCGTTGGCAAGCATCACAATGCTTAACCATTTCGTGAGCGTCACGATAAATGGTGGGCCAATAGAATCCAGAATCAAACACTTTCTTAGCGGTGTAGTTGGGACCAAAGTGACCACCGGTGGGTCCTTTGTGGCAAGCCTGGAGAATGTCAAAAGCTGCCGGTCCGTCAAGACAACGACGAATGATCAGATCAGCACATTGTTTGAATAGATAAGGGTCATCCCAAAAGTAAGTCTTAACATCATTCAAGAACTTCTTCTTTTGTTGGGATGTTAACCGTTTGATGAGGATACCACCCGCTAAGTAGTTTGCAATGTCGGCAAACCACGGGGTGTCATCAAGATTGAGATTTATAGACATTAAGGTCTCAAGAGGGAAAGAGTCATTGATCTCTTTGTTCGGATGATCCCCTTGATATGGATCCTCAAGTCGACTCAGATGATCCGCGGCTAGGTTTTCGGCACCCTTCTTGTCACGAATTTCAATGTTGAATTCTTAAAGGAGTAAAACCCAGCGAAGAAGTCTTGGCTTAGAATCATGTTTAGTCATCAAGTACTTCAACGCGGAATGGTCCGTGTATACGATGGTGGGGGATAAAACAAGATAGGGGCGAAATTTTTCAAAAGCATAGACAACAGCTAAAAGCTCTTTTTCGGTTGTCGTATAATGCAATTGAGCCCCCGTCATTGTTTTGCTAGCATAGTGGATTGGTTGGAAGTGTTTATTCACTCTTTGACCCAAAACCGCACCAATAGCAAAGTCGCTAGCATCTCACATCAATTCAAAAGGCAGCTCTCAATTAGGAGTAACCAAGACCGGTGCCTTAGTTAGCTTATCCTTAAGAAGATTGAAGGCTTCGATACACTCTTTAGAAAAGATAAAAGGAGTATCTTTTTCCAAGAGGTGGGTCATCGGGCGAGCGATTTTAGAGAAATCCTGAATGAATCGACGATAGAAGCCCGCATGACCCAGAAAACTTCTCACATCCTTCACGGTTGAAGGTGGAGGTAATTTGGCTATGACATCTACTTTAGCACGGTCGACTTCAAGACCGGATTTAGAGATTTTGTGTCCTAGCACAATGCCTTCTTTTACCATAAAATGGCATTTTTCCCAATTCAGAACAAGGCGAGTGTCTTCGCACCGCTTAAGCATACGTTCCAAATTGGCAAGGCAAGAAGAGAAGGAATCCCCAAAGACCGAGAAATCATCCATGAAGACTTCCATGGTTTGCTCAACCATGTCATGGAAGATAGCCAACATGCACCTTTGGAATGTCCCGGGAGCATTGCATAAGCCAAAAGGCATTCTTTTGTAAGCAAATGTGCCATAGGGACAAGTGAATGTTGTCTTCTCTTGATCTTGGGGATCGATGGGTATTTGAAAATAACCCGAGAAACCATCAAGAAAGCAGTAATATTCATTACCCGCTAAACGTTCAAGCATTTGGTCCATAAAAGGTAGAGGGAAATGATCCTTTCTCGTGGCATCATTGAGTTTGCGGTAGTCTATACAAACTCTCCACCCAGTAACGAGACGGGTAGGAATCAACTTGTTGTTTGCATTGGGCACAACGGTGATGCCGCCTTTCTTAGGCACACAATGGACTGGACTAACCCATGGTGAATCCGAAATAGGGTAAATCATACCCGCATCAAGAAGTTTAATAACCTCTTTTTTGATGACTTCATGGATTTTAGGATTCACCCTTCGTTGGCTTTGAATTGTGGGCTGAAAGTCATCCTCCATGAGAATTTTATGTGTGCAAAAGTGAGGATCAATTCCGTGAATGTCAGAGATTTTCCAAGCGATAGCTCTTTTATGGTTCTTTACACGGCGATAAGTTGGGCTTTTTCTTCTTCTTTCAGGTCCTTTGCGATGATGACCGGTAACTTCTTGTTGTCTTCAAGAAAAACGTACTCTAGATGAGGAGGTAGGTCCTTAAGCTCAAGAGTAGGAGGGTCCTCAATAGATGGTGTAACTAACGATGGATCATCATTAGTCACCTCTTTAGGAGAAGTGGGAGAGAACGGGTCTTCATTGAGAAGTCTCTCAATAGTACGAATGCCTTCATCCCAATTGGTGGACGAATTATCATACTTAATATCGAGAGGACCCAAGCTAGCTTCGAAATCATCCAAGTCACTTTCTCCAAAAGGAGTCAATGCCGGAGCAATTGAGGCAACGGTCTCAACATTGGGTAGAGAAGAGAGAGTACTTTTGCAAGCATCATGAAAATGTTCTTCACAAGCCTCATCGAGAACATCAATAGCATTAACACTCTCATATGAATAAGGTTGCTTAGAAATCTTACCCATGTTGAAGACAATTTTATCGTCACCAACTCTCATGATTATTTCGCCCGCGGCTACATCAATGAGAGTGCGACCGGTCCTCAGGAATGGACGTCCAACGATTAATGGAACACGAGGATCCATCTCGTAGTCAACGACAACAAAATCCGCCGGGAAGGTGAATTTGTCAACGCCAACAAAGACATCTTCGGCTATCCCCACTGGATAAGCAACCGTACGGTTAGCTAATTCCAAGGTCATTTTGGTGGGGACTAGCTCGGGGAGAGATAATTGCTTCCAAACACTTAAAGGCATTAAGTTTATACTGGCACCTAGATCGGCTAGGGCCATGCAATTCTCTACTCCCGGGAAGTTGCAAGGAATTAAGAAGCGACCCGGATCACCAAATTTGGTGGGCAATTTCCTTAAGAGCACTGCGGAGCAGTTCTCATTAAGCTGGGTCTGAGCAATTTCAAGAAGCTTCTCCTTGTCACTTAAAAGATCTTTAAACATCTTAGCGTATTTGGGCATGTGAGCGAGAGCCTCGGCAAAGGAGATGTTAAAATTCAATTGTTTAAACATTTTTAGAAAGTTTGAAACTTGAATATCATCCTTGCTCTTTTGCTTCTCTTTCCTCAACCTTGAAGGATAAGGTATATTGGATGAAGAAGAAGGCTTTAGGGGAATAGGATCACTCACAACCACGGGTGGTGGGGAAATGGGGATAGAAGGTGAAAGAGGTGAGGAAAGTTGCTCTTTTTCCTTGTTCACAATCACGGGTGGAGGTGTAGGAAGCTCGGGTTCCGTATAACCTTTTCCACTACGAGTGGTGATTGCTTTCATCTCCCCTCTTGGGTTCGTAACGGTGTTACTCGGAAGAGTACCCGAAGAAGAGGGTTGATTACCTTGGATGAGCGAACCAATCATATCACGAATGTTAAGCGCTTGAGTGCTGAAAGAATCTCTGATGTCTGTACGAATTTCATTGCTTTATTTTGCCATATCATTCCTTAGCTCGACTCGAATATCGCTCCCTTGTTTCGCCATTTCGCCCTTCAAGTTGATGACTTGACTCTGAAGATTCGTCACCAGCTCCCGATTAGTCTTCATGAACGTCTCGACGTCTTGATTTAATGCCATCGGTTGATTGAGAGGTGGAGCTTGGTAAGCTTGAGAGTTTCCTTGAGTGGGGTATGGGTTTCTTTGGGATTGATATTGATTATTAGCACGAGGTTGGGATTGATTGTTTCGGTTATAGCTTTGTTGTTGGTTTTGGTTCGTAGGAGGGAAACCGGGTGGAGCAAGATAATTGTTGGAACGATAACTTAGCAAGCTACGGTCTCCTTGAGGACGAGCTTGATAGCCTCCCATGGGATAAGTACCGTAAGCCGCGTTAACGTTTTCAGAAAAATTGCCTTGAGTAGAAGGACAATCATTGTAAGAATGAGGACCACCACATGTGTCACAAGAAATAGCAACGGCTTTAGCTTGTTGAAAGTGGTTTGTGGCCATGGCCATGAAATTCTTGTTCATCTCAGCGAGTTGTCGAGAAATTTCAGTCATCTCGGGATTGGAAGTAGTAGAAGAAACATTGACTCTCGGGTTAGATCTTGAGGATGCGGATGAATCCCAATTCTTGTGGTGAGTAGTCATGTTTTCAATCAACTCTCGACACTCCCCCGGTCTCCTTTTCATAAAAGTACCACCGGCGGCGGCATTGATCGTGTCACGATCACGAAAAGTAAGACCATTGTAGAAGGTATCAATGAGAGTGACGAGGAGCATGTTGTGATTTGGACAACGGTCGATCAAATCATTGTATCGTTCCCAAGCATCGAAGAGCGATTCATCATTGTCTTGCATGAATCCACTGATTTGGTTACGAAGGCTTGTGACCATGGATGGTGGGAAATAGCGCGATAAAAAGCGTTGAGTCATGTCATTCTACGTATGAATAGAATTCTTCGGGAGACGGTCAAACCATTTTTCGGCATGGTGAGAAAGCGAGTGGGGAAAAAGTTGGAGGCGAAGGTCATCCATAGAAACACCGGGGCACTTCATGCTTTGGGTAATGGTAATGAATTTGTCGAGGTGTTTGTTGGCATCATCATCCAGAATTCCGCGAAATGGGTTAGTTTGCACTTGTTGGATCATGTGATGCTTCAACAAAAACTCCTGAGCCGTGACGTGCATCGGCGCAATCGGGCCTCCGCGTCCGTTCATGGTGGGTTGACACAATTCCTCCATTGTCCGTAAATCAGGTAGGAGGACATTGTTGTTGTTGTTGTTATTGAAATTGGGTTGAGGTGGGTTGTTATTGTTGTTATTAACACCAGCCATATCTAAATCTTCACGAGTCTCGGGCTAAGAATAGTTCAAAGATCTAGTACGCATACACCTGCAGAAGAAAAATATACACAAAGAGAATATCTATATAATATTTTTGGTGCAAAACCTTTTGGAAAAGAATTGCTTTTTGATTTTTTAATGTTTTTGTATTTTTGAAGAGTTTTATATTTTTTAGGATTTTTGAAAATTTTTAAAGCAAGGAAAATAACGTTCAAAGAACGGATCCCAAAATTCAATGCGTCTCTCACTAGAAACCGTTAATCTTAACGAAAAGAGCCGGAAGCGGCGCCATTTAATACAAGGTTTTACCCTAGTATAAAATTTTGTTGTCCAAAGTGTTTTCGAATTGACTATTGGTTAAGAGTGCGACTCAATTGTCTTTTGGTGAACAAGAGATTGGTTTGGTTGATTATCTATTTTAAACTAATAGCAAGTAATTAAGTGTCGTTGAGTAAAATTTAAAGTGTTTAAGAATTAAACTAAAACCTATGTAGAAAAACTTTAAGTAAAAACTTTAAAACTTAAAAATATGTTCCATCGCAATATACAATTCATTTCTGTCGGAATGCACTAAATCATAACCATCGGAATATCACCAGAATAAGCCATCGGAATAATCAATACAAAGGTCCATCAGAATACCAATCTTAATACCCATCGGAATGCAACAACAAAATACCCATCGGAATGTTTTTAGATCGCAAAGATCCAGATCGGAATGTTGTAAAAACTTCTATCGCAATGTGCATCTATCGGAAAGCTTACTATCACAATGTTGCTGTCAAAAAATGGGCAGCACTTCGTCTTAACAAGACCTTAGTCCCGTCAGAATGTGCGATCGCAACGAGCGATCGCAACCCAGATCGGAATAAGGGGGAAATAGCCACCCGATCGCAAAGTAGAACCCTAATGGGTTATTGCGATCAAACACTGAAATCTATCGGTATGTGTAGAAACCCGTCGGAATGTGTGAAGCCCCAAGATTACGATGGGATGCACTCTTAATCCGAAATTCGTGGCAAGTGTAAAACCCAATAAGCCGATGCAATAAGCTATTCCACCCTAACCTTAAACAAATCAAAAAGCTTAAATTTGACAACCTCTCAAATCATAAACTCAAACACTTTATGAAAGAAACTTTTGTAACGACCAAATCCTTTGTGAAATCCGAAATTCAATAAGCTAAAACTTGAATAAGCCAATAAGCATTAAAAGCTCACAACTTATACGTGTAGACGCTTATGTAGGAACGAAGGGAATGAAACTTCTAACCATACAATCTAAACTTCAATCACGTATCATGGAGGATTCGGATCAAAGAAAGATTTCGAATCAAAAATCAAGTAAAACCAAGAAATGTAGAGGAAGATTAAAGACTTAAAACTTAACTTGAATTAGATAGATGAACTCCAAATACAAGAATGATGAAAGCATCTCTAAAACTAGAAAGAAAATTGCAAAATGAAAAACTAAAAATTAAAGACTAACTCCCTCCTAATGTGTATTAGGAGGGTATTTATATGGAAGGTGGAAGGAGTGCATGTGTTGCATCTTCTTTCTTTCTTTCTTCACGTTTTCTCGACTCGACTTTAATTCTTTGTCTTGTCTCGATGTCGTCTCGGGATTTGAACTTGTCTTTTAATTTTCTTCTTCTATTAGACTTAAGTTCTTCGACTTCGTTAAACTTCCGTCTTTAGACTTTTTCTTTGATAAATCTTCAGAATAGGTCTTGGACTTCCGTTCTTTTTGCACTCTTGATCTTTTGACTTCGTCTTTTCCCGTTTTCTTCGATAAAAACCCGTGAAAGCCCGTGTTTTCTTCCTTTTTCATATTTTGGTCCTAAAACACAAAAAAAACACAAACCACGCATAACTCCGACTTTTACGACATAAAATACACGTTTTGGTCTTGTTATTATTGGAAATAAGTGGTAAAAGGATAAGTGTTTTCACACTTATTAGGATGTCCTACTCTTTAACCCACAACTTATGATAGCCCGACCTTAGATCAATCTTGGAGAAATGTTTGGCCCCTTGAAGTTGGTCAAACAAGTCGTCAATGCGTGGTAACAGATATCTATTCCTGATGGTGATCTTGTTAAGCTCACGATAATCTATGTAGAGACGCATACTTCCGTCTTTCTTCTTCAAGAATAGAACAGGGCCGCCCCATGGAGAAGCACTAGGTCGAATGAAACCGCATTCCAACAGTTCCTACAGTTGTTCATTTAACTCCTTCAGCTCTATGGGAGCCATGCAATAAGGAGCCTTAGAAATTGGCTCATCTCCTGGGATGAGCTCAATATTAAACTCCTCTTCACGAGCAGGTGGTATGCCCGAAGTTCTTCTGGAAACACGTCTGGGAATTGTGACACGATCAGCTGATTCTGGATAGATGGAGATTCAGCCTCCAGATCATGAACAGTAGCAAGATAGCCCTCACAACCATGTGACAATAGTGCACGTGCTTGTAAGGTTGAAATTATTTGTACAGACCTTCCGGGTATGAAACCGTTGTGAATGTACTCTGGTGCATTTACATCACCGAGGATGACTTGATATGAATGGCAGTCAATGGTGGCGTGATGTTTGGATAGCCAGTCCATGCCCAATATCATGTCAAAATCACACATATCCAATGGAAGTGCGTCTACATGACGAATCTTGTCGTCAAACTCTAGGGGAAGGCTCTTGTACCCATGGGTTATACGTACAAAGTCTCTTAAAGGTGTGGAAATGTTTAATACATTCTCTAATGGCATAGGGGATATCCTAACATTCTTGGCATAAGCAGTAGAAATGATCGAATGAGTAGCACCCGTGTCAAATAAAACACATGCAGCTTGACCATACATATACAAGATTCCAGTTATGGTACCTGTAGACTTGTTGGCCTGATCACGAGAGATCGTGTACACCCGCCCACTAGTAGGAGGTGGCTTGGAGTCGGCATGTCCAGATGTGCCCACCATCTCGCCCTTGCGACAGTCCTTCATGCGATGACCAGTCAGGGCACACTTGACGCAAGCATCGTTGTCGTGGTGACATGGCCCTGGGTGCCTATGGTTGTAGGTAGTGCAGAGAGGGTGAGTATACCCTCCAACATGTGCCCTTGTTGGCTGGGAGCCTGTTCAGAAAAGTACACATGAGACATGGTTTATAGGTACAAAAGGACAATGCGGAAAATCATATGACGTAATACTAGTGATAGCTGTACGGTTAGGCTGTGAACCTTTGTGGTCCTGCTCCCTTCCGTAGCCCTGATTCCTGGTAGAAGATGTGGAAGTGTCAGAATTATGAATTTTAAGCATGTAACATAAGGAAAAATGAGTAAGTTTAGGGACCTGCTGCTGTTGGAGTTGCCAGCGTTGTTACGGTAATTATCATTACCGCCACACCTATCCGTAGCAGAACGGTCTTGAGTCTGACCGTTACCCTTGGGCTGAGTGTTGGGAATTAATTTGATGAGACAAAACAAAAATAATGAAATAAGAGGACTTATGTGCAAAATTCAAAGACTACAAGAATATGGAGAACTTCTACACAAGGAAAAGGACTAAATTGCAAAAGATGGAAGGACTTCATTGTAATTAGATTTCTTGTAAGAAAAGTCTTGTGTTCTAGTATATAAAGAATACAGGACCGTAGGTTTCATTCATTCAATTATTCACAATGTAAACCTAAAGTGTCTTCGTGTTCTAGGCATAAGATTAAATGTATACACGCCTAGAGGTTACTTGTAATCGTTTAGTGCAAGTAATCGTTTGGAATAAAGTAACCGTTGAAGAGAATTCGTTTGTTGTTTAAACACCTTGTTTATGTGTCTTGTTCAATTCCGCTATGCTAAACACATATGAACGAGATGCATTCCTAGTAAGCTTAATCGGTCCGTGAATAATGGATTCCACAATTGGTATCAGAGCGGGTGGCTCTCGATACTAGGAACCAACAAGGTGTTGAGTCGAAGAACGAATAAAAAGCATAAAATCCGTATAGGGTTTTATGTTCAGATCTCACTGCGCAGCCGTTGTAAACCAGCAATATCTCCTTCGTTAACTGTTGGATCGTCGTAAAATTCGCGCTGTTGGTTCTTGACACATGTGTTTAGAATCCCACTAGAGCAATCATCGATTTGTTCAGTTATCAGTGAGTTATTAATCGTCAAAGTTGGCTGCAGAGAAAGGTTAAAATTTCTGTTTTTTGTTTTTTTATTAAATAAGATTTAGGGTTTCTTCCCCTAAACCCTAGATCGACATAAAAAGCAGAAAATTATGTGGTTTATGGCTGTTGTAACGCATTCAAACTAAGGTCGACTTATTCAAACCCTAAGTTAGGGTTTTGATGCATAAAATTATAAACCCTAGATCGATATTGCGCGTTTGTTGCTGGTGTGATTCATGTTTGAAGTACTATTTGAATAAAAGAGTTATTTGTACTACTGTTGTACTTTTGTGGTTCTTGACAAGAGATAGATACTATAGCAAATCGTGTTATAGTACTAGAGGAAAAAGAAGTACGGTGGATTGCAAGTATCGATATCTTATGATAAAGTTGTTCACATTGGTTTAATATGAGATGGAATCATCGATGGGAGACAAGAACGTTTGTTTGAATCTAATCCCAACGTTAGTTTATGATATCATACGTGATTCAAAAGGTTTGATGGGTCATGTATACAACAGCTAATTGTCCATAGGGTTATTCAAGCATGGTGTCCAAATTTAAAAGAAGATTGTTCATGTGATGGCGAAGTTGCAAGCATACTGTTATCATTGATTATATATTCAAGGTAATGTGCAACTACTATATTTTATTTACTTGTCCAATTTCTGTTCACGAGTTGGCAATCAAGAGCTTCACGTGGGATTGGGAAGTACATACTGTTTGTGGCTCAATATTTGAAAGTATTATTCAATGATACTATTGAAACTCACGTGAGGTATTTGTTTCACGCTTATAATAATGTATCATGATTCAAAGGTGCTACGACAGTGATGTATGATGGTTAGTTGATGTGGACATGAGGTTAAAAAGAATGTGATTTTTGTTCACACTAGGGACTGCACAAAAAAGTGTATAAAGACAAGACAGTGGTATAGTGGAGTAATATTTTTCGCCACTGTCGAGAGTTATGTAGCCACAAGATGGTGTCAGTGTCTGAGTGGAGCCGCTAACAAGAATAAAAAACAGGCTGACAGAGAAGATGCTGACACGTTGTAATTTAGACGCTGACAGCGTGTTGTCCGATATATGGTTTTTAAGCGCTGACAAGTATCGTCCGATATCAGAAAATACATACAAAATATATATTGGATGACTGAGGATCTCGGACAGAACTATCTGTTAAAATTTTTATGGCTCGTTTTTGAAGATTGTGTTTGATACAATAAAGTTTTATTTGATTATGTGACAAGGCTAACCTTGCGGTTACGTACCGACTTGGATTATAAGCAGAACGCCGACAGAGGCAGCAATTGCATAAAAGAATATGATGATATTGTACTTAGATGATTTTCATTGCAAATTGGAGGTTTCGATGAAGACGATAGATTATTGCTTATTTGGTGTTGGAGTTGTTTTTTGCAGGTTTGTGACTTATCATATCATTAAGTCGTGACTGACATTCACTAACTTTAAAGATAACTTGTTCGTGCTTACATTTTTAGTGATGAAGACTTGTCATATCTAGCAATGCCATCTACATTGCTATCACTTGAAGGAGTTACATTATCGTACTCAGTGTCTCACAAAATGATGAGGATTTTGACAAGAGATCGAGGTCTGCTTATAGTTTCCTACATTATATAAGTTCGACGTCACATGGATAGTGCAAGATATAAGGTACACGCTTGGGAGATTCCACTTCTTCAACAAATAGGTTATATTCGTTTTTCTTCATTCGTAATCTACAATTAGAGACTACATGGTTCATGATTCATTTACATGCACCACTCAAGGGGAAGCGTTTATTAGTTGTTTATCTTTAGAAGACCCCTATTTGATGAGACAAAAAGGGGAAGAAGATTCAAAGATTAAGGTATGCAACTTATTTTATGTGGTGATATGTTTTACAAGAAATCTTACTTTAAGGGGAAGCTTGTTTCATTCGTGTAAGATCAAGATTTGAAGATTGTTTTTGTCAACATCAAATAGGGGAAGATTGTTGGGAATTAATTTGATGAGACAAAACAAAATTAGTGAAACAAGAGGACTTATGTGCAAAATTCAAAGACTACAAGAATATGGAGAACTTCTACACAAGGAAAAGGACTAAATTGCATAAGATGGAAGGACTTCCTTGTAATTAGATTTCTTGTAAGAAAAGTCTTGTATTATAGTATATAAATAGTACAGGATCGTAGGTTTCATTCATTCAATTATTCACAATGTAAACCTAAAGTGTCTTCGTGTTCTAGGCGTGGGATTAAATGTATACACACCTAGAGGTTACTTGTAATCGTTTAGTGCAAGTAATCGTTTGGAATAAAGTAAACGTTAGAGATAATTTGTTTGTTGTTTAAACACCTTGTATATGTGTCTTGTTCAATTCCGCTATGCTAAACACATATGAACGAGACACATTCCTAGTAGGCTGTTGCTGAGTAGCCGGTTGAGGCTGGTCCCTAGTCTTCTACCTGAATGATGCAGTTTAAAGAGAAGGATAATTATTTAGATAATACTGAATGAATTTGAAATGATCATCGCTGAGCAACGAAAATATACCTCTTCTCGGGTCTCTCTTCTTCACCGAATTCCTCTCTCTCCTGCAGCATCTCCAGTTTACGTGCTGCATCGGCTACTTGTGCCACCGTGTTGAAGGTAGCACACACCAAGTTGTTGGCGACCGATGTACGAAGAGCCCAACAAAAGTGGTATGCTTTCTCTTCGGCAGTACCTGCTGCTGCGCCAAGAAAACCAACCAAACGAAGAAAGCGCTGTATGAACTCATTGCTGTTCTCCCCAACTTCTGCCTGATCCCGTGGTACTCCCTCTTCAGCTTGTCTTGCTCAGCCTTGGGGAAGAACAATCCCATCACTAACTACCCGAACTGAGCCCAAGTCAAGCCAGCCACCCAATTGTCAACTCCCTCAGACTGCTTCAATGCCTTCCACCATCCCAGCACGTCAACTTCGAACTTGTAACAGGCCAACCTTGCCTTGAAGACAGGGTCGCAGCCCATTGCATCAAATATATTCTTGATATGAGCTAACCAGTTTTCAGCCTCACTGGGGCTGTCAGTCCTCTCAAGGATCGAGGGGGTTGCTTGTTGAATATCTCCAGCCATGTCACCAGTGTTGCCGGAGGAGGAGGAGGAGGATTAGGATGTTGGTGTTGGTGCTGATTGTTGGCAGCTTGCACCTCGGCCCTGATATCGTTCCTCAGCTGAGGAAGCAGAGCCTGCATCGCACCTTAGACTGCTGCATTGAGTTGTTCCTGCTCGCGTGTGAGAACCATCTGACAGTATAAAACAAAATGCATGATTAAACTGATTAAAACATAATATTTTATTCATGAAAAATTTTTTATGCCAATTAATCATGAGAAAATTTTTATGCATGTAAACAGTGCATGAATGCATGATGCAGTTTATAAAAACTTTTATATGAGCGAGGGTAAACGCCTATGGTCAGTTCACCCAAAACAAAAGACATTGCGAGGGGACGCCTATGGGTCGGGCCCAAAGTTAAAAGTTTTAATAAAAGCACATGCGACTAAATAGGGCCAGTCCTGTACCAACCATTACTTAATCATAATCCTGAGACAATGACATATGATGTAAATGCATAAAAACAGACTGTCAGTTCTAGGAAAACCGTAGTGACTACCCGCTAATCACAGGTCATATTTTTAGAGCCTACAGGTCGAAAGCAGGCTCTGATACCATAATTGTAACACCCCATTTTGGTAAATGGAATGTCACGCGTGATTATGGCGTGTCATCAAAGCATACAAGGTGAATGTCTTAGAAACATTAAATGACCATGAAAGGAAATACCGGAAACAAACATCGGTACCCTAAATTTAAGCTCATCACACACAAACATAAGTACTGTAAAGGAAAAGTACTAAAAAATTTCAAAAGAAATAAGTAGCAAAATGTATGATAAAATGCATAAAGTAGAGAAGGCTAGATAGCTTCCAATCCATATGCACGTACGCTTAAAGTCTACGAGCGCCCTTGAGTACCTGCCATTTGGGAACATGAAAGGAAAACGGCTGAGCATAACGCTCAGCGCACGGATATACAAGCATAGCATGGAATAACATAGGCATAAAGACTAATAGCAACGAAATAGTATAAGTCCTAAGCAACCTGGAATCATGTTCATAAAACTGGTTTTATAGTTTGAAAAGACTTATGTTTTTATGTAAATCTGTATTAACTAGCCAATAGCCCATATAGGTCATGAGGTTCCACCGTGCATGAATACTTGGAGGGGAGACCTCGTCATGCAATTAGAGGGGTTGCCTCTAATTAAATAGTCTGGGTAGGAGGGATCAACTCCTAGTGAAGGATGCAAGGCACACATCACATTCACTCTGATAATACTGGTAAACATGTAACTATGATGCACCCATACGTCCCACATGATAATATAATATAATGGCCAAAACTGAAAGGGACGTCACGAGCAATCACTTCGCCATGGAGAAGTCATAAAACTGGTGCCTCCAATGTTATGGTTATGGTATCTCCATAACTAGGTGACACTGGTCATGCATGTATATGGCTTAGGCTCTTAAACTAACATAAGTAATCAAACATATAAAATAATACTGGGAAAACAGTTGGCTACAAACGAGGAATCCTAATAACGAAAGAATGTCCATACTGAAGGGACGGGAAATCCGTACCTTATGTCTAGTGAACGAAGAAGACGAGATAATGAAAGTCCTACTTCGATCTCACTAATGCTACATAAAATAGGGTACATGTATAAGTATTATGTTTACTGAGTACTTAACTGATTATATCCTGTCTTAACTTGTTTTATATGTTCTTGTCTTGTTTTTACTGATTTTAATGTTATGTTGTGTTTATCATGTATTCTATGTATTCGGATTAAGTATTACTTGTATTTCTTGTATTATTATACTTGTTGTGTAATAATAAGTAACTTTCTAAAAATAGCAGGTTTCCTAAAATTTCTAAAAATAGCAGGTTTCCTAAAATAGAAAGTTTCCAAAAATAGAATGTTTCCAAAAATAGAAAGTTTCCAAAAATAGATTAACTTCTTAATAGATCAGTTTCTAAAAATAGAAAGTTTCCAAAAATAGCAAGTTTCCTAAATTAGAAAGTTTCCATATTTAGAAATAAGCTAGATTAATAAGCTAATATTATAAGCTTAAGTTTACTGGTTAAATAACATAAGTCTTGTGATTATTAGTATAGTTTATTAATAATATCATGTTAATTAAATAAATTATAGGTTACATGATTTAATTAAATATAAGCATGATTTAATTAAATTAAGGTGTATAAAATACTTAGGTTAAACATGTATTAGTATTATATTAGTTATAACCTAAGTCATGTTTATTAATTAATTATATTCCATGTCTTAAATAATTAATTAATACTATAGTCTAAATTAAATAAATAAAATACTTAGGTTAAAACATGTATTATTTCATAAATAATAATTAACCTAAGTCCATGTTAAATTAAATTAATTATTTGCTCATGTCTTAATTAATTTAATTTCTCTTGTTAAATAATATACTTGTAAAAATAAATACTTGTAAAATTTTAGTCATGAACCAGACCCGTGACTTTACTTTAGACATGTCGTGAACCAGATCGGAAACCCCATGAACCGGACCAACCAAACATACCCTTAATAGTGGCTAACCGGCTCAGCCGGTTGCCACTGTCCTTGTCCCTCTCGGCTAGCCGCTGACCACAGCCAAGTTCCCACTGGCTGTGTGTCGGTGGTTCCCCTTGCTGCAGCCCGCGTTCCCCCTTCTTGACCAAACCGCCACCGGCTTGAGCCAGTGGTGGTGGCTGCTATTGCGAGACACCAAGAAAACCAAACGATACCCCGACTCGCGTCGGGGTCCCTTGGTTCCTTCTACCGAGACCACACAACCCCCCACACTGAGACATGGTCTCGGTTGGTGGTGATTCGAGACCACCGAGAGCTTCGGCTCTCGGTTCCCTGCGTCGGCCGAACCAAACCAACCCACAAACCCTTATTTTATTTAATCCGTGATTACCCAACATGTTTTTAATTACTTGTTTTTATGTGATCACATGTTCCATGTTTTTAATTAAATAAAAGAATTAAAAGAAAAAGGATTACGGATTACCGAATGTGTGAAACAATTGGAGGTTAATAAAACGAACATAATACTTGAATTTAATCAATCAAAATCGATCAAACACCTCCTTGTGGAGCTCCTTAGGCCGGCGGCTATAGAGAGAAAAGGGGCTAGGGTTTTTGATTTTTATGAAAAACTCTGTAAAGTGAAAAACATGTTTCCCTTTTGTTATTTTAATAAAACCAAACATGGGCTTGGCCCTTTTGTCTCTTGGTGTCCGCGGCATGTGGAGCCCACAAGGCAAAACCCGAAGTTTTTCCGTGTTATATTTTACGTGTTCGTATGTTCGTGTTTCCGTGTTATATTATAATTAAATGTTCATGTTATATATAAATACTTGTATGTAACGATATTAATCGTATTTAAATAAGTACGTAGTTACGTGTTCATGATTTTTACGTTCATGATTTCATGTTCGTGATTATAATTATTACTGTTAATAATTATTGTGTACTATCACGTACTTAATACTTATCTTTTAATAACACATACGTAACTTCTGAAATTAATAATCATGACACGCGTTCATGCTATAAAAGAAAGTTTTTATAAGTACGCCCGTTTACTAAGTGTACTGTTCATGGTAAAAGCATGCAGGTTTTACAAAACCATTCTCATTTCATCTTAAGCTAATTTTACTGTTGTAGTCTTTAGCTCAAACCAAATGCTTACCACATAAGCTCTCTTCATCATTGGCTTAAGCTTAGCGGGAGAATAAGGCATCAGCCCTTATTTCTATGGTGTGGATGTACACCATAGTATGTAAAAGGCTTGAACCATTTTCCTTGAAAGTTTTCTGCTTATATGAGTTTGCCATGTTTTGTGTATGATTAGATGTAATCTTAGGCTCAAGTTTTGTTGCTTTACGATTTTTAAGTCGCTTCATGTTAGTTTGGTTTTAGTTTATGTTAATCTGCAAAAAGTTTTGGTAAATCTTAGTTAAAAACTGTCCCAAAGTGGTGCTTGGTTTTGGGTATTAGGAACTTTGGGTGACAAAAAGTTTGAGTAAACAGGCATGCACACCTTATATTGGTTGGTTAATAGTAGTTGGGAACATTTGTTAAGACAGTTTAGTTGAATTGAAGGTGTAAAACCCGCATGCTTTTACCATGAATAGTACCCTTAAAATCGTACGTACTAGATTAAAACTTTCCTATTATAGCATGATTACGATTACGTGTTAGGATTTTACGTATTACGTACGTGTTAGAACACGATAAGTATTTACTACGCACGAGCACGTAATAATTATTTGACAATAATTAATCACGAACATGCGATCATGAAATCATGAACGTAATTAAATCACGAACTATTATTAATTACGTATGTATATTTATTACGAGCGTATATAAATATATTAGGTCACGGTAATTATTTAACAAGAACACATAAAACGCGAACACAATTAATCACGAACGAGTAACTAAACATCGAGGCACGAAAAACGGTACGGGTACCCCATGTGGGGCCCCTACCCGCGGCTACAAGGAAGAAATGGGCCAAGCCCATTTCAATTTTCACTAAAAGGGGGTTAAGGAAAATAACACTACTCATTCAACTTTACAGAAGAATTTTATAGAAACCAAAAATCCTCCTCCTCCTTCTTTTTCTCTTTTGGCCGCCACCCTCAAACAACACCAAAGGGGTGTTTGTTGATCTTTGATCTTGGAATTGTTGTTGGTGTTCGTGTTTGTTCATCGTTACTTAGATCCACGCACTCGGTAATTCTTTTAAACCTTTTTCTTTTGATTTAATCTTTTAATTAATTAAGAACATGTTATGTTTTTTTATAAAACCTAATTAAATCATAGATCTAACATGAATTTGGGTTGGAATAAAATCAAAAGGGATGTTTAGGGGTGTTTTGTTCTTGGCCGCAGCCTACACCAAACCTGAGAGGGTCTCGGTTTGGCCATTTGACCACCACCGAGACCATATGGTCCCGGTTGGTTGGTGTGGGTCCCACGGCAGCACCAAGACAAGGGTAACCCCGAGTTGGTTCGGGGTATGGTGTCGATTTCATGTCCAGTTCATGGTTCTTAGTCAAGATCCGGTTCACGGTGTATGTTTAGATTTTTATTTTTATGGTCTTATATTAAAATTAAATTAATAACATGACATTATTAATTTAATAACATGACTTAGGTTATTTTAATTATTAAAATCATGAAATTATTAACCTAAGTATTTTTATATTTTAGACTTATAAGTTAATTAATTATTTAAAAACCATGGTTATAATTAATTAATTAACATGACTTTGGCTATATTATTAATAAATAATAATACATGTTTTAACCTAAGTATTTAACTTTATTTAATTAAAAACATGTTATACTTTAATTAAATATTTTAACCTATAGTTTATTTTAATTACATGAAATAATTAATAAACTATACATTATATCATAAGACTTAGAAAATAATCATGAAAACACTTAGGCTTATATACTTAGCTTATTTAATTAGCTTATTTCTAATTATGGAAAATTTATATTTTTAGAAACTTAATTAAATAAGGCAGCTAATCTATTTATGGAAACTTGCTATTTTTAGAAACTTATTTATTTCAGGCAGCTAATCTATTTATGGAAACTTATTTAAATAAGGCAGCTGATCTATTTATGGAAACTTTCTATTTTTAGAAACTTATCTATTTTAAGCAGTAATTATATTTTTGGGAAACTTTCTACTTTTAGAAACTTTCTATTTTTGGAAACTTTCTATTTTTGATAACTTTCTATTTTTGGAAACTTTCTATTTTTGGAAACTTTCTATTTTTGGAAACTTTCTATTTTAGGAAACCTGCTATTTTTGGAAAGTTACTTATTATTACACAGTAAGTATAATAATACATGAAATACCATAAATACTTAATCAGAGTAAACAAATATAAGATGAACATAGTTTAAGGCTTTAAACAGTAAAACATGATAAGAACATATAAAATAAGCTAAGACATGACACAAAACCAGTTACGTATTTAGTAAGCAGATACTTATTCATGTATGTATTTATGTAGCATTAGTGATACGGAAGTAGGATTCCTCTCAGTTCATCTTCTTCGTTCACTGGACATAAGGTACGGATTCCCGTCCTTTCAGTATGGACATTCTTTCCTTATTAGGATTCCCCGTATGCAGCTAAATGTTTTCCCGTAGTATAAGTTTATATGTTTGACTTGTTTATGTTTAATTTAGAATACCCATAGCCATATACATGCATGACCAGTTTCACCTAGTTATGGAGGTACCATAACCATAACATTAGAGGCACTGATGTTATGACTTCTCCACAGTGGAGTGATTGCTCGTGGCGTCCCTTCAGCTTTTGGCCATTTATTTTATTTATCATGTGGGGCGTATGAGTGCATCCTAGTTACATGTTTTCAGTCAGGATTTCATGGTGAATGTGGTGTGTGCCTTGCATCCTTCACAAGGAGCTGATCCCTCCTACCCAAAAACCAGTATATTAAATTAGAGGCAGCCCCTCTAATTTGCATGATGAGGTCACCCCTCCAAGTATTCATGCACGGTGGATTTTCATGACCTATATTGGCTAATGGTAAAATATGACAAACAGTTTTCACAAGATAAACATAAGGCTTTTCAAACTATATAACCAGTTTTATCAAGACTTAACCAGGTTACTCGGGACTTAGTTTTGTTCCGCTGTTATATGTTATATGCTTATCCTATTCATGCTTTATTGTACATCCGTGCACTGAGCGTATTGCTCAGCCGTTTTCCTTTTCTATGTTCCCAAAACGGCAGGTACTCAGGGACGCTCGTAGACATTAAGAGTACGTGCATATGGACTGGAAGCTTTCTAGCCTTTCTTTACTTTATGCATTTCCTTTCTTATGATACATTGCTATGGACATTGTTTAGTCCTTTCCTTCACTATACTTATGTTTGTTTGTGTGATGAGCTTTACTTTTGGACTACCGATGTTTGATTCCGGTATTTTCCTTTTATGGTCATGTAATGTTTAGACATTTTTCCTTATATGCTTTGATGACACACCATAATATCATGTGACATTTCCATTATCAAAATGGGGTGTTACAGAAGGTATTTGCAAAATTCCATTTTTCAGCATAAGATTCTAAAACAATTTGTTAGTGCAATTTTTGGTTTTGAAACTCAAGATTGTTGTATGAATCTTGGTGTTCTGTTGAAGGAAGTGCTAGTTTAGGGTTATATTCACTTTGTTTGTGTTATATTTGATTCTTCTCCGAGATTTTTGTAGCCTAAAAATAGTCCAAGTGCAGTTTGCACCAGCAAAACCACATCCTGTCTGCATAGTGGGGTGTGTAGGGTGTGAACTTGACTTTTATTTGGTTGTACTTTGGAGCCCTAGTAGAATTCATGTTAGTTTAGGTTTGTTGGTTTGTGGTGACAAGATTGATCAGTTCTTTTTGCCTGCTAAGTAGTTTTTTTAGCTCACTGTGTTGCCTAAAACATCCACAACCTTCACTTTTTGCATACTATGATACATCAGTAGGTTTTAAATTTTGATTGGTGATTTTTAGATCTTGAATCTTGGTGTGCAAGTACATTTTAGGCTAGCTTAGAGATACAATAGCGGGTAATTAGGTTTTGTGAGCTTTTGGTAGGTTTTTACTAGCTAGCTCACTAGTTCAACAACAAAAATCAACAAACACCCCTACTTTCTGTCCTAACACACCAGCGGGTGTGTGTGGCTTGGTTGGCGTTTTTAAGGGTTGTAAATTGGTTATACAGTAGGTTTAGGGTAGATTTTAGTGTGATATTATTGGATTTGCGGTTTTGGAAACTTTTGGGTTGGTTAAAATCACTTCTAGCTCACTGTTGCATCAACCAGACCCCCTTTTGTTGAATTTATCGGTCATTTAGCCTTTAGTTTTAAGTTTTGAGGTTTGATAGTTGGTCACAACTTAGTTTTTATGGTAATCTAGGTCTAGGTCATCTAGTTTTAGTTTTGTGGTATGATTTGGGTGTTGGGTCAAAAAGTTGGTGTGGCAGAAACTCAAAAACAAAGAAAACATGAAGACATTTGTCTAAGCGTTGTCAAGAGCAAATCAAGCGTCGACAAGAGCAAATCGGAGGTTGGAGGCTCAAGCATTGTCATGTACAAACTAAGCATTGATAGAAGCGTAGACAAGAAGCCTTTGGAAGCTACTATTTAGATAAACATGCAGGATATATTCTGTATAAGTTTATTTGAATAGAAGATTTACATGTTTATTTATTCTTATCTCTTGTAAACCCTAATCCTTACACTATAAAAGGAACCAAGGGTTATTAGGTTTTTCATAACTTTCATATACAATTTAAACCTAAAGCGTGTGTCGACTAGGTGTGGGATTAAATGTACACACACCTAGTGATTGTTTGTTATTAATATAATGAGCAATCCATTTGTTTTTATTCATGTTCTTTGTGCCTAAACACCTTGTTAAACATGTTTCATTCTATTCCGCCTTGATTCAATCAAGTGAATGAGATTCGTTCCTAGTAGCTAAAAGATCCGGAATCTTATGATTCCTCAATTGGTATCAGAGCCTTGTGGCTCGTGATGCTAGGACTAACAAGGTGTTCATGTATCGTGAAGAGAAGAAAAATCCGTCTAGGGTTTTTCTGGACGTTTTTATGTGCGCAACAGTATTCAGAAGGTCATAACTTTTGATTTGACCGTTGGATCGTCACGAAATTTTTTATGTATGTTCTACATACATATATCTAAACATCCACCGAAGGGATTGTTCAGATTAGCCCTCAATCAAAACTTATTAGGCGTCGAAGTTGGCTGCAGAGGTGATTTTCACTTTTCTTATTTTGCATAAAATAATGATTTAGGGTTTCTAAAAACCCTAGATCGTTTCTATACCAGAGAAAGGAATGATTTGCAGCAGTATTATGTAATGAGTAGCATCAAGAAAAGGGTTTTCAGTTTTCAGTTTTCTACAAAACCCTAGATCGATTGGTTGATGCTATGAATTATACAAGATTTGGTTTTAGGATTTGAAACCCTAGAATGATGCAACCACTATTCAAGGAGTTGATGACGTTTTGGATTTATAGCAGCATACATACAAGATGTGTTGTTGTTTGTCTTGGTTACTAAAGCAAACGAACCTATGCAAAGAAAAGATTGTGAATCAGTGCTGGCTATTAATATGAATGGTCCCAAGAAGGAGGTACGGTTTGCTTTCATTACTGTTTATTCACTTTCAAAAGTGAATGTGATGTGAGAGAATATTGTTCAAGAAGGAGGGATGACATAACGTGGTCCCAGATCTGATTTTCTACCGTATATTATGGGGACAAGAGATATTTGCTGTTACGTGAATTAAGGAAAATAAAAGGACGTGATTTTCGATGGATATATTTTGCGTATATCTACTACTAAATATATTCTTTCCTGATTTTGTGGAATACATACATGGGTTTCTAAATGGGCTTCTAAAGAGTTCACGTGGAAGCAAATATGATTTTGTGGCTGCATGATTTGAGGAAAAAGAGGTGTCAGTGGGTGAATGCAACGCTGACAAGGATAGATGCTGACAAGAATGAGATAGACGCTGACAGGAATAAGTTTAACGCTCACAAGAAGCGTTGACATGAGTTGTCCGAGAAACGCTTGCTTAAGCGTTGATAGGTTTTGTCCGATATCTGACAATGCATGCGATTAAGATATTGGACAATGAAGGTTCTCGGATAACAAAAGAATGGCTGCTGTTAGAGAAAATTGATACGTTTTAAGCACACAAAAAGGAGGAATTTACACACGAAGGTACATTGAATCTCCGTTTTTATTTAGAATATCAAGTTGATATTTATGGCTCGGATATTTTTACAAGGGGTCAATGATTTTTAAGTAAGTTAGCAACATTTCATGAAGAATTTGATGGATATTTTAGATTATGTAATCGGGATAACCTTGTGAAAGAGTTATCCGTTGCGAAACTTTTACATATAGTATGAAGATGTTATTTCATTAAATTCGTCATGAAGAGGTGTTAGCTTAAGGGGAAGAATTCTTATGGTAAGTTTGATGTTTGAAGAAGATTTTCGCGAGATTGTGTTCTATCATATCTTAAAGTCGTGAAGCCATACACTGACTTTAAAGATAACGTGTTCGTGCTTTAAATGTTTGGTGACGAAGACTTGTCATAACACTTGAAGGAGTTACATTATCGTGCTCAGTGTCTCACATAGGATGAGAATATTGACAAGGGATCGAGGTCTACTTATACTTTGTCAGATGAGTATAAGTTCTTTATCACATAGATAGTACAAGACATGGAACAAAAGGTTGGGATATTCTACTTCTACATCAAGATTACTTTTTTTTATAGATCATTACATAGAGCTACATTTGGAGGTTGATGGCTCAAGCATTGTAATGTACAATCCAAGCATTGTCATGTACAAACTAAGCATTGACAGAAACGTAGACAAGAAGCCTTTGGAAGCTTCTATTTAGATAAACATGTAGGATATATTCTGTATAAGTTTATTTAAATAGAAGATTTACATGTTTATTTGATTTTATCTCTTGTAAAACCCTAATCCTTACACTATAAAAGGAACCAAGGGTTATTAGGTTTTTCATAACTTTCATATACAATGTAAACCTAAAGCGTGTGTCGACTAGGTGTGGGATTCAATGTACACACACCTAGTGGTTGTTTGTTATTAATATAATGAACAATCCTTTTGTTTTAATTCATGTTCTTTGTGCCTAAACACCTTGTTAATGTGTCGTGTTCTAATTCCGCTTTGATTATCTAATCATATGAACATGATGCATTCCTAGTAGCTTAAAAGATCCGGAATCTTAGGATTCCACATTGGGTAGCTATTTTACTCATACAGTCCACTGTTAGCAGCAAACCAACAGCGGCACTCTTTCTTGTTATTTTGCTGATTTTGTGTGATTATTGGTTCATTGTTGCTTGCTACTTGTGTTGTTAGTGACTCCCTACAACCCACTGGTTGTAGGGGTACCGTTTGTGCCCAAGAATCAAACGAAACAAGCAAAAAACGAGCTATAAACAAACCAAAACAGCAAAACGAGTTCCAAAAACCATACAACAACTTTTCCCTTTGTTATCCGAGAACGATCTATTTTTTTAGTGTTGTCCAAGATCGGAAAACACTGATCTTGGACAAGACCTTTGTCTGGTGGGATATTGGACAACACAGAAGTACTCCAAATTTAGAATACTTTGGGGTACTTTTGTTTTTAGCCTTTTTTTTAGTTTTTTTAATTTTTTAAAATTTTCCTTGTTATTTAGTTAAAATAGAATTTTTAGAAAAGTCAAATTATTTTTCTCATTATTTTATTATTTTTTATCATTATTTTAATATAAAATAGTTTTTAGTGATTTAAAAATAAAAAAATAGCTTTAAAAATTTAAGAAAAAATAAATTTTTAGTTTTTAATTAATATAAGTAAGTTATTTATTTGATAAAATTGAATTTTAGACTTTTTGTTGATTTTATCTGATTTTAGGGCTTTAATTAGCATTAAAAATTAAATATTATATCAATAATAAGTTTTAAAATTTATTTATTGAATTTTTATTCTTATTTATAGTATTTTAGAATTAATTTTGATTTTTGATTAAATTTTTAGATTAAAATTTTATTTTCGTCGCGTTTTACGTCTTTACGTATGTGTTTTAATTTTTACGTCGTAGTTTAACTGTAGCGTAACTCGTCATTTACTTTTCCAATATTTCTCTCTAAAAAACGATCACTAATCCAAACTTGATTTTTTATTATTGGCACATAATACACACACCTCCTTCGAGAACGAACTCGCATTTATTTGGTTTTACATTATTCCTAAAACGTAATAGTTAATACTTGGCACGATTATACGTCTTTTTCCTAAAAGCGTATATTTTTACTACAACAATTTTGGCGCTGCGACCGGGGAGGTGTGTATAGCCATATATATATCGTGTTTGTGTGAGTAGTGCGTTTTTGCTTTTCATTTTTGGAAAGCGTATATTGCGTACATACTCATTTTTATTTTTCTACTATATTATAAATAGCCAAATAAGTCGTGTTAATTGTTCCTCAATTAACACACAACAATCTTTTACTATATTGTAGAATATCCTAGTATTCGTTTTCGTTTTCCTTCGTGAATATTATTAATATATTGTATTACGTATCACAATAAATTTATATCTCCAAAAGCGTGAAAACGCAACCTTTATTGGGATTTCATCACTCAGTTATTGTATTCGAATGCAAAATAAAAAGAAAAAGGCAAAATAGATAATTACTTTCTAAAGTCTTAATTTTGATTAACACAAACTATAAGGTGGGTATAAGGCGGTTGCATTCACGACCTAAAGGAAAAAGGCTCTTAAGTGCTTAGCGCCGCCTCGTTTCCTCCGCTTGCTTGTGCATGTTTTGAGAAAAAGGGCTAATCGAGGGTTTGCCAACCAAAGTATTATCTACGTATCATATATATTTGCTTGTTTTTCAAAGATTAAAACCTCTTGAACGTTTTGGTGTTCCACCAACGTTCTAAAGTCATCGAAAACGTTCACTCAACGTGATCATTTTCATTCATTGAGGCTCCTTTAATCGAGAAATTGATTCGAGGAGAGATTTGTATATTTGAGTCTACGTATTACACCAAAAATCTAAAAAAAATTAAAAAACAATCAAAAACCAAAAAATTGCAAAACGAGAAAACCCCAAAAAGAAGCTTCTTTGCTACCCTCCATTCTACGTTTAGTGCATGCGCACTCGATCGAAGGACTAGACGAATTCTAGCAACGCATCGAATCAAAGCAATCGAAATCGAAGGAATCTACAACGAAGACGTGATTTAGAAACCGACGTTCCTAATATTTTTGTCGAAACCATAGACGAGCTGGCCGATAATCGTACGAGGATGGAGTTGCACCAAGCACCCACCGAGGGTTATGGAGACGTGATCGTAATTCCCACTATCGAAGCGGAGAAGTTTGAAATCAAAAGTGGCATGTTGAGTTTAATTCAAGCAACGAAGTTTAGAGGTCGTGAGGCGGATAATCCTAACGACCACATTTGGAATTTTGATCGTCTTTTGGCCACGAGCAAGTTTAAAAACGTCGACACCGATTTCGTTAAGCTTATGCTTTTTCCGTACTCGCTCGATGGTGCCGCCAAGGATTGGTATGAGAAAGAGCCACCTAATTCCATAATTACTTGGAAGGATCTCGTTTTTCAAATTCGTTAATCATTTCTTTCTGCCGTCTAAGACCACGTTTTTCAAAAACGAGATCGCGAGGTTCGAACCAAAAACCGAATGAATCGTTTAGAGATGCGTGGGACCCTTTTTTGGAATTGCTTAGGCAATGTTCTCACCATGGATTTTCCGAGTTACACCAAATCGATACGTTTTATAACGGTCTTAGTTTTCAAGAACAAGATTCGTTGAATTCCGCCTTCGGTGGCAATTTTTTGTGTAAAACTCTGAAAGACGCTTTAATGATTATCGAAAATAGATCCAAGGTTTACCAACTCCGTAACACACCGAGTGTTGCCAATGTCGCCAATGTTAGTAGTTTTAATCGCGATATTGAGAGGGTTGATGTGAAAGTCGATAAGTTGACGAATGTGTTTACGTCGTTTCTCATTCAGATGCAAAAGAAAGACACTCACACTATGGTGAAAGCGGTTGAGGCATCGTGTACGTTGTGTGGTCGACCTTATAATTATTACGAGTGTGCAGCTAAGGATGGCCAAACGTCGAGTGTTAACGCGTTTAATGGAAACAATAATTTTCAAAATCAAAATAACGCGGATCCATCACAAGAAATTTATAACCAAGGTAACAATTGTTCAAATCAAAACCAAAAAAATTTTCATGGAAACAATCAACAAGGAAATTTTCAAAATCAAGTAGGTTATAATCAAGGTCGTAATTTAGGATGGCAAATTCGAGATAACAACAACAATCAAAACTCGAATTTTCAAAACAACGCTAATCAAGGAAACAATTTTCAAAACAACAATCAAGGGAATTTTCAAAGAAATAATCAAAACCAAGGGAACTTTATCTCTAATCAAAATAGTTCGTTGTTGTCCCATATAATATATGATGATTAAATAAGAAAGGTAGATAAAAGATAGATAATTTTTAGAGAGATAAAGTAGAGAGAGAAAAGAGAGATAATGGTTGGAACTAGGTGAATATTAGATTAGAGAGAATGAGAATAATTAACCAACCTCCTCCTAACATGCTAGGAGGAGGGTATATATAATTCACCCACATGCGGGCTTGTATGGGATATATATTAATGGGCTGGGCTTTCCTTTTAGGCTTTAGTTACTTATGAATGAACTTTAGCTTAAAGTTAAGCCATTAAAACACGACTAACCTACTACCTATTACAACATTCTAAAATACGATACATAATAGACTTATGACCGAACATTCTTGTTTGACTCAATATTTTGAGGCTAACAATATCCCCCAATGAGAGGTCATTACCTTTTTTCATTTGGAGATTTTTAGAGATTACTAATTTCGCCATAAATGAGTCCTGAACGTGTAATATTAGTCTTGTTCCTTCATGCTGTGATCTTTGAGCCTTTGTCGTTGTCTTTCGACTTTGTCCTTTTATCTTGAGATCTTCAAATCATCCTTGACTTGTCTTTGCCATCTTGCGATATTGTGTCTTCATCCGCATGCTCACACTATTAATTGTTGAATATGTCTTTAGGCATGAGTATGTGGTTTTGAATCTTTGACTTTGCTGAGTACACCGTAACGCCATATTCTCGAGACAAAACATAGACACGGACTGAATGGCTTTGACATTCGTCCTAAATCGGTAGCGTTTTACCTCTGGTCGGTGAAGACCGTTATACGATGTTAAATACCGTACCTATGATAGGTAGATTCAATTAAGAATCTCCTTGACAGGGTTTCGCGACTGGACTAGCCGTTCTCTTTATTCGACCGTCTCAAAGCAAGACTGCGAACATAAATTGTGAATCAATTGGATAAATATCCGCTTGATTAAAGTCGTCAATTCAAATTCCTGGAACAAGTGTGAGTCATAAAGAATCTTACCATTGTTGCTTTCCAGTTGACACAAGCTTGATTCATAAGAATCTCACAAGTCACCTACCGTAGCGCTGTTTGATGTTGACGCTAGAAGGATTTCCATTCGTCACTATGAATATTAATGAATATGACTCTGAATGTTCTAGCAAGACCATAAAGATATTACGTAGAAACCTGAAACGAGTTTGAATCAGTTAGAATCAAACCACTGTTGCTTTTCAGTTTACATGTGTTCAATTCGTAAAGAATCTTACACATGACCTACCGCAGTGCTGTTTGATGTTAACACTGGAAGGATTTCCACTCATCATTGTTAATACTAAGTAGTATCACTCTGAGTGTTCTAGCAATATCGCAAGGATATAGCGTAGGACTCTCTTGTTTGTCATCCGTGTGTCCTAACGAGATTCGATTGATCTCTTGGCTCTAGACTTGATTTGTGCATTTTTAGTGGTCGGAGGCTCTAGCATATGCCACCTATTCAATATCAACTATCTCGGAGTGAGAAAGCTAATAGAAGTCATGTTGTTCTCCGTGACAATAAAACAAACTTCTTTTGATAGAAGCCTGAGTCAGCTGAGAAAGGGTTATGCATTACATCACTGGGTCCATGATGCATTTTCTTCATGATGTGTTGACCCGGTTTCTGCCTAAGTTGTATGGAGGGCTAATTTCTTTACACCCTTTATCCTTACATTTTGTTGGGAATTATTTGTTAAGTGTCAAGTACCGTCATATTTTAAGTACTGTTAGTGTTATGTAAGTACCGTTAGTGTTAACGCGGTACATAGTAAGTACTGATATTTATAAAGTAAGTACTGCGATATTGATTTGGACGAATATATCTTTTTTAAGATATGTCATAGTTATAGTTAGAGTATATCTTATGTGATATACTTAAATAGTTAGAATATTAATAATATATCGTCTGTGATATAGTTATCTTTATAGAATATTCTAAGGTTTCTAGGGTTCCTTACTCTATAAAAGGAACATAGGTACAATGTCTTTTATGTACCTCATTCAAGTCGATTAATAAGAGAATCAAATAGTTAGAAGTAATTCTATTCTTCTGTGCTTTATAAGTTAGATTCCGCATAACTTATTTAGTGTTAGTAAGAGTGCTCAAAGAGTTTTAGTTTGATTACAAACTACTATACTAATTCTTAACAGAATATAGATCGAATCAAAGGGATAAGTGGTATCAGAGCTTGTTGAGAAACTCTGAAAAAGAAGAACACAACCCCAAACACTCCACATACACCAAAACTTAATGTCTCAACCAGATGGTGATGATGCTCACTTGGATGATGTTCAGAACCCTGATCCTATATCACAGGGACAACCACAAGTTGTGCATCCTGCACCAGTACAAGGTGTTCAAGCCGTGAATGTAGTATCTACCTCTACAACAACACCTTCTCATACTTTATCTGCTGTTAAACTCCCAGTTCTCAAAAGTGACAATTCTGAGACATGGGCTATGCAGATGGAACATTACTTGAATCACACAAATCACACTGTATGGCAAGTTATCAAGAATGGGAACACACCAAAGAAGCTACACTGGTTGCAAGTCGGTACATGCTATGCTCTACCTGCTGTGACTGCTGAAGAGGTACAAGCAGTGATCAGAGAGAGAAAATCCAGAAATGCTTTGGCTATGGCTCTTTCTGAAGACATCCTACCAAGCTTTCATCATTATAAGGATGCTAAAGCTATGTGGGATGCAATAAAACTTAGATTTGGGGGTAATGACAAATCTAAGAAGATAAAGAAGATTGTTCTTAAGCAAGAATTTGATAACTTCTCAATTACCAGTATAGAGGGGATTATGGTGGCTATGGAAGGTTCAGTAAGCTGCTTATTCAATTGGCAGTTTATGGACAAGTAATTCCTAATGAAGAAGCTAATTTAAAATTCTTAAGAAATGTTCCACCAGAGTAGAAAGCAATGGCTATGCACTTCATCACAAGAGATGATCTGGAAACAATTCCTTTTGATCATCTCTACAACAATCTTAGAGCATACGAGATGGATGTGAAAGGCACTGAAGTAAAGGCAGCGACTACTACAAAGTCTAACTTGGCTTTTGTGTGAGATGGAAACAACGGTACTTACTTTCATAATACCGCTAGTGGATCTGGCAGCGGTACATATTTCACAAATACCGCTGGAGGACTTACAAGCAGTACTTACCCATAAAGTATTGAAGGCAGCCCTATAGTCTCTCAAAATCCACATGGAAGGTCTTCACCATTGTTTAGTGACAATGATGCCTTCTCATTCTTTGTTGGACAAGACAATAGGCCAAGATTAACACTTAATGACTTGTTCCAAATGGATGATGCTGATGTTGAAGAGATGGATGTTAAATGGCAAGCTGCTATGGTGTCAGTAAGATCTAATAGGTTCTTCAAGAAGACTGGAAGAAAAATGACTGTTGATCCTAATGAGCCATTAGGATATGACAAGTGGAAAGTTAATGCTATAACTATGGAAGAAATGGACACTTTGCAAGAGAATGCTCTAGAGACAAAGCTGAGAGTAGCAGTCAGAAGTCCAAGCACAACTATAGAACCAGTCCAAGAATAACTGAAAGCTTTCCAAAAGGAAACAGCAAGAGTCCTAAAGGAACCAAAGCATTGGTAACTGTAGATGGAGTGGTGAACTGGGCTGAAGATGAAGAAGAAGAAGAGCTTGGTTTAATGGATCTCTCACATGAAGACACTGAGGTACATCCTTGTTCTAAAGACTGTGTTCTTAAATTTAATATCCTAAAAGTAGAACTAGAGGAACAATATCAAAAAAAGTTAACACATACCCATTAGAATTAAATGCTTTTAAACAGGGTGTTGTTAAATTAGAAGAAAATATAGTTTTGTATAAAAAGGCTCAACAAAACTATGAAGAGAAAATAAGAATTTTAACTCTTCAAATGAGGGAAAAAGATGTGGAAATAAAAGCTTTTGAAAGACAATTGTTAAAAATATCAACATAAAATGAAGCTTTAAAAGCTGGTCTTTATAATGAAAGGGAAGTGATTAATCATTGGCAAAAATCCTATAAAGGATTGGGAAAATTGATTAATTCACAAATGAGGTATTATGATAAATCAGGCCTAGGATATATTAAGGACCAACCTGGGATAACTTTAACTGACAAGGACTTATCAAGAGGGATTTTTGATAGTTCTAGTGAGGTAGATGATACACCTGAAAATGATAGATATGCTGAAGGAATGAAGGCAGTTCCTCCACCACTATCAGGAAATTTCATGCCCCTAGTAATGATACAAGTATAGAGTTAGAAGAACCAAAGGTTAAAAATACCTTAAACTCTAGTACTCTGTCCCAAGAAAAGACTGTTGTGACCAAAAACATTGTTTATCCATCTTTAATGAACAACTTTGTTTCTGAAGAATCTAAGACTAGTTCTGCTCCCAAGCAGGTAATAACTCCTAGCAAGATATTAGAAAACAATGTAAAACATAATAAAGCCAAAAGGGGTGGGCTAGGTTTTGAGAAAGTTAAGTCAAAACAACCTTTTGGGTCTTCTCTAAGAAGAAAAGGATGTTATATTTGTGGTAGTCTAAGTCATTTTATCAAAGATTGTACTCTACATGAAGATAAGATTGTGAAACAAAAGACTGCACAAAATGTCATGAAAAACAGTAATGGAAAAAATGCACAGGTTAATAGGAATCAGAAACTTAAGGATGACAAACCTAAGTTTGATCACTCAAGGGTAGCCAAACAGATTAAATATAACCCTGCCAAAAGTTTTGTTCCTAGGGCAGTACTTATGAAACAAGGTCTAGTACCTTTAAAGTCTGGTAAATCAAGTACCGACAAGTCAAGACCTGCAAGTACTACTAGACCAAACTTAAGTACTGTTGGTTTAAAGTCTGTAAAACCAAAGTTCTCTAAGACTTCTAAGAAGGTTTTTGAAAAAGTTAAAACACCTAGAAGTAAGGATAAAAACAAACCAGTGCAAATGTGGGTTCCTAAAAGAGATAAATCATGCGTTAAAGCAAGTACCGCTAAAGCAGTACTTAAGGCAAAGAAGTATAAGCACATAGAGTCACCCTATGTCTTTGACTACATAAATGAAACCATGAAGTATAAGAGCAAAAGTAGCATTACTGGGAATGCTTCAGTAAAAACTCTTAAATGTGTAGGTCCCACAAGAACCGAGCCAAATGTGGCTTGGGTCCCTGTTAAAAACTAATGAGTTTTATTTGTGTGCAGGGGCATTTAATTTATGAACTGAAGGATAAAGGTATAGTAGATAGTAGATGCTCAAGACACATGACAAGAAACCAAGATTTTCTTGCTGAATTTGAACAATTCAGAGGAGGTCCAGTAGCCTTTGGAGGTAGCAAAGGTAGAATCACTGGTAAAGGGAAAATCAACACAAGAAAGTTAGAATTTGAAGATGTGTTCTTTCTAAAAGAATTGAATGAGTTCAATCTCTTTTCTGTATCACAAATGCGTGATAAGAAGAACAAGGTGCTGTTCACAGACAAAGACTGCTTGGTGCTGTCTAAAGACTAATCTCAAATACTGCTTAAAGTACCCATGCAAGAAAATATGTACACCTTTAATCTTCATACTATTACTCCAACAGGTGGTATTACATGTTTGCTAGCTAAGGCTTCTTTTGATGAGTCTAACTTATGGCATAGACGGTTAGGTCATGTGAATTTCAAGAATCCTAATAGATTAGTGAATAGGAATTTGGTTAGAGGTTTACCTAACAAATCTTTTCAAAATGATTTCACATGTGCTGCCTGTCAAAAAGGTAAACAACATAGAGCCTCTTGTAAGACCAAGACTGTCAACACTGTGACAAAACCTTTGCAGCTTTTGCATATGGATTTGTTTGGTCTAGTTTCTATAAGAAGCATTAGTCATAAGACCTTTTGTCTAGTCATAACTGATGATTATAGTAGATTCGGCTTGGTTTTCTTTTTAGCTCTTAAAAGTGAAACAAATGAATTACTTAAGGATTTTATCACTTTAGTTGAAAAGCAGTTCACTAAACAGGTTTTAATCATTAGGACTGATAATGAGACAGAATTCAAGAATGCTGAATTCGATTAATTCTGTAGGTCTAAAGGAATTAAGAGACAATTTAGTAATCCTAGGACTCCACAACAAAATGGAGTAGCTGAAAGGAAAAATACAACACTGATAGAGCCTGCTGGAACTATGCTTGCTGATTCTCTTTTGCCAAATACCTTTTGGGCAGAAGTAATCAACACTGCATGTTATGTGTTAAATAGAGTCTTAGTAACCAAGCCTCAAAACAAAACACCTTATGAACATTTGACTGGTGTCAAGCCTACCATAAGTCATTTAAGACCTTTTGGGTGTCATGTGTCTATACTAAATACTCTTGATTATTTAGGAAAGTTTGATGGAAAGTCTGATCCAGAATATCTTGTAGGATATTCAGTGCAAAGTAAAGCATATAGGGTTTATAATATGGCATCTAAGAAGGTTGAAGAAAATTCTCATATTAATTTCTTAGAAAATAAACCCAATGTCCCAGGAATAGGTTATGCTTGGATGTTTGATTTATATTATCTAACTAACTCCATGGATTACTATTATTTACAAAAGGATTGTCAAACTAACAATGTAGGTGAGAAGTCAAGTGCAACTAATACAGGTACTCAAGAAGATGTTTCTTCATCAGATGATGATGTTCATATCTATGTGCCCAATATGCCTACTGTTACTCCTATGTCTGCTACTCCCAAGAAGCAAACCATGCCATCAAAAGATGATCAAGCCTTACAAGAGCTTCAGAGGCTTCAAGATCAAGAAAAGAATGCTACATCTGCTAATAAGAATTCAGGAGAAGAATCTTTTGAGTCACAACACTCAGCAGTACATACTACACCTAGCGGTACTTCATCTGCAAGTACTGCTAAGTCAAAATCTGCCAAATCTGTTGACTCACTAGACGAGATTTTACAAGCTATGGACAATGAAGACTTATATGCTAGTCCAACTGAAGGAATCTTCTCTAAAGCTTCCTATGATGAGCAGGGTGCAGTAACTGATTTCAATAATTTGGAAACAAAAATTCCAGTCAGTTCTATTCCCACTCATAAAGTCAACAACAACCACCCCACTACACAGATCAGTGGAGATCCCAAATCTGCTGTACAAACCAGAAGACAACTTCAAACCAATATTGAAACTCATGCACTTGTGAGTTATGTCAAACAACAGCAGAGAACAAATCATAAAGGTACTCAGCATTGTTTGTTTGCCTGTTTCTTATCACAAGTAGAGCCCAAAATCATTTCTCAGGCTCTTGATGAAGAAAGTTGGGTAGATGCCATGCAATAAGAATTAACACAGTTTTACAAAAATTTTGGATTCTTGTGGATCTTCCCTCAGGTAAGAGATTAATTGGTACTAGATGGGTTTTCAGGAACAAGAAGGATGAAAGAGGAGTTGTTGTGAGGAACAAGGCAAGACTTGTTGCTCAAGGCTATAGACAGGAAGAAGGGATAGACTATGATGAGGTTTTTGCACCAGTGGCAAGGATAGAAGCCATTAGGTTATTTTTGGCCTTTGCATCATATATGGGATTTATAGTCTATCAAATGGATGTGAAAAGTGCCTTTCTATATGGTACTATTTCAGAGGAGGTATATGTCTCACAACCTCCAGGTTTTGTAGATCTTAAATTCCCCAATAGAGTCTACAAGATTATCAAAGAACTTTATGGTCTGCATCAAGCTCCAAGAGCCTGGTATGCAACTTTATCCAATTTTCTGCTAGAACATGGATATAGGAGAGGAACCATTGACAAAACTCTGTTCATCAAAAAGAATGCTAAGGATATCATTCTAGTTAAAGTTTATGTTGATGACATCATTTTTTATTCTACCAAGAAGACATGGTGTGAAGAGTTTGAAGCTTTGATGAAAGGAAGATTTCAAATGAGTTCTATGGGAGAACTAACTTTCTTTTTGGGACTGCAAGTCAAACAAAGGAAAGATGGAATATTTATCAGCCAAGACAAATATGTCGCTGAAATCTTGAAGATATTTTCATGTATGGATACAAGGAGTACAAGCACACCTTTTGAAGCCAAGAAGTCTTTATCAAAAGATGAACATGGAGAAAATGTTGATATACATCTATACAGATCAATGATTGGTTCATTGATGTATCTTACTGCTTCAAGGCCAGATATTATGTTTTCTGTGTGTGCCTGTTCAAGGTTCCAAGTTCATCCAAAGGTGTCACATCTACATGCTGTGAAGAAGATTTTTAAATATCTTAAAAGTAAACCCAATTTAGGATTATGGTATACTAGAGATTCCACCTTTGAATTGGAAGCTTACTCAGACAGTGATTATGCTGGAGCTAATCATGATAGGAAATCCACAAAAGGAGGTTGTCAATTCCTAGGCAGAAGACTCATATCATGGCAGTGTAAGAAGCAAACCATTGTTGCTACTTCTACAACTGAAGCTGAATATGTAGCTGCTGCTCATTGCTGTGGACAAGTACTTTGGATTCAAAATCAATTGTTAGATTATGGGTTAACTTCATGAACACCAAGATTTACATTGATAATGAAAGTACTATATGCATTGTCAAGAATCCAGTCTTTCATTCCAAGACCAAGCATATTGAAATAAGACAACACTTTATAAGAGATGCTTATGACAAAAAGCTTATTCAAGTCTTGAAGATTCATACAGACAACAATGTAGCTGATTTGTTGACCAAGGCATTTGATGCAAAGAGATTTGAATTCTTGGTGACACACATTGGTATGCTCAACCAATAACTTGTGCATATGTTGAGGGGAGGTAATAGCTGAACAAATTTTTATAATTTTTATTGTATAGTCTATGTTTTGTGTTTTTGATGTAATTGCAGGTTAATAGAGAAAGATAAAAGAGGTTACATTGATAGTGGAAAGCATGAACTGGTCAAAATTGTGAGGTACCGTTATAACTCCAAGTACCGCTAGCACATATTTAAGTACCGTTATGTTCCATGTACCGCTACATTTCCGTTGTACCGTTAAGGGTCTCTTTTGTAAATTTGGCGGTTTCTTCACGCTTGGGTTTGTTATTTACTTAAATACTTACTCCCATTATACAATTGATTCACCTAATCTTTTATTTTTATCTTTTGATTCTATAACCTTCTCTCTAATTTTTCGATCATCAAAAATACTAATGGCTGCTTTACAAGTGATCTCTAAGCATAATTTGGTTGCGAATGTTGCTACGAATGATGACTCTCTTGGTTTCCATGAGATTCTTGGTTTCCTACCTCAAAGTCATGTTCACTTTGCACTCACTGTAAGTCCAGTTGTCTCTATTTCCATTGTTGAACAATTTTGGAATACTGCTGTGTTAGGTACTCAGTTTAATCAACCTTGCATTAAGGCTAGGGTGAATAATAGAAATATATATATGTAACGGAGGTACTTCTAAGAGCGAGTTTGAGATTAAATGATGAAAATGGACTTAGTATGCTTAATAATACAGAGATTCATGATGGCCTTGCAGCCATGGGCTATGGAGGTGGTAGGGAAAGTCTTACTTTCTTTAAAGATTTATTTTCACCTTAATGGAAATTGATTTTCATGCTATTATTCACTGTGTAAGCTCTAAAAGTACATCTTTTGATCAAATTCCTGCTGCATTGGCATCAGCTGGCATTTGTCTAGCAAATAACAGAGTTTTTAATTTTTCAAGATTAATTTTTGAAGGCATGACTAGGAATTTGGAAGGGACTAAAAAGTTTTTGATGTATCCTAGATTCATTCAGACTTTTGTTAGTGACCAAATACCTAACCTACCAGAGTTAACTGATACATGGGATGTTCCTACATTCACAAAGAGAACTTTCTCTTTCTTGACCAAACAAGGCAATGCCTTTACAGGAACAGTTACACCATTGTTTGCTCATATGTTAGCCCAACCTGCCAATCAAGAAGGTGAGGAACCTAGCAATGCTAGTGCTTCTCAGCAAACTCCTTCTCAACAGATTTCCCATTTCCTAGAAGATTCACAATCTTCTTCTCACAATGTTGGTGCTCTACCAAACAATGATGAGATGATCCACACACCTGCTGCTTCTATTGCTTCTAGTGGTTTAATAAGTGTGAAAACACTTATCCTTTTACCACTTAATTATAATAATAACTAAGCCAAAACGTGTATTTTATGTCGTAAATGTCGAAATTATGCGTGGTTTGTGTTTTTGTTGTGATATAGGATCAAAATGTGAAAAGGGAAGAAAACACGGGCTTTTATCGAAGAAAAGGACAAAAGACGAAGTCAAAAGATCAAGAGTGCAAAAACAACGGAAGTCCAAGGCCTATTCTGAAGATTTATCGAAGAAAAAGTCTAAAGACGGAAGTTTAATGAAGTCGAAGAACTCAAGTCTAAATAAATGAAAAAATTATAAGACGATTTCAAATAATCCCGAGACAAAGCCGAAAAAGTCGAAGAATTTATAAAGTCGAAAAGACGAGAAGAGAAAGGAAGCATCAAGACATACTAATCCTCCTATAAATACCCTCCTAATGTGTCATTAGGAGGTGTTGGCTATTTGACACATAGTTCTTCCACATTTAATTTTCATGTCATTTATTTACTTGCCAATTTAAATTTCTTGTCTTGCACCTTAAATTTGTAGGTCCTTTAATTTTTACTTTTAATTGTTGTTGAATCTCTAATTTTAATCAAGTTTTTATTATTAATCTCTCATTCTACCTTTCTTGTTTTGCTTAATCTTTATGTTTATGTGCTTATTTTTATGCTTATTTGATTAGTTGTTATGTTTTTATGTTTTTGATTGTGTTAGCTTATTGATTTTATAGCTTATTGTGTGCTTGATTTGATTCTAGTTAAGTGTTTTTAATAGTTTAATTTTATTAAAAGTTGATTTTTATTATTTAGATTAATTAGTGTTTTTCAAGTTTTTGATTTGTGGATGAATTAGTTTTTCTTAAAAGTGTTTTAGATTAAGTTTTAGTTATTTGCTTATTTGATTTTTGCTTAGTTTTAGCTTATTTCGTAAGTTTTTAATATTACTGTATCTGTTTATCTGTTCATCTTAGGATCTTCCGAAAAGGGTTTTGACATTCCGAAGAATGCCCCTTATTCCAAAGATATTATTTTTGAATTAACATTTCTCTAAATTTATCCCATTTATCCGAAATTTAGCTTTTCTCTGAATTTAGTCATTTATCCATAATTATTAGTATTATTCCAAAGAATTCGTTTTTTCCGAAATTGTTGCTTTATCCGAAGATTTACGTTATTCCGAAGATACTTGCTTTTCTGAAATGTTTGATATTCCGAAGATATTTCCATTTCTCTGAATTAGTTTCAATATTCCGAAGATTTTATTTTGTCCGAAATGGCATTTCTCTGAATTTGGTTTATCCGAAAAAACATTCTTATTCCGAAATTTTTAGATTTCTCTGAAAAAGTTGATTTTTCCGAAAATCTTTGAAAGTCTGAATTGAGTTCATTTCTCTGAAAATAATAACTCCGAAAAAACTCCGAAGAATATATTCCGAAGAAAATTCTCCCAAAAAAATATCCCGAAAAACTTTGACATGCATGCCTGGTAGGGTGCTTTCCATTTTCCCGCCTTTTTTCAGCTACTAGCTTGCTAGCTTGAGCTGCTTGCTTGCTAGCTTGTTTATTATTTAGTATTGTTCCGTAATTGTTTAGTTTTATCTGAAAGTTGTTCCAATTTTAATTCTGAATGTCACGTATTTCTAGTTATATTTTTCATCTAATTTTAAAATTTATATTTTTGCGAAAAGTTTATGTTTTATCTTTTATTTAATGCACGCTTTAGCTTTTACCTCGTTTAGTATTAAATTACCCTCTTAGTTTTATTTCCTCTTTTTTCATTAAGTTAATTTTATTTTTCAGTCGAAAGTTAATTTTTTCGTTTAGTTTTATTTTATTAATTGTTTTGTTTTAGTTTATGATTTATTATTTGTTTCCCTCCTTTATTATAAGTTATTTATTTTTAGTTTATTTTTATTACGTTTCACTTTTACCTTTTAAATAGAAACAGATAACCAAACTTCCCTCTTTCTTAACCAAAAACGACTGAGTCACACTTTTAACCAGAGATCAATTCGAATAGAATCGAAAAAGAACCTATTAAAATCATTATGGTTCACCACAAGCACAAGCACCAGAGGTGATGGGTGTTGCAAATTTAACTGCTTTGTGTACTAGTTTGTCCCAACAGGTACAAGTGTTGCAGAAAGAAAAGCTTGTTCAAGACAAGAAAATTGCTGAATTGGAAGCTAGCCTAATCAAGTTGAGGAATAAAGTGTCACCTTAGATGAGGAAACATAGATCTATTCAGAAGTCTGCACTCAAGAAGTAAAGATTCATGAACCACAAGAAAAGGCAACTGAATGCAACCAAAAAGGGGAGGAATTATGAAGAACAACCACCTTCTTTTGATAATCAGACAAGGATCTCTGGAAATGACATCAATTTTGAGTTGGATGAAGATGTCATGGGGGCTTATGAAGATAGAACTGGTTTAGAGACTGGTGTGGATGGACCTTCAAATATGGAGATTCAACAGGAAGAACCACAACCTACTCATGAGGAGCCACAAGTTGAAGACATGATGGTAACTCAGCCAGCACCAATACCTCAATCACTACTTCAAGTAAATTGGAGTACTTTCTATGAGAAGTTGGAGGAAATTAACATTCAGTTTCCTGTATCTTCAAATCCACCACCATAAAAGACAAGTATGATTTCAAAGGAAACAGACTTTGCAAGTACTGTCTAGATCAAGAATGAGCAATGGATCAGACAAGACTGAAGAGGTGCAAGTTGAAATGATGGCTTCTATGGAAGAAAGAGTATTTGGGGATACACAAGTGATTGAAGAAACAAGTGTGTCTCATACTGGTGAAATCAAGATTGTTGAAGATCCAAGTACTGCTAAGCCAACTAAGCCGAATGCAAGTACTGCTGACATTGTTGAAGACCCAAGTACTGCTAAGCCAACTAAGCCGATTGCAAGTACCGCTGGTGATCATCCTTCACTAGAAAGTTAAACTCCTTTTGGAGAGGATGAGACTTTAGCCCAATTACTGCTTGACTTAAGAAAGAAGAATTTAGTTGAGAAGACTAAACAAGCAAAGGCAGAGAAAAAGACACAACAAGAAGTTCTTGCAAAAAAGAATCAAATTCAAGGTAAGAAAGTTCAAGCTTCACACCCTACTAAAGGTATAGTTATTCAACAGCAAGCTAACGAGGAAAGATCTTCCAAGCTGAAGAAGAAGCTACCTAAGATTAATCCAAAGGATAAGGGGAAGAAGCAAATATTATCAGGATCTGAAGATGAAATTGATTCAGATGATGATATAAACAAAGTCATGTACAGATTTAATCAATTGGAACATGATGAGGAATATGCTTTCAGAGTGCAAGCACAAATTCGTGAAGATGAATTACAAGAAGAACTTGCAGCAAAACAACATTTGCTAGAAGCTAAGAGAATACAGCAAGAATGGAACATACAAGAGTATGATATGATTCAAGCTGAATTACATGCAAGTGAGCTTCTTGCAGACTCAATGATAGCTGAAGAGAGAGATGCTTATGATGAAGAAGAGAAATCAAAGTTGATTGATGATCTGGTAAGGGAGCAACAAAGATTCTTTGCTGAAAAGAGAAGAAGAGAAAACATTAAGCCTCCAACTACTATGCAGATTAGGAATCAAATGATGAATTTTCTTAAGAGAGTTAAGGGTTCTACTCATATTCAGCTACTACGGGTGGACAGAAAACGTTGCAAAGAGATCTTTATCAGGATCGCACTATACATCCGATTGAGAAGGAATGGATGCTGCTGCTACTATGGATGGACAGAAAGCGAAGCAAAGATATATTTATCCGGATCGCACTATACATCTGATTGAGCAGTAATGGATGTTGCTGCTACTATGGATGGACAGGGGGATGCAAAGAGATCTTTATCAGGATTGCGCTATACATCCGATTGAGCAGTAATGGATGCTGTTGCTACTATGGGTGGACAGAAAGCGATGCAAAGAGATCTTTATTCGGATCACACTATACATCCAGTTGAGCAATAATAGACGCTAATGCTACAATGGATGGACAAAAAGTGATGCAAAGAGATCTTTATCAGGATCGCACTATACATCCGATTGAGAAGTAATGGATGCTGTTGCTACTATGGATGGACAGAAAGCGATGCAAAGAGATCTTTATTAGGATCGCACTATACATCCGATTGAGCAGTAATGGATGCTGCTGCTACTATGGGTGGACAGAAAACGATGCAAAGAGATCTTTATCAGGATCGCACTATACATCTGATTGAGTAGTAATGGAGGCTGCTGCTACTACGGGTGGACAGAAAACGATGCAAAGTGATATTTGTCAGGATCGCACTATACATCCGATTGAGCAGTAATGGATGCCGCTACTATGGATGGACAGAAAGCGATGCAAAGAGATATTTGTCAGGATCGCACTATACATCCGATTGAGCAGTAATGGATGTTGCTGCTACTACGGGTGGACAAAAAACGATGCAAAGAGATCTTTATCAGGATCGCACTATACATCCGATTGAGCAGTAATGGATACTGCTGCTACTATGGATGGACAGAAAGCGATGCAAATAGATCTTTGTCAAGATCACACTATACATCCAATTGAGCAGTAATAGATGCTGCTGCTACTACGGGTGGACAGAAAACGATGCAAAGAGATCTTTATCACGATCGCACTATACATCCGATTGAGCAGTAATAGATGCTGCTTCTACTATGGATGGTGATTGTGGTAAATTACACCTCTTGTTTAGGAAAACAAAAGAGCGTAAATGAGCGGTAAGTAACGAGTGATGATTTAGGAAAATCAAGCACTAATGACCCTTAAGGTAATGAAAGTTCGTTTCCCAAGGAGGTATATGTGTGTGAGAAATTTGTTAAATGTTTGTGATTAATGATTGGTTTAGAAGGGAATGAGAAAAGAAGATGACGAAGACGTAAAAATAAAAATAAACACTACTAGAAAGTTAAAACGTAGAACCTTAAAAAACACAAAAATAAAAATAAATTCTAAAAATTACCAAAAATTCACCAAAAATCAAAATAAATAAACTAAGAGTTTACCAATGATCAAAACTTTTTCAAACCTTTTAAATAATTGAATATTCAATTTTTAAATGCTAATTAAAGCCCTAAAAATCAAATAAATTATCAAAAAGCCCAAATAAAGATTTTTCAATTGGTAAACCTCTAAAATGACCTAAAAAGATTAAAAACTATTTTTAGAAATTTTTAAGCTAATAAAAACTATTTAAAATGATTTAAAAACTATTAGAACTTAAAATAATTATAAAAATTAATCTAAAAGAGATAAAATTATTCTAAAAGTTCCTAAATTCCTATTTTAATGTATTAAACCTAAGAAAAATGTAAAAAGTTGGAAAAAGTGAAATTTTAAAAATAATAATAAAATAATATTAAAAATCCAAAAATTATAAAAAACTCTAAAAACTTGCAAACTAGTTTATTTTAACTTAAATAATCAGAAAATCAAAGTGAAATGACCAGAATACCCCTATTGGGCCCTCAAATGGGCCAAAACCAAAAACAGTCAACCGAATTGGGCTTTTGGGCCCAAAAAGTCAAACTTGGCCCAATTGACTTGGAAAAGCCCTATCTGACTCAAAATTCAATTCTAAGAACAAAACTCTAAAGGCCCAAAAGCTGAAAATGAGCTTATCACAGCTTATTGAACACTCAGCTTATTCTTATTGGGCTTTTCAGCCCATTAAGCCATAAGCTAATGCCATAAGCTCTAATTTGACACACAACCTTCTTTTGGGATGCTTATGAGATCTGTAAAAAGAATTTTTGAAAAAGCTCACTCAATAAGCCAGAAATAAGCAAAGTATAAATTTACTAAAAGACAAAATAGTCGTTTTAGAGATTTAGGGCACCTCAGGACTTGATTCAACTTGCAAAAGCTTTCAAATGGACTCAATAAGCAAAATCAATCAACAAAAATCCAATAAGCACAACCAATAAGCCAGAATAAGCACACTTGAACTTATGTAAAAGTCAAATGAGTTGCTTTTCTAGTCAAACCCTAAAGTCAACCACCCAAATGCTCCAGTATGAACAAATGGGTTAAAATATGAGCACCTATTACAAAAACAAAGTTGTTGCTGGTTGGAATAAGCTATTATAGCTTATTGATAAGCTGAACCCAATTTTACACTATCAGTGGCAACTAGCAGGGGAAAGGAGTTCCCACTGCTTTGACTATTTGACAAAGCTTATATGAGAGTTCTGGTTTGATTCAATTGGAAACAAAGGCACCCTTGTGATCAGTGAATCACAAGGAGTCAATAGCAACAATAAAATCACAAATTGGTTCACACAATAAGCCACAATAAGCCAAACAGTCACCAGATATGCACCAGATATGGAAATAAGCAGTTAAGCACTTAATAAGCAGATTTAGACTGAATAGGCCAACCAAACTTAACAAGATGCATACACAAGCTATATAAACTAAGAGCAAACACAAAGCAACAAGAATCAAACACTGAATCAAAGTAAACAACAAGATCAAAGCACAAAATGTTTCTGATGAACAATGAACAGTATGCAGACAAGTTTTGCTGATCTATTTGGCACTTGACCCAAATTCAAGCCTCAAATCCTTCTTCCATGGTGTGATTAACTCAGATTTAGCACTTGTTAGCCCTAGCCTAAGCTTAGATCTAGGTGTCCTCAAAATCCTAGCCAATTTTACCAAGTTTTTGAGATTTTATAGCCAAATTATGAATCTATGTGTTCAAAACCACAAAACCTACAAACAGATGAACAATATCACCTAAGTATCAGATACCAACACTTGCAAACAACATACAACCACTTAGCAAACCAAAAATCCAAATCATGCAGTAGACCCAAACACTCCTTAATCTACCACGTAACAAAGAAACTTGTGATTTTAACTAATAACCTACTGATTTTAATGATAAAAAACACTTACTAGGTAGCAACTAACACAATCAAACACATAAATCACCAGCACAAACACCAATACTCAGAATCAAAGCACCAAATTCAAAACAGTCATAAACATGAAATTTTTAGGGGAATCTTAACCAAGAGATTATACCTGCCTACCACAACATCCTAGGAAGGCCAGCAATGCTCCTTGGACCTTGTTCAACAACTAGAACAAGACCAAGGTACTTCAATGAAGATGATGCAAACTGCCTTGGTTGATGGTTCAAAGTAGAACCTCAAGGACTTTATGTCTTCAACACAAGCAGCAAACAACTCAACCAAGGGCTCTAATCCCTTCACAAGCTTGGTGTCAACAAGCTTGTAAGAGCTTATAGCAAATGGCCAAGGGTTAGTACACAAAATAAGCCAAAACAAAACCTAGGATTTCAAGGTATTTGAACCTTAAAAACCTTATGAACCAAGACGTGCCTTAACCACAAGATTAAGGTAGGTCTTAACAATCAAATAAAACTCAGAATTAGGCTACTCAAACACCAAACTTTTAATTAAATCAAAAAGAGATTTCACAATTTCAGAAATTCAAATTTTATTTAAACTTAAAAAGGAATTACAAAGATAATAGCCTAAAACTGGAACAAAGGGACTCTCACATGTTGAGGTCTCCTTTTATAGGCAAATGCCTGGCTAAACACTATTCACAAACCCTAGAAGTGCCAATTCCCTAAATGCCCTAAGTCCTTCTAGACGTTTTCTGAATTTGAGCTGTCCAAAATGATCAAGGTTGTTCATTTTAGCTTTGGAATGAAGCAATGAGTCTTGGCTGTTGATTTTGCCACATAGGATTACTTGGATGGTAAGTTGCATTCTGATTGGGTGACGTGTTGAATGGTGGTGTCTCTTGGTGAGTGGGAGTGAGGGTTTTGAGGTGATGTGAATCACACGTGGGTTGAGTCAATTTTGATTTCCCCTTTGTTTTGCTCCTTTTTTATCCTGGGTAAAAAGCTTGTTCATGCCTGGTAAAAATCCAAACAGTAAGTGTTTGGCGCATTTTTAGGAATTTGAAGTTTGGAATTGGCAGTTTAGGTCCTTGTGTTTTGGGATTTTTGGTATAATAAGTTTTTCAGCCCTAAAACTTATTTCCCTTTGTTAATAACTTTCACACATTGGCAGTTTTGGCACAAACTTTTGGAAAAAGGTTTACAAGGGTTATTTTTGACATTTTTGCATAATTCAAGGGCTGATCTTGGACATTCTTGATCTTCAAAGGTCTTCAATGTATCTTTGGCTTGATGAGGGACCATAATTGACAATTTGGAATTGTTGAGGGACCAATCTTGCCATTTCTTCAAAGTTGAAGGACCTTTTGTGTAATTTTGACAAACTTAAGGGACCAAACTTGTAATTATTAATATACAAGGGCTTTATGTGTCATTTCTTCAATAAATGAGGATCAATTTTGTTTGTCTTCAAGTCTTCAAGGGTGTTTGTTGAGAATTCCATGATTAGGGCCCGGTTTTTGTACGGCTTCGTTTCTCGTGTCCGTCTTTCCTTGTATCTTGTGATCTTTTGTCTTTTTCACGATATCCATACCTAAAATACACAAGTAAACAAACACAAGCATATATATGGTATATTATGACATTTTTATGCATTTAAAGCCCGAAAAGAACGATGAGATCATGTATAAATGCCATCTCATCACTCCCCCATACTAAGCCATTGCCGTGCCCTCACGCAATGCTAGAATAAAGTATCTAAGCATCACCAAAGTTCAATTTTATTAACCTTTATTGAAGAGTAAAAAGACTTGCAACTTACTACGAAGATGTGTAAAGACATAATGTATCATTTTCATCACAAAAAGTGACTTTTAGGGTCAAAGAATAGAAACAAGTGAATGTCCCTTAGAGTAAACTTCGTCATCCTTGATTGTCATACATTCCATGCTAAGTGCAAACACGAGATCATTGTTGGTACAAGTCACAATGCTAACACTACTCATACGTCCAAATTGTGTAATACTTTTTCTCCCCGCAATCCTAGTTATTATAAAAGGAAATGGGTTACTAGCATTTTTTATCTATTTGTCATGGATCACAAGTGATTCATATTGACTTATTTGAGTAGTTATTAGTCCGAAAGCAAAGTAGCACGATTTGATCAATAGTTAGCCGAAGGACAAAATCTTTTAAAACGGCTTCTCGTGTATCTCCTTAAGTTCATATCTTGGCATAACTCGTTTCACGATTTGAGACCTTTCTCGGACCGATATTTGGCATGTACTTCATACTTCAAATATTGGGAAGACGTTCTCGAAATTATGGTCTTCTCTTCATATATTTGGAATTTCTTCACTTGACGTTTTTGAGAGATTCTTCATATTGGACCACGACTTCATCATTTTTCTTCAATCTTTACTTTGGATTTTGATATACAACGATCCGCCTCCTTTTCGGACTTGAATATATTTATCCTCATACCTTGTTAGGGTCTTTTTGGATAGACTTTCTCCATGATCTTTAGGGGATAATTGCTTCTCGTCGTGTGTCTCGATCCTTCATATTGATTTTAGGAATAATGATACTTCACATCATCTTGGATCTTTAGCAACAAAATAGAGCTCCTCATGCCTTGTTGGGCCTTTTTGGATAATCGCCAATCTTCGCGTCCCGCTTCAATAAGTTATGCCTTGGCTATGAACTCTATTCAACCCCGAGCAACTTTTAAACGATCTTGCGCTAGAGGCTAAGTAACCTTTCAAATCGTACGACCTTACTTATTGCAATTATGATTTATTCCTAATGCATTGATCTTATGGGAAGAAAAAGCCACAATTAAAAACATATGAGTTTTTGAAAGAACACTTTCATGTTCTACGTTTAGCATGATCACTTGTCTAACTCTATCATTTCTCGTTCTTCACTATATAAAGACCTCTAATTAAAGAGACTCGTGAATACTTAGCCATGCAAGTCAAAATTAAGCCAAATTTGGATTAGCTTTCATTAAGACTATATCAAATCAAAGTTTTGGGTTTTCAAGCCACCTATAGGATCTTGCACTTTCTTGGACTTTTTCAAGTTTTGAGAATGCGTTTTATAGTTTCCTTGATAAGTGACTTTCTAGGATCAATTATAGGAACTTGCGAAAAGTTCTTGTTCTTAACCCGTATGAATTAAGACTTTCGCATTTTAAAGCTCCCTATATAAAAGTCTAGCAAAACTTGAATTGAGCGGGTTAAGGAATGTAAATGGCTCCAAATGCCCATCAAGTCAAAAATTAACTCTTATTCTACCCATCGAAAAATATACATTCGTGTCTTTAAAACACTTATTAAAACTAAGAAATTTTTTTAAAATTTGGCCATTTTTAGCCTTATTAGCAAAACAAAACATTGAAAGTTGGAGAGCGTGAGGGCGTAGCAAAGCAAGTACCTATTCACCCCCCATAATAAAAGTAAACATTGTCCTCAATGTTTCGAGTCTAAAGGTGGAGCACCCCCATACTAGAGACGAAGAGTCGAATGCTTAGGATCTAGCATGGAAAGGGTGATCAACAATATATCTAAAGCCGTTTATTAAGTATGCTAAAAGATAATTGTTAGAACAATAAAGGATATGTCATGGATTCGTGAAAAACTTCTTCAAACGAACGATGGAGGCTCACGTAAACGAACACGAGAGTCTTCAATCGTAGATGATGATGATGATCTAGATAACACAATCACAAACAACCACGAGACAACGAGTTGAAAGGGTACAAGTCCCCTTATTAGTGAATAGTGAGCATAAAAGATAAGCATGGGATCTCCCCCACGAGGCACCTCGTTTTTGATTACCGAGTCATGAGCTCGAATCGATCCCCTCAATGCTAATTATCATTGGGGAAGGTGACTTGGTCGAGGGCAACCATTGAAGGAATTTCCCCACCAAAGTAGTGCTTAAGCCTATGTCCATTCACCTTGAAATTAGGACCATCATCTTGAGCTAGCTCGATGGTCCCATAAGGAAACACTTGTGTAATGGTGAACGGACCCGACCAACGAGATTTCAATTTCCCGGAAAATATCTTAAGACGAGAGTTAAAAAGCAACACTTGATCACCAACGTTAAAAACCCGGTTTTTAATCTTTGAATCATGAAACTTTTTAGTCTTTTCTTTAAAAAATAATGAATTTTCATAAGCATTATCTCTTAATTCATCCAATTCATTCAATTGTATTTTCCGGTGATCTCCCGCGGTCTTCAAGTCAAAGTTTGCATGCTTAAGGGCCCAATATGCCTTGTGCTCCAACTCAATGGGCAAATGACAATTCTTCCCATAGACTAACTTATAAGGAGTGCAACCGATAGGTGTCTTATAAGCGGTCCTAAAGGCCCATAAAGCATCATCGAGTTTGTCGGACCATGAAGCACGGTTTTCTCCAATTGACCTTTCTAAAATCCTCTTCAAAGCTCGGTTCGAAACCTCGACTTGCCCACTCGTTTGCGGGTGATAAGCCGTAGAAAGACGATGAGTAACTTCGTATTTCTTTAGAACCTTTTCGAATTGGTCATTACAAAAATGGGTTCCACGATCGCTTATAATAGCACGAGGGGTTCCGAACCGAGAGAATAGTTGCTTCAAAAACTTCACTACCACACGAGCATCATTAGTAGGCAAAGCCTTAGCTTCCACCCACTTAGAAAGGTAGTCCACCGCGACGAGGATATATTTGTTGCCATGAGACGATGGGAACGGCCCCATAAAGTCTATTCCCCATATGTCGAAAATCTCACATACTTGAATTATGTTTTGCGGCATTTCATCACGTTGAGACGATTTTCCTTGACGTTGGCACAAATCACATGACTTCACAAGTGCGTGTGCATCACGATAGATAGAAGGCCAAAAGAAACCGGCATCGAACACTTTCTTAGCCGTGAGATTAGCACCGTGGTGACCACCGTGGGTCCCTCGTGACAAGCTCTAAGGATATTAGAAGCTTCGGTACCAAACACACAACGTCGAACGAGTTGATCGGCACACACTCGAAAGAGATAAGGGTCGTCCCAAAAATAGAACTTGACGTCACGAAAGAATTTTCGTTTTTGTTGTGTCGTCATACCCTTGATTATGAAATTGCCCGCATGGTAATTTGCAATGTCGGCAAACCATGGGGTGGTGTCTTTAGAATTCACTACACCGAGAGTCTCGAGAGGAAATGTTTTGGTAATTTCCTTGTTCTCGAAAACATCTTTGTGAGGATCTTCTAGACGAGAGAGATGATCGGCCGCTAGATTCTCGGCTCCTTTTTTGTCAAGCACGGTGACATCAAATTCTTGGAGGAGGAGCATCCAATGAAGCAATCTCGGCTTAGCATCTTGCTTAGCTAAGAGATACTTGATAGCCGAATGGTCGGTATACACGATGCTTTTAGTCAAGACGAGATAAGGTCGGAATTTCTCAAAAGCATAGACCACGGCAAGGAATTCCTTTTCCGTTGTGGTGTACTTTAATTGAGCCTCGGTCATCGTCTTACTAGCATAGTGGATAGGACGAAAATGCTTGTCATAACGTTGCCCTAAGACGGCCCCTATAGCATAATCACTTGCATCGCACATGATTTCAAAGGGTAATTCCCAATTAGGAGCAACAAGAATGGGAGCTTCGGTAAGTTTCCTTTTGAGAGTTTCAAAAGCCTTAACACAATCCTCATTGAAATTAAAAGGAGCATCCTTCTCGAGAAGGTGTGTCATAGGTCGAGAGATTTTCGAAAAGTCCTTGATGAAACGACGATAAAAGCCCGCGTGGCCTAGGAAACTCCTAACTCCCTTAACGGTTTTGGGATGAGGTAACTTGGCGATGACGTCTACCTTAGCTTTATCGAGCTCAATCCCCGCCTTCGACACCTTATGTCCTAAGACGATTCCTTGTTTACACATAAAATGACATTTTTCCCAATTAAGCACAAGATTGGTTTCTTCACAACGTTTTAACATTTGCTCGAGATTAGATAAACATGACGTGAACGAATTACCAAACACCGAGAAGTCATCCATAAACACTTCCATCGACTTCTCGATCATATCGTGAAAAATCGCCATCATACACCGTTGAAACGTACCGGGTGCATTACAAAGTCCGAACGACATCCTACGATAAGCGAACGTTCCGTAAGGACACGTAAACGTAGTCTTCTCTTGATCACGAGGGTCGATAGGGATTTGAAAGTAACCGGAAAAACCATCTAAAAAGTAATAGAATTCATTTCCCGCAAGTCGCTCCAACATTTGATCCATGAAGGGCAAAGGAAAGTGGTCTTTACGAGTGGTGTCATTTAACTTTCGGTAGTCAATACACACCCTCCAACCGGTCACAACACGAGTGGGAATTAACTCGTTGTTTTCATTAGGCACAACGGTCATTCCTCCCTTTTTAGGGACACAATGGATTGGGCTCACCCATGGGCTATCGGATATAGGATAAATCATTCCCGCGTCAAGGAGTTTAAGGACCTCCTTTTTAATGACATCGTGAATTTTGGGATTCACCCTTCTTTGACTTTGAATTGCGGGTTTGTAGTCCTCCTCCATTAAAATCTTGTGAGTACAAAATTTTGGGTCAATACCCTTAATGTCGGATATTTTCCACGCAATTGCCCCTTTATGAGCCATAAGAACTTTCAAGAGCTCGGTTTTTTCATCATTAGCAAGTCCTTTTGCAATAATAACCGGCAACTTGTCATCACCTTCCAAGAATGCGTATTCAAGGTGAGAAGGAAGATCTTTCAATTCAAGGATAGGTGGTTCCTCGATTGAAGATTTTGGTTCAACACTCATAACTTCCATCGGTGAAAGAAATGGTGGAATAGAAGTATCATCACTAATCAACACCTCATCTTCATTGTCGATTTCATTTGAAGTGAGATCGCCTCTTGGAATGGAGTGAGATTTGGTGTGGAATTAGCAAGAATCGGATCCAAAATAGTGGGATTGCCACTTGACGAGCTATCGGAAAAACCTAACACTTCTTGTGAAAACTCATCGCAAACCACATCAACGATGTCAATGTGATTGATGGTAGCGATTGCATAAACATGAGAAGGTTTCGAGTTTTGAGTAGCGTTTATAACAAGTTCCTCTTCGTTGAATCTCAAAGTGATAGTTCTCGCATGAACATCGATAAGCGATCTCGAAGTGTCTAAAAATGAACGACCTAAAATTAGAGGAACTTGAGGATCCGCGGGGATGTCAACTACTATAAAATCAACGGGATAGTAGAACTTCCCCACTTTCATGAAAACATCTTCAGAAACTCCACATGCCATAATTGTAGAATGATCGGCCATCTCGATAGACATGTTCGAAGGAATGAGAGCCGGAAGCGAAAGCGATTTACAAATGGAAAATGGCATCAAATTAATGCTCGCACCAAGATCGGCCAAGGCGAGGCATTCTTTCATATCTTGTATGTCACAAGGAATGAGAAACTTTCCGGGATCACCAACTTTTTCCGGTATGCGGTTAAGATAAACCGAAGAACAATTAGCAAGCTTTGAAAGCTTTTCCTTATCGCTCATCATACTTTTAAAAGTGGAAGCGAAACGAGGCATATATAACAACGCGTCGGCTAAACTCACATCAAAATGCACTTGTTGAAACATTTTTATAAAAAGCTCGATTTGTTGTTTGTTACGTTCTTACAACTTCTCTTTGTTTCGTCTCGAAGGGTAGGGTAAAGGTGGTGTGGGTTGGTCATTAGGCAACGGCCTTGGAAACTCGGGTTCCACAATTGGTATTGGTTCAACCGTAGGTGTGGTATGAGAGGTACTTCGTGGGATTGTAATGTGCTCCTTTTCGACCATCACCTCGGGTTCTTTCTCGATTTCCTACTCCGTAGAAGTACTTGGACGAAAGATTGGTTCCTTGAAAGTTTTACCACTTCGTGTAGTAATAACCTTCATTTCTCCCTTCGGGTTTGCAATGGTATCACTAGGAAGACCACCCGAGGAAGAGGGTTTACACATGATTGCTTCAAACATCTTAGCCATTCGGTCCTCAAATTTTGATTGCCTAGCATCCGCTTTTAATAACTCTTGCTTAATCTCATGTTGTCCTAATTCCATATTTTGTTGATTTTGTTGAAGACGTTGGACATTCCTTCCATTTTGTTTGCATGAGTTTTAAGTTCATTAGCAAGTTCATTTTTAGCTCGTTTTTCAACTCGGATCTTAAGCTAATCATCTCACGTTGCATGTTATCAAATTTAGCATCATTTGCTTTAGCATAATCCAAAAATTCTCCTTGCAAATTTTTAGTGTGAGCATTTTGAAAACCTTGTGTAGTGTTTTGAAAATCACGGTTTTGGTTTTGATTAGAAATTTTTCCATTCCCATTTTGATAATTCCCTTTGTTGTAATTGCGTGAATTGCCTTGGTAATTAGCTTGGTTGTTATTTCGATAATTGTTAACATTTTGGTTTGGTGGAGCTTGATTTTGGCGGGAACCTTGGCCGTTTTGATTATAAGTTCCCGTGGCTATATAAGCACTCGAAGTGTTACCATCCGCGGTAATGCACTCGGAGAGATCATGAGCTCCCCCACACGACAAACAACTCTTAGCAATCGCTTTGACCGAAGCGGAATTGGAAGCTTCTTGAGCCTTCCAATGGGACATTAGATTAGCAAATCTATCAAAAACCGATTTTCCTCATTAGCTTCATCATGTAAGGCATTAATGCTACGAGACGATTGTGACGATGATGACGAACCCAAATTGGCAACACTCGGTGTGTTACGAGGGCTATAAACCTTAGATCTATTCTCGATGATTTGTAAAGCCTCATTTGTCGTCTTGCACAAAAAATTACCACCCGCGGCGGCATTCAAATAATCTCGTTCATGATCATTAAGCCCATTATAAAAAGTATCAACTTGATGCAATTCCGTAAAATCATGGTGTGGACATTCATGTAACATTTCTTTAAAGCGTTCCCATGCCATTGAAAAACTTTCATTATTTCTTTGCACAAATCGTGAAATCTCATTTTTCAAGTGTGTTGTTTTAGATGGTGGAAAAAACTTGTTCATAAACTTAGAAACGAGATCGGCCCATGTCAAAATTGAATTTTGCGGTTCTTTCTCGAGCCAAATTTTTGCGGGTCCATCTAACGAGTATGGAAACAACATCATCTTAATGGCGTCATGTGGAACATCCTTAAACTTGCTAGTGGCGGTGAGACGGTTAAAATTCCTAATGTGATAATGCGGGTTGTCTTTCTCGTGACCTCTAAACTTATTTGCTTGCAACATCGACATTAAACCCGTCTTAATCTCGAAATTCTCCGCAAGGATGGCGGGAATCACAATAGCCTCTCCAAAACCCTCGGTGGGTGCTTGTAGCAACTCAATCATAGTACGATTAGCCATGACGAATTCTTGTTCTACAATAGGTTCAACAATTGGAGGTTCTTCAACAATCAACGTCTCTTGATTGGCTTGCTTTTGAAGACGTTTACGAGCTCGTTTTGCTTGATTACGAGTGATCATAAACTTCACGAAGAATGGGAGGTGAGCAAAGAAGATTCTTTTTGGGTGTTTTGTGAATTTTCAATTTTTTTTTGTGTTTTTGATGATATTTAATTTTTTTGGATTTTGGTGTATCTTCGTAGACAACAATCTACAAAATCTCTCCTCGAATCAAACTCTTGATTAAAGAAGCCTCAAAGGAATGAAAACGATCACGTGGAGTGAACGCCTTCGAATGACTTTAGAACTTTGGTGAAAACCAAATTGTTCAAGAGGGTTTAATCACAAAGAAACCAAGAAAATATATTATACGTAATAATACTTTGGGCGGCAAAACCCTCGATTAGCCTTCAATCTCAAAATACTCACAAGCAAGCGGGGAAACGAGGCAGCGCGAAGCACTTAAGAGCCTTTTTCCTTAGGGTATATTTTATAATACCCGCCTTATACCCACCTTATAGTTTGTATTTTTCAAAATCGAGCTTCACGAAAGTATTTATCTATTTTTGCCTTTTTCTTTTTGTTTGAGATTCGAATACAATAATTGAGTGATGAAATCCCAATTAAGGTTGTGTTTTCACACTTTTGGAGATATTGTGAATTTATTGTAATACTTAATACAATATATTAATAATATTTGTACAAGAAAAACCAAGAAAACCGATAATACGTATTAGTAGAGTTCTACTAATACAAATACTATTTATGGTTAATACTAAAAACAACAATGCAAATTAATCACGACACACCTCCCCGGCAGCGGCGCCAAGATGATTGTGGTAAATTACACCTCTTGTTTAGGAAAACAAAAGAGCGTAAATGAGCGGTAAGTATCGAGTGATGATTTAGGAAAATCAAGCACTAATGACCCTTAAGGTAATGAAAGTTCGTTTCCCAAGGAGGTATATGTGTGTGAGAAATTTGTTAAATGTTTGTGATTAATGATTGGTTTAGAAGGGAATGAGAAAAGAAGATGACGAAGACGTAAAAATGAAAATAAACACTACTAGAAAGTTAAAACGTAGAACCTTAAAAAACACAAAAATAAAAATAAATTTTAAAAATTACCAAAAATTCACCAAAAATCAAAATAAATAAACTAAGAGTTTCCCAATGATCAAAACTTTTTCAAACCTTTTAAATAATTAAATATTCAATTTTTAAATGCTAATTAAAGCCCTAAAAATCAAATAAATTATCAAAAAGCCCAAATAAAGATTTTTCAATTGGTAAACCTCTAAAATGACCTAAAAATATTAAAAACTATTTTTAGGAATTTTTAAGCTAATAAAAACTATTTAAAATGATTTAAAAACTATTAGAACTTAAAATAATTATAAAAATTAATCTAAAAGAGATAAAATTATTCTAAAAGTTGCTAAATTCCTATTTTAATGAATTAAACCTAAGAAAATGTAAAAAGTTGGAAAAAGAGAAATTTTAAAAATAATAATAAAATAATAATAAAATAATATTAAAAATCCAAAAATTATATAAAATTCTAAAAACTTGCAAACTAGTTTATTTTAACTTAAATAATCATAAAATCAAAGTGAAATGACCAGATTACCCCTATTGGGCCCTCAAATGGGCCAAAAGCAAAAACAGTCAACCGAATTGGGCTTTTGGGCCCAAAAAGTCAAACTTGGCCCAATTGACTTGGAAAAGCCTTATCTGCCTCAAAATTCAATTCTAAGAACAAAACTCTAAAGGCCCAAAAGCTGAAAATGAGCTTATCACAGCTTATTGAACACTCAGCTTATTCTTATTGGGCTTTTCAGCCCATTAAGCCATAAGCTAATGCCATAAGCTCTAATTTGACACACAACCTTCTTTTGGGATGCTTATGAGATCTGTAAAAAGAATTTTTGAAAAAGCTCACTCAATAAGCCAGAAATAAGCAAAGTATAAATTCACTAAAAGACAAAATAGTCGTTTTAGAGATTTAGGGCACCTCAGGACTTGATTCAACTTGCAAAAGCTTTCAAATGGATTCAATAAGTAAAATCAATCAACAAAAATCCAATAAGCACAACCAATAAGCCAGAATAAGCACAATTGAACTTATGTAAAAGTCAAATGAGTTGGTTTTCTAGTCAAACCCTAAAGTCAACCACCCAAATGCTCCAGTATGAACAAATGGGTTAAAATATGAGCACCTATTACAAAAACAAAGTTATTGCTGGTTGGAATAAGCTATTATAGCTTATTGATAAGCTGAACCCATTTTTACACTATCAGTGGCAACTAGCAGGGGAAAGGAGTTCCCACTGCTTTGACTATTTGACCAAGCTTATATGAGAGTTCTGGTTTGATTCAATTGGAAACAAAGGCACCCTTGTGATCAGTGAATCACAAGGAGTCAATAGCAATAATAAAATCACAAATTGGTTCACACAATAAGCCACAATAAGCCAAACAGTCACCAGATATGTACCAGATATGGAAATAAGCAGTTAAGCACTTAATAAGCAGATTTAGACTGAATAGGCCAACCAAACTTAACAAGATGCATACACAAGTTATATAAACTAAGAGCAAACACAAAGCAACAAGAATCAAACACTGAATCAAAGTAAACAACAAGATCAAAGCACAAAATGTTTCTGATGAACAATGAACAGTGTGCAGATAAGTTTTGCTGATCTATTTGGCACTTGACCCAAATTCAAGCCTCAAATCCTTCTTCCCTGGTGTGATTAACTCAGATTTAGCACTTGTTAGCCCTAGCCTAAGCTTAGATCTAGGTGTCCTCAAAATCCTAGCCAATTTTACCAAGTTTTTAAGATTTTATAGCCAAATTATGAATCTATGTGTTCAAAACCACAAAACCTGCAAACAGATGAACAATAGCACCTAAGTATCAGATACCAACACTTGCAAACAACATACAACCACTTAGCAAACCAAAAATCCAAATCATGCAGTAGACCCAACACTCCTTAATCTACCACGTAACAAAGAAACTTGTGATTTTAACTAATAACCTACTGATTTTAATGATCAAAAACACTTACTAGGTAGCAACTAACACAATCAAACACATAAATCACCAGCACAAACACCAATACTCAGAATCAAAGCACCAAATTCAAAACAGTCATAAACATGAAATTTTTAGGGGAATCTTAACCAAGAGATTATACCTGCCTTCCACAACATCCTAGGAAGGCCAGCAATGCTCCTTGGACCTTGTTCAACAACTAGAACAAGACCAAGATACTTCAATGAAGATGATGCAAACTGCCTTGGTTGATGGTTCAAAGTAGAACCTCAAGGACTTTATGTCTTTAACACAAGCAGCAAACAACTCAACCAAGGGCTCTAATCCCTTCACAAGCTTGGTGTCAACAAGCTTGTAAGAGCTTATAGCAAATGGCCAAGGGTTAGTACACAAAATAAGCCAAAACAGAACCTAGGATTTCAAGGTATTTGAACCTTAAAAACCTTATGAACCAAGACGTGCCTTAACCACAAGATTAAGGTAGGTCTTAACAATCAAATGGAACTCAGAATTAGGCTACTCAAACACCAAACTTTTAATTAAATCAAAAAGAGATTTCACAATTTCAGAAATTCAAATTTTATTTAAACTTAAAAAGGAATTAATAGCCTAAAACTGGAACAAAGGGACTCTCACATGTTGAGGTCTCCTTTTATAGGCAAATGCCTGGCTAAACACTATTCACAAACCCTAGAAGTGAAATTCCCTAAATGCCCTAAGTCCTTCTAGACGTTTTCTGAATTTGAGCTGTCTAAAATGATCAAGGTTGTTCATTTTAGCTTTGGAATGAAGCAATGAGTCTTGGCTGTTGATTTTGCCACATAGGATTACTTGGAGGGTAAGTTGCATTCTGATTGGGTGACGTGTTGAATGGTGGGGTCTCTTGGTGAGTGGGAGTGAGGGTTTTGAGGATGGGATGTGATTGAGGTGATGTGAATCACACGTGGGTTGAGTCAATTTTGATTTCCCCTTTGTTTTGCTCCTTTTTGATCCTGGGTAAAAAGCTTGTTCATGCCTGGTAAAAATCCAAACAGTAAGTGTTTGGCGCATTTTTAGGAATTTGAAGTTTGGAATTGGCAGTTTAGGTCCTTGTGTTTTGGGATTTTTGGTATAATAAGTTTTTCAGCCCTAAAATGTATTTCCCTTTGTTAATAACTTTCACACATTGGCAGTTTTGGCACAAACTATTGGAAAAAGGTTTACAAGGGTTATTTTTGACATTTTTGCATAATTCAAGGGCTGATCTTGGACATTCTTGATCTTCAAAGGTCTTAAATGTATCTTTGGCTTGATGAGGGACAATAATTGACAATTTGGAATTGTTGAGGGACCAATCTTGCCATTTCTTCAAAGTTGAAGGACCTTTTGTGTAATTTTGACAAACTTAAGGGACCTAACTTGTAATTATTAATATACAAGGGTTTTAAGTGTCATTTCTTCAATAAATGAGGATAAATTTTGTTTGTCTTCAAGTCTTCAAGGGTATTTGTTGAGAATTCCATGATTAGGGCCCGGTTCTTTGTACGGCTTCGTTTCTCGTGTCCGTCTTTCCTTGTATCTTGTGATCTTTTGTCTTTTTCACGATATCCATACCTAAAATACACAAGTAAACAAACACAAGCATATATATGGTATATTATGACATTTTTATGCATTTAAAGCCCGAAAAGAACAATGAGATCATGTATAAATGCCATCTCATCAGATGGACAGAAAACGATGCAAAGAGATCTTTATCAGGATCGCACTATACATCCGATTGAGCAGTAATGGATGATTCTGCTACTACGGGTGGACAGGAAATGATGCAAAGAGATCTTTATCAGGATCGCACTATACATCCGATTGAGCAGTAATGGATGCTGCTGCTACTATGGATGAACAGAAAGCGATGCAAAGATATCTTTGTCAGGATCACACTATACATCTGATTGAGCAATAATGGATGCTGTTGCTACTACGAGTTGACAGAAAATGATGCAAAGAGATCTTTATAAGGATCACACTATACATCCGATTGATCAGTAATGGATGCTGCTGCTACTACGGATGGACAGAAAGTGATGCAAAGAGATCGTTGTCATGATCGCACTATACATCCGATTGAGCAGTAATGGATGTTGCTGCTACTACGGGTGGACAGAAAACGATGCAAAGAGATCTTTATCAGGATCGCACTATACATCCGATCGAGCAGTAATGGATGCTGTTGCAACTACGGGTGGACAAAAAACAATGCAAAGAGATCTTTATCAGGATCACACTATACATCCGATTGAGCAGTAATGGATGTTGCTGCTATTATGGATGTACAGAAAGCGATGCAAAGATATCTTTATCCGGATCGCACTATACATCCCATTGAGCAGTAATGGATGTTGCTACTACAACGGATGGACAGACGAGGGCTTTTTCAACAGGGTCGCGGTTACATCCTTCCAAGAGTTGAGAGAGGACCAATGGTGTTGTGGATTTGGTTAGGAGGGCAAATCCACTGCAATTGGTTTTTGGTATGAGGAGGACATGCCATCATGCTTTATATGCTGGGAAATCTGGGGATGCACTACTCCTGCATCCTTTTCACTGGTGAAAGATATGTTATATCTCCACATCTGATGGTGAAAATTGGGGGTTGAAGGTAATTTTTTTAAACTAGAACCCCTCCTGTGTCAACAACTATACGCGAAAGACTTGCTGATATACCTCAAGCCTATGGGGTACAAACATTAGTTGATAGCACTAAAACTTCTACCCATCAGAAAGGTTACGGTTATTGTTGATGGTGATTGGGTAGGAAGTTGCAAAGAATTTGCTTCATTCGCAGCGGGGCTGGGCGAAAGAGGCACATAAAAGAAGTACCTCATATGGTGGAAACAAAAGAAGGTACCAAGAATAAAGAAGTGCGCATCTTGCGGAATGCTGCAAAAAGGGTTGTGCATCCACTATTAATAGTTTAAAAAAATTTTGCACAAATTTTGACTTCTAAAGAAAGGAAGTCGTACCTTTCAAGGTTTGGTGGATGATGGTATTGTCGAACTAATTGGACCTGAAGAGGGAAAAAGATTTGTCCAGAAGCATGGGGCATTCAACATCTCTTTACGAGGGATGTCGAACGCAACCTTACAAAATACACCCATTGTGAGTTGGACATGTCTTTTAGGCTTAGGGTTGCCTACTTTGTCACTTGGGTAGGAACGGGTTAGGAATAATAGGACATCCTTTTACCAAATATTTCAGGGCTTTGGTGCCGGAGATGATACTAAGTCTAGTGTTGATTATGTCGGGGTTACCATCCCCTCTTATAATCAAGGTTTCATCTCCCCAAGGTATACAAACCAGTTTTTGGTCCCATATAATAACTGCATGATACTTTGCTAGCCAATCCATGCTAATAATGACATCAAAGCTACCAAGACTTACCGGAATCAGATCTATATTAAACGGGTGATTTGAAAGGTTTAAGGTACAAACTCGAATGATGGTTTCAACCGTCACAACTTTTCCATCGGCTTGTTCTACAGTATAGTAGGGGTCTAAAACTGATGGAGTGACTTCAAATATTTTACTATTCAGCAGATATAAAGCTTCGATCTGCCCCGGTGTCAAACACGACAGAGGCATATCGTTGGTTTAGTAAAAACGTACCGGTGATGATGTTGGAATCTGGATTGGCTTGGGCATTGCCAACCATATACACTTGTGATGAAGTTCCCTTGTTGTCCTTCTTCTGGTTGACCAACTAGGGGCAATCGGGTCTCACATGTCCAGGGGTTCCACATTCGTAACACACCACGGTTCTCTTTGGTCCACTGTTGTTCCCACTTGTGGGGTTTCAGTTTCCATGTTGTCCACTCCCGCCTCCACGGGTATTGGACCTGCTCCTGTTGTTGTTTCCAGGGTTGCTATTGGGTCGAACCGAGGTAACAGCATTTGCTTGACAATCACGAGCAAAATGGCCTTGTTGGCCGCACTTGTAGCATCCCTGACATTGACCTCCAACAACATGGTGATAGTTGCACTTTGGACACTTAGGCTTGGATCCTGAGTAGTTCTTGGTGCAGGTTGTGGGAGTAGTATCATAGGTTTTCCCAACGTCTTGTCTTTTGGGAGGCTGCTGGTGCTGGCTACGGGAACTTTCATCCGACTTTCTCTTGTTATTCGTTTGCTTTTCAGACAAATTGCGGGCTCGCTTGTTGATCAACCCACTCATGAAATCCATAGCACTTTCAACGGCAGTGGGTCATGATGCTAGCACACTGTCATGAATGTTGTCAGGGAGTCCACTCACATACTTCTCAATTTTGTCGCTTCTTTGAGGGAACATTCTTGTACACATCAAGCTTAACTCTTGAAATCTTTGGTTGTACCAAAGGATGTCACTGTTTTTGCATTTTAGATCCTACAGTTTGATTTCCAACTTCGCCATTTCTCCTCTAGGACAATACTTCTCAGTCATCCTCTCCTTAAGGTTGGCCCAGGTAAGAGTATAAGCAGTGTCATGTCCAAGGGTAGCGACAACAGAGTTCCACCAGGTAAGGGCGCTCTCGAGTAGTGTGTAGGTGGCAAACTTGACTTTGTTCTCGTCAGCACAACCACTGATGCGGAAAACTGTCTCTAGTCTTTCAAACCATTGCATCAATTTAACAACTCCTTCCTTTCCTCGGTAGTATGAGGGTTTACATTTCAAGAAGTCGGGGTAAGAACAACCCCTATTAGCGTTGTTTCTGTGCAGATTGAGGTTTGGATCATTGTTCACATTTGGATCAGCTTCTCTGGCTGCCATAGCTGCTGTAATGCCCTCATTTATCGTTTCCCTGAGTTGAGCAGCGGTGACATTTTGAGTAACTTCAGGAAGTTCGGTATTAGCGGTGTTTGAAGTGGTTGCTATCCCTTAGGATTTGATCGAGTAATCGCCATTTGTCTATAATCATACACAAAATGAGATTATTAGTTCAAGTGTTAGTACAATTTTTATATTATTTGCACGGGGAAAATTCATGCATTGATTTCATAACAAATTGGATAACCTGTCAAGATTTCATAATATAATACATTGCATAACAGATGTAACATAAGAAAATGATTACATGCAAATTTCCATAAGGAATTAAACATTCATCGAGCATAGCAAATCTGAGACAAAGGCTTAGCTGGCCTTGTCCTGGGTAGTGGTACACATTGTGTTAAGTACATCATATCCAAAAAAACATGTTCGAAAAGGAAAGGTATAGTACAGGGATACATCACAAAAGCTGAAAAGAAATAAAAGTACAAAAGTCCTATACCATGATAGCTAGGGTACAACCCATATCTGATCATAATGTACAAGAAATCTAGTACATCTACTCTAATCCTGCCTAGGTGGTCTGCTGGATGAGGCTGGTGCTGGTGGGGCTGGTGAAGCTGCAGATGCTCTCCTGATACTCTATAATGTCTGAATTGTCGCTCGGGTCTCCTTAGGCATGCGGAGTGCTGTCAGAAGCTGGGTCCGAAGTCTGTCGACGGCCCCTCGAAGATAAGACATCTCTAAAGTAACCCCATCGTGTCGAACGGTGGCAAGGTCAAAGAAAATAGACAAGGACTGCTCCTGAGCAGATAGAGCAGCATGGGTCTGATGCTGAAGACCCTCCAGGACATGGATACGCTGATGGAGACGATAGTTTTCCTCCAATCGCCACTGTAGTGCCTCGTCAGTCATAGCCTGAACACCTCTAGCTGATTGGGCTTCTCCTCTCATAGTGTGAGTGAGAGAGTCGATGCGCTCATGGATGGAAATGTAGCCCAATTGACCTGCTGTCAACAGGCTGCGAAGGTCTGATATCTCCCGCTCCTGGCGTGCAGCCAGTGCGGTGATCTGGGCTTGGACAGGATCGACATGTCCTGCCTTGGAACCCTCCCCGATCTCGAAAGTGGAGTCGGGTATAGCCTTATACCTCCTCTGTCGAGAAAGTGGAGACTCGGAAAAATAGCCCGGTGGTAATGATGAAGGTACAGAATATGGTAGGTCAGGAGATACCCGATCCTCCTCCATGGCGGTAGGGACCAGTATAGCTGATGCTGGGGCAGAAAAAGGGTCATCGGGAAGTACAGCTCTGATAGTCTGGTCATCCTCTGAATCTGAGGCTGATAACCATCCACACTGTACTGATCGTGGTGATTAAGGGATAGCTGGAACAGGGTCTACCACTGGTAGGAGAGTCGGAGTTGTAGTAGGTGGAGTCATGATAATCTAAAAATAATATTATTTTAAATTTGAAGTAAGTATAAGCTTACAAACAAAAGAGAAATTATTTTTTGTTACAAGTCTATGAAGTATGCCCTTTTTAAACAATCATCGCAATGTTTTAAGGTTATATATATTAATACTTATATATATAATCATTTACCAAACAAAAAGAAATATCAATGCACACTTAGTTCACGTAACATACATACGTGCCCTACGATCTATATGCTTGACTATTATGGTCCCAAAAAAAAAATCCCAAAAGATTATTGGTAAAGTTATAGTCTAGTTTTAAATAAAAGAAAAATTATTTTATTTTTATTTTATATAAAATATTATCTGGTTCTCTATAACTAATTCTCTGATATCATTCTCTGTGACACCCCGCGTCGGGTCAAAATATTGCGGAATTATCAATTGAGATGTCACAAGGGTGGATCGATAGCACATAGTTCATAGAGCATAAGATAAGAAATTATTCAAAACATATTACATGATCATTGTACAAATTTATAAAAATTGTCTTCAACATGTCATAAGTGAGATGTTTATTTTTCCCAATAGAACCCCTGATGAGTCCTACAATGCAGATTACAATGATCTTGAGTCCATGCACACACCACATACTAACTTCATTTTTCGGAGGAAAACATGCTTTGAGGGTCAACATAAAGTTGGTGAATTTACAGGTTTAATCAAGATTAGTTTGGACATACATCAATCATAGTAGTAACAATGAACAAAGCATTTTTACTAAGAAGGGTAGATTACATTTTCTATTACTCGAAACTGAGCTTAACTTTCCAAAGTCCTCAACAGATGAGAACTTGGGGTCCTACAAAAAGACACCCAAACCCAGTTCCAACATGGTATACATCTGTTGTCCCGGCCAAGGAACAGTGAGCATGACTCACCCAGATGGGGATGGTCAGTCCCAAATAGATATATTTATAACATTCGGGCAATTACAATAATTTAACAGTTTCTATAATAGTCAATCGTAATCAAGTTTATACAATTCAGTTATGTCCATTAAAATAGTTGCATGTTTTCTCGCCCGTAAAGGAAAAGTTTATCAATAGTTCATATGGGGCTGTAAACTCACCTTGAAGTCTGCAAAAGCTGTATAATATGAGTATCCAAATAATGCTCACGCCATAAGCTACTGCCTAGTCAAATAGTACAGTCTTAATAAATAATACAAGGAACGTACGTGTATGCTTATACAAATTTTTAATTCAGTTTATTAATGCTACAGTGTTTATCTAATGAATGTAGTACAAGTATTAACAACAACCATTTAAACTTGTAATTATATTTCTCGTTTAAGTAAAATAAATATTTTACTTATAATACTAGTATATGTACTTGTATTCAATTTATTGATCATTTATGTAAATGCGTCCCCTTAAAGTACATAAGTACATATATTTAGTTTACCCATATACATATAGTTTATATATGTTATCTCATAAAGTGAAATTTAAATATTTTATTTTGTAAAGTAAAATATCAATATTTTATTTACTTTAAAGTTCCCAAAAATTTTCCGAACATTTATAAAATAATTTATAAGTTACAAGTTTAAGAATTTATACTTTAAATTCTTATGGTTTAGAGTTTATTCAAGTTTTACTAAATTTAAAATAGAATTAGGGTTAGGGTTAGTTTAAGTTTCGGAATATTACAAAACTAGTTCCTCCATGTTTTAAGTAAAGTAAAACTTTCGGATTTTACACTTTTAGTACCTAGGGCTTGTTATACTTTCAGGTTATGGCATAATTAGTCCTCCTAGTTGCAACTAGGTTTTATAACTTTCATATAATGGCAAAAACATTCCCTAGGGCTTCTCTATGTTTCAGCTTATTACAAAAGTGGTCCTTAGGGTTATGAAATGACAAAACAACTTTTAGAAACTTTCAAAAATGGTCCCTAGGGTTTAATATGCGACGGACGGTATTTATTAAACCCTAGAATTTCGGATAATTACATTTTTAGTCCTTTTATTTAATAGTTTATCAAAACAAGTTTCAAATGTCACGGTTTTAGTCCTTAAGTTTCATAAAGTGTCATTTTAGTCCAAAAGTTTTTATAAGTTATATTTTATTATAAAAACTTTTATTTAAATAATCCAAAACATTAAATGGGCTCATTAAAAGGGCTAAAAGATCTAATGGGCCATCTAGTGGGCCTAAATACATTTTAAGTCCACTAATTTGTTAAATGGGCCTTTAAAACATTTATTGGGCTTAAATACATTTTTAAGTCCACTAATTAATTAAATGGGCCTAAACACATTCTTAAGTCCATTAAGGTACTAAGATTTTTTTAAATGGGCTTATTGGGTCCATTAAGTCTTGTGCTAATGTTGCATGGGCTTGATTAGTCCATTAATACTACTTTTTCATATTATGTAAGTAATAATCTAGGATTTTCTTAAAAGCTTATCATTAGCTAATCAAATTCAAGTTATAAGCTCTAATAAAATAATAAAACCCATGGCTTGTTTTATTTGATGTTACAAATGAGATCTAGATTTGTTACAAGGTTGCATGCAAGTCATAAGCTCTAATATGAGCTTATAACCCACGGCTATATTAAGTTATTGCTTATTAAGATAAGTCTAGACTTGTTTTATGGTTGCATGTAATTATAAGAGTCCCAAAATGAGTCCTAAGCTTTGTACAAACCTAGAAATCAATCATAGTCCATATATACACATATATAGCTCACGGCTATAAATTAGATCTTGGTATTTCCAAGATGAGACTTTTAGCTAGTTTTGTGTTTATAATTACTTAAAAGGTCCAAACAAGATTATCTAGATTTATTATATGTTCCCAAGGTTATCATTATTCCCAAAACATAACATATAGCCCACGGCTATATTTTTTTTCCTTAAATGTTCACATAAGATTTTTGTGCTTGTTACATTATTATTAAGTTAGGTTAGGTTCTTAATACAAGATCTAGGTTTAACATGGACATGCATGTTCATTAGAAATCCATCCAAGGACATCCATAGCCCACGGCTATATTTTTACATATATAGTGTTTTAGTGATTTTTAGTATTCCAATATATGTAGATAAATACATATTCCATTACTTAAAACTTGTTATAAAAATCATTGATGTTCATTTAATTATGCCGTGACCTTTAAGGTAATGGTTTTTCATGGTTTTGAGTTATAACAAGTTTACTTATCAGATTTGTGATTATTAGTTAACCATGATCCCAAAAGTAATGTTTATAACCCACGACTACATTTAAAAGCCATAAAATGAGTTACATGATTTTTATCAAGTTCAAACATAGAATAATAGTCATAGGTTACTTATCAAAAGTTTTTAACCATGACTAATGGTATTCCCAAATATGTCGTGACCTAGATGGTTATGGTTTTATCAATTCTTGATTTTTAAACAAGTTGTTATATGTGTTTACTAGGTGGATGTTAATGCATGCAAGTAAAAATAAAAAAAGCATAATGAGTAATACCTTCTTGTTAAAAATACCAAGGAAGATCTATGGAACAAAGGAGATTCATGAACAAGACTAGATGATGATGAAACCCTAATAATCAACCAAGCCGTGACCTATATGGGTTTCGCTAGGGCTTGTATGGATTGCTATAAAGATCAAGTTGGTAGAGATACTTCCAAATGATTAGTAGTAATGAAGGAGAAGACAATAACTAGTGAAGTTAATGTGTTCTTGGATGCATATGGCTAAGCCGTATGATTTGAGAGAGAAAGGGATGAGAGAAAGTGAGATTTGATTTGCATGAGGGAATGAGAATGTTGGTGTGTGTGTTTCGACTTAAAGAAGAGAGATGGAAGGAAAATGGCATGATTTGCCTTGGTAAGAGATGTCATGCCAAGTGTTGGATTTTCTAAAAACAAGACAACTCTTCTCCTTCCACCTAGGGTGTGTGCCGTGTGAGGCTAACCAAACGGGAGTGGGCTTGGACTTGTTGTGGGCTTGTGTTGGGTATAACACAAAAGAGAAAATGATATTGGGCTAGTCCAAGAAAGTGTACGTATGCTTATAGTATGCATACATACATATACGGATACATATACATTGTGTAGCATGTTTTCCAAATTTGTTAAGTGTTGTATGCTCAAATGATGGTTATACATTTTATTACTTGTTCTTCTAGTTTTAAGTACATGGTTTAAGTTATGTAGTTATTTACAACAAGGATGTAATGTAAAAGTATAAGTACATAATGGACAAGTTGACACACATCTTATAGAAATATGACATATGAGGGAGTGTTCTAGTATTATTGGTGAAATTTTATTACATTAAATCATGGTAAAATCATGGATTTTGCACTATGTCTAAGCTGGAACAAGGTATGAGTGCCCTTACTTCAAATTGCAACAATTTTGTTGCCAATTGTCACAAAGATATGGCTAAAAAATCCAAAATTCTGAAGTATATGAGAACTGATTTTGATGAAGAGCTTTCCCCACACCTCGCCACCGTGCGCGCGCGGAGAATCATTGGTTAATAAAGCATGGTCTGCCATTAGCTGCGAAAAGTTCCGTGGACCAGCCCAACCTCAATAAAGTGATCAGGGATATCTTCGATGCTGCGTGGCTACTAGGACAAAGCCTTGCCATGGAGCGCGCCTTTAAGGAAAATTACTTACCAGACCCCTGGAGGGTAGTGAAATTTACTTCAGGTACGCACAAGACCTCTTTGATGCTGCATTCCATAGACTAGAAAACCTCCCACTACCCATCATAAACCGCATTGAGAAAGACCAAGATTATCCTATAAGTGTGATCATGACCGGCCTTACCTTAGCAAGCCATTGCGCATAAAGAACGGAAGAAGGTCCTCATGCTCTGGCCAAACCGGATATTTCTCAACTGCAGGTCCCTGTCTACATCTCTGGTGCACCAATAATGATTTCGCTGGAAAACAAGTTGAAATAGCACGTGAAACGTGTTGCGAAAAAGAACCGGACTTCAACTAAAGGTGTCACTATTAGTTTAGGTTTAGCACACCCTAGTCGATCCGATGGTGTACCAGTTAGCCTGCCTTCCATCGATGTATATCAGACTCGCGTGCTATAGTGTATGAAGGAGGAATGGGTACAACACTGCACGTCATTGAACCTGGCACACCTCAGGTTGAAGAGGTCGCTGTCAGCGAACGAGCTTTATAGAAGGCACCTTTCTTTACTATCCGCCTTGTACTAAACATGCACAATAACTTTGTAATTTAAGGACTTTGTATAATACTTATGGAAACCCGTATGTTTGCCAACACGTAACGTCTTGCGCTATGCTCACGTTCCTTGTTACATACGTGCGTCCAGGTGTCTGCATTCACGCCTGAGTTTATGAGACAGAACGCCTGTTTATGAGTACACTCATTGGAGTGTGACTCTAAACTTATGGGTGAGCCGAAAGTCATTACGTGTGGTCCTGCCACTACTACCATAAGCAATGTCATAGAGAATGACAAGTTTGTTAAGCGTTCACATTGTGTCTTGTGTATATCCGTCATAAAGTATGCGGACTGCTACACTTACCACAACGTCTTGTGGGAAGCTGCCTAACAAAGGACACCTGATCCGACGCCGCTGGGGGTGCATCCCTCTTACGCGAAAAGTTTAATTGGTAGGGTAAACTTAGTCCTCTTATTTCACCTAGAAACGTTCATTGTACATGTACATCGGAAGGCCAAATTTATAATATTTCAGAAAAGAAACAAAACTCTTATGAAAAAAAGAAGAGGATTATTCAGGCTACGGAGCTATCTAGTAACCGCAGTGTTTTATTCATATTTTTTGCAAATATTGAAACAAATATCAAAAAAGAAAACCCTAAAAACGATAATAAAGAAAAAAATACATGGATCCTTATTGGGGCTATAAGTATCCAAGAGAATGGTCCATGCTAACTATGCGATATCTCAGGGAGAATATCGTTCAAAATTTTGGCTGCCCCTTAATTCACTTCTCGCAGGGCTGGATACTGATTCCGCACAGCTACGCGCAATCCTCCCAGTCTATGAGAGTCCTTTTCTTGCCTCACCGTGTCGTTGTGTGCTTCACGGTGCTGGTAGTATGCCCATACGATCCTGCTGCCGCATAGTGCGTGTAGTTATCCTGGCTGCGGGGGTGACTGCTCCCCTACGTTGTTGCTGGTGGTTACCCTTGGATGGGAGTAGTGTTGCTGCGCGCCGCACCACATTTCTAATTGACGTTGCTAGGGAACCAATAGTACGCCCCAACTTTGAGAGCATCCCTCCTCCCTCTGCGCCTTTGGTTGAGGGTGGACCAGTAACCATGTTGGAATTTGTCCTACGTCTTGAGTCCACCTGTCATCTCTGACAACGCGCCACTGTTTTACGAGCATCCTTGTGTATAAATGGCCAAAAGTACCCTGAGCGAGTGACTTCCTCAACCACAGCTACCGGGCCACGAGGACATACTCTTCAGTGCGCGGCTTCCACCACCGCCCGCTTTTGTTCTGGTGCTAAGCATTGCAACATCTGACCGTTGCCTGATTGTCTATACAACGTTCCTTTGACAATTTTAAAGTGCCTAGCTCTCACCTGTATTTGCCTAGCCTTCCTTCTGCTGCTTGGAAATTTGTTATGTGACAAAAACTTTCTAATAGGTGTCATCCATGTTGGTGACTCCATGTCCGCACTCACATTTTTGTGCAAGATAAAATCGACTAGAACGTAACTATGAGGCTTATCCATGTCCACAATTGAAATTTGGTCCATGTCCATCGAGATTTCGCCCTTCTTTCCTGCAACCCTTCGTATAGCAAATTATACGAACTGTGCCGTCATGTTCCATATCCTTTCTGTGTACTGGATTAGCACCTGCCCTCATGGCTCGCATGACCCTTGGACCCTACTTGCTACCAGAGGGTTATATGTGTAGGCGAATAGGCTCTTCATGCCCATTCTAAGCGCCAATCCGAGACCTGCTATGAGGGCTTCGAAATCTGCTTCCATGCTGGTTGTAGGGAAGTCAAACAGCAATGCGTACGTGATTTTTACGTCACCCTGGTTCGTGAGGTTGAACCCTACATCTATTCCTCCATTTCCTGTGAAACCTGTCGAGAAGAGGACCCACGGGAACTCTGACAGCGAGCCCTCGCGTACGAATGTGTTCTTCGTCCGGGACCCTTCCGAGATACGCCTCCTTCTTTTGATCTGTGGGCTGGGCTCCATATCGTGTTGACACCTGTCTACGTTCTTTCTTTTGGTGCTGGTGCTAGAAGTACTGTTACCCCCTTCGAGTGTGTCTATGTTACGGATGATGACTACTCCATCTTGCATTGGAAATTTGAACATACCATGTGTTGTGGAAGGTACTGCGCGCAATGTCTTTAGTGTTGGTTGTCCAATTATCCCATTGTACGATAATTGAGACCTATTTTTGATACAACTTGTTGATACAAAAGTTGGGTAGACCGAGCTTGACCTAAATTAGGCTTAATTTGGGGCCTTGTGGACTCCGGCTCTTGCACCAAGTGAAACTTGCTTTGAGGACCCTGCAAACTAAACAGACACCGTTAGGCTTACCGTGGGTTTGTGACCCACGATTAGACTCTGGCGTGAGATTAAGTAATCGATTTGAGTATGTAGTGTTTAGGTTATTGTGTGTATTGTACCTTTGTGGAACCTATGGGGTTCCTTTTATACCCGAGAGAGCCCTGGTTGGGCTCTCCTACTCTTGCGGCCAAAGGAAGAGATAATGACCTAAAATAGTTTGATCCTTATCGCATAACCAAGGCAAGTGTATATCTCTTCCCTTTAGGCGAATATATCTATATGATAGATTATATTCTTGTCTGATCCTATCGCGCCGCGACAAGGCCTGGCTAAGTAATTAACCTTATGTGCGACAGCGGCTTACCGTTCCTCCTGGGCTTGCGCGCGCATCGCATAATCATTCAATCCATTCCTGATGGATGCAGGTAGTACACGTGGGTCAGACTATCCAGCCCGACCGGGGACTATACGTCATCAAAGTTTGTGACTCTGGCTGAGTTACCAACATTTCTTCAATTTTTGGTTCCTCATGAGTAGGTTGTGGTTCTTCTTGTTGAAGCTCCATGTTAGTAGGCTCCAAGCTATCTTTTTCCACACCAGTCTCTAAACCATTTCCATCTTCAAAATTTCCAATGACATCATCATCAACTTCAATGTTGATGTCATTCCCAAAGACACTTGTTTGAATATCAGAAGAAGGTAGTGGTTCTTCATAATTCCTCCCCTGTTTGGTTGCATTCAGTTGCCTTTTCTTGAGGTTTCTGAATCTTTGCTTCTTAAGAGCAACCTTCTGATAGACCTATTCTGCCTCATCTAAGGAGATACCTTATTCCTTAGCTTGATTAAACTGGCCTCCAATTCAGCAATTTTCTTGTCTTGAACAAGCTTCTCCTTTTGCAATACTTGTACCTGTTTAGACAAGCTTGTGCACAAAGCAGTTAAATTTGCAACATCCACCAACTCTGTTGCTTGTGCTTGTGGTGAACCACTAGAAGCAATGGAAGCAGCAGGTGTATGGATCATCTTATCTGAATTTGGTTGATTACCAATATTGTGAGAAGAAGATTGAGTATCTTCTAAGGAATAAGAACTCTGGTTAGAAGGAGTTTGTTAAGAACCACTAGCAGTGCTAGGTTCCTCACCTTCTTGGTTGGCAGGTTGGGCTAATGTATTAGCAAATAAGGGTGTGACAGTTTGTAAAGGCATTGCCTTGTTTGGTCAATAAAGAGAAAGTTCTCTTTGTAAATTTAGGAACATCCCATGTATTTGTTAACTCTGGTAGGTTAGGGATTTTGTCATTAACTAACGTATGAATTAATCTAGGATACATTAAAAACTTCTTAACTCCTTCCAAATTCCTAGTCATGCCTTCAATAAATTTATTTTGAAAAATTAAAAACTCTGTTATTTGATAGACAAATACCAGCTGATGCCAATGCATCAGGGATTTGATCAAAAGAAGTACTTTTGGAGCTTAAACAGTGAATAATGGCATGAAAAAGCAATTTCCATTGTGGTGAAAACAAAGCTTTAAAGAAAGTAAGACTTTCCCTACCACCCTCATAACCCATGGCTGCAAGGCCATCATGTATCTCTGTATTGTTTAACATACTTAGTCCATTTTCCTCATTTAGTCTCAAACTAGCCCTTTGCAGTACCTCAGTGACATAAATATTCCTATGATTCACCCTAGCCCTAATGCAAGGTTGATCAAAACTAGTACCTAACACAGGAGTATTCCAAAATTGTTCAACAATTGGAATAAATACAATGGGACTTACAGTAAGCGAAAAATGAATATGACTTCGAGATAAAAGTCCAAGTATCTCATGGAAACCAAGAGAATCATCATTCTGAGTAAGGTTCGCAACCAAGTTGTGCTTAGAGATCACTTGTAAAGCAGCCATTAGTATTTTTGATGATCGAAAAATTAGAGAGAAGGTTATAGAATTAAGAGATAAGAATAAAAGATTAGGTGAATCAATTGTATAATTAGAATAAGTATTTATGTGAATAACAAACCCAAGAGCGAAGAAACCGCCAAATTTACAAAAGAGACCGTTAATAGTACAACGGATATGTAGCGGTACATGGAACATACTCGGTACTTGGATTTGTGCTAGTGGTACTTGGATCCATAACGATACCTCATAAAGTTGACTAGTTCCTGCATTCCACTATCATGATAATCTCTTTTATCTTATTCTACAAACCTGCAATCACATCAAAAACACAAAAACATACACTATACAATAAAAATTAGCATAAAAATTATATAGTTATTACCTCCCCTTAACATATGCAGCAATTTATTGGTTGAGCATATCAATATGTGTCACCAAGAATTAATATCTCTTTGCATCAAATGCCTTGGTCAACAGATCAGCTACATTGTTGTCTCTATGAATCTTCAAGACTTGAGTAAGCTTCTTTTCATAGGCATCTCTTATGAAGTGATGTCTTATATCAATATGCTTGGTCTTGGAGTGAAAGACTGGATTCTTGACAATGCATATAGTACTTTCATTATCAATGTAGATATTGGTGTTCATAAAGTTGAACCCATAATCTAACAACTGATTTTGAATCCAAAGTACTTGTCCGCAACAATGAGCAGCAGCTACATATTCAGCTTCAGTTGTAGAAGTAGCAATAATGGTTTGCTTCTTACACTGCCATGATATGAGTCTTCTACCTAGGAAATGACAACCTCCTGTTGTGGATTTCCTATTAGGATTAGCTCCAACATAATCACTGTCTGAGTAAGCTTCCAAATCAAAGGTTGAATCTCTAGGATACCATAATCCTAAATTAGACCGCCTTTTAAGATACTTAAAAATCCTCTTCACAGCATGTAGATGTGACACCTTTGGATTAACTTGAAACCTTGAACAGGCACACACAACAAACATAATATCTGGTCTTGAAGCAGTAAGATACATCAATGAACCAATCATTGACCTGTATAGATGAATATCAACATTTTCACCATGTTCATCTTTGGATAAAGACTTCTTAGCTTCAATAGGTGTGCTTTTACTCCTTGTATCCATACATGAAAATTTCTTCAAGATTTCAGCAACATATTTATCTTGGCTGATAAATATTCCATCTTCCTCTGTTTGGCTTGTAGTCCCAAAAAGAAAGTAAGTTCTCCCATAGAACTCGTCTGAAATCTTCCTTTCATCAAAGCCTCAAACTCTTCACACCATGATTTCTTGGTTGAACAAAAAAATGATGTCATCAACATAGACTTGTACTAGAATAATATCCTTAGCATTTTTTTTGATGAACAGAGTTTTGTCAATGGTTCCTCTCCTATATCCATGTTCTAACAGAAAATTGAATAAAGTTGCATACCAAGCCTTTGGAGCTTGATGTAGACCATAACGTGCTTTGATAACTTTGTAGACTCTGTTGGGGAATTTAGGATCTACAAAACCTAGAGGTTGTGAAACATATACCTCCTCTGAAATAGTACCATAAAGAAAGGCACTTTTCACATCCACCTGATAGACTATAAATCCCATATAAGATGCAAAGGCCAAAAATAACCTAATGGCTTCTATTCTTGCCACTGGTGCAAAAACCTCATCAGAGTCTATCCCTTCTTCCTGTCTATAGCCTTGAGCAAAAAGCCTTGCTTTGTTCCTTACAACAACTCCTCTTTCATCCTTCTTGTTTCTGAAAACCCATCTAGTACCAATAACCCTTTTACCTGAGGGAAGATCCACAAGAATCCAAACCTTTTGTAGCTCAAATTGTGTTAATTCTTCTTGCATCGCATCTACCCAACTTTCTTCATCAAGAGCCTGCGAAATGTTTTTGGGCTCTACTTGTGATAAGAAACAGGAAAACAAACAATGCTAAGTATCCTTATGATTTGTTCTCTGTTGTTGTTTGAGATAACTCACAAGTGCATGAGTTTTAGTATTGGCTTGAAGTTGTCTTCTGGTTTGCACAACAGACTTGGGATTTCCAATGATCTGAGTAGTAGGATGGTTGTTGTTGAATTTATGAGTGGGAATAGAACTGACTGGAATTTCAGTTTCAAATTTATTGAAATCAGTTACTGCACCCTGCTCATCATAGGAAGCTTTGGAGAAGATTCCTTCAACTGGACTAGCATAAATGTCTTCATCGTCCATAGCTTGTAAAATATCTTCTAATGAATCAACAGGGTTTGCAGATTTTGACTTAGCAGTACTTGCAGATGAGGTACCGCTAGGTGTAATATGTACTGCTGAGTGTTGTGACTCAAAAGATTCTTCTCCTGAATGCTCATTAGCAGATGTAGCATTCTTTTCTTGATCTTGAAGCCTCTGAAGCTCTTGGGAGGCATGATCATCAGTTGATGGCATTGTTTGCTTCTGGGGAGTAGCATCCATAGGAGAAATAGTAGGCATACCAGGTACATAGATGTGAACATCATCATCATGAGAGTCTGATGAAGAAGGTTCTCCTTGAGTACCTAACTTTGTTGTACCAATATCCTCACTTGCATTGTTAGTTTGACAATCCTTTTGCACAAAATAGTAATCCATGAAATTAGTTAGATAATCCAAATCAAACATCCAAGCATAATCTATTCCTGGGACATTGGTTTATTTTCTAAGAAATTAAAATGGGCATTTTCTTCAACCTTTTTAGATGCCAAGTTATAAACCTTATATGCTTTCCTTTGCAATGAATATCCTACAAGATATCCTGGATCAGATTTTCCATAAACTTCCCTAAATGATCAAGAGTATTTAGTATAGACACATGACATCCAAAAGGTCTTAAATGACTTATGGTTGGCTTAATACCAGTCAAAAGTTCATAATTTGTCTTGTTTTGAGGCTTGGTCACTAAGACTCTATTTAACACATAACATGCAGTATTGATTGCTTCTGCCCAAAAAGTATTTGGCAAAAGAGAATCAGCTAGCATAGTTCTAGCTGCCTCAACTAGTGTCCTATTCTTCCTTTCAGCTACTCAATTTTGTTGTAGAGTCCTAGGATTACCAAATTGTCTCATGATGCCTTTAGACCTTAAGCAGTACTTGAGAGTCTTTAGGCATCTCAAAGTCTTTGGAGAGCACCAAGTAGTCTATATTTGTAAACAACACCTTGTTCTTTTATCACACATTTGTGACACAAAAAAGAGATTGAATTCATTCAATTCTTTCACAAAGAACACATCCTCAAATTCCAACTTCCCTGTATAGATTTTCCCTTTGCCAGTTGTTAGACTTACTTTTTGGTAAGCTAGCGCCTTTCACGTGAGTTGGACTAGAAATATTCCTTTTGCTATATGCAGGGACTATAGTTGTAAACGTGGAATAGTCTAGTGAAGATAGGTCTATAAATAAACCCCCATGACTCTCCATGGGGGTGTGGAAGTTTAGTCATTTTTCATTGTTTTCATTTCATTTGAAATACAACACACATCTTTTCTTTCACCTCTCTCTAACTTTCTCTCACTAGAACAACAATGGATAATATGTTCTTTGATCATCCCTGACCCCCCGATCCTAGGTGCGTTTTTTTGCTTGTCAATTGGTATCAGAGCGATCCGGGGATGTTTTGTATTCATGTTGTGTTTGATGTTCGTGTCGTGTTTTCAGATGCATCGTGTTATCAAGTTTGTGATGTGCTATCAGTTTTATGGTTCGTATTTTTTTGATTCAAGTTATATCGGATTTTATTATGTCTAAGCTGTTATCATTTACTCAGAATCAATTATTGTCTCGAATTCATTGTCTAACTTGTGTCTTGTCATGCATCGTAACAAATTATTTAAGTCCTTTTGTTTGGTACCCGTGTATTGTTCTTGTCTTTTTCTTCCTTGGAAAAGGACAAAAAACATATGGTCCAACCATTTTTTTCGGTATCTTCCAAGTTGGTCAAAAACCCTGCTGCGATGGCTACTTTGATCGCATTGACTACGATGACTACTTTGATCGCATTGACTGCGATGGCTTGTTTAATCCCTTGCGATGGGTACATTGCGATGGCTCGCATATTACGATGGCAATGTTGCAATCGTATCATGCGACGGCCACTGCGATCGTATCTTGTGATGGCTTATCGTGATGGGTTGTTACGATGACATTTCGATGGGTGGTTCTCACACACTGCGATGGAATGGTGTGTTTAGTGCGATGGGTTCTTGTGACATATTGCGATGGCTTGTTCAAATGATGTATATTACGATGGGCCATTTCATTGCGATGGGTGTTTGGTTTTTGTGAAAAACATTACAATGGGTTATCTCTAAGAAGGTCAACACAGTGAGTTTATATCAGTTAAAATAATATATCAGATTTGGACTCATGTTTATCAAAAAACCATCAGCTAATACCTATCACAACATCTTTTATCAAAACCAGTAATCCAAACCAATCTTTTATCACAACATACAAACCAGTAACTTTCAAAACCGACTAATACCAATCTTTTATCAAAACCTTTAAATATTCCTGCCTTATCACTCCATCAATCAACTTCTCAATCTATTCCTAATCCCATCATCCCCTAAACCCACCACCTAGACTCGATTTATAGATTGAATACAAGTCAAACTCGATCTCAGATTTGTTATAATTTTTTTTTTAATCTGTAAAAAGATTTTTTTACGTTTAACAAATTACCATCATTGACCAAAACAAATCGACTCATGCACAAACAAACCTACCCGAGACCATGGAATGATCTTGAAGCCGAAATAGGAGAGGAGTGATCTTTGATTCGTATGGGATTCAGATTAATATTGGATGGTTTCTTTGTTTATTCACTTAAGCAGAAACATGGTTTATTTCGCTTTGATGGGATAATGAAAAAAGGAGGCGGAGTAAACAAGGATGTGTTTATCAGTTTTTTTTGGTGTGGGTATTGATAAAGGGGGGGGGGAGGTTTCGAGAATGAGAGTGGGCTTGGTGTGATTTAGTTTTATATGAGAAATATTAGGGTATTTGCTTTATATATATCCTCAATACTTTCCCTTTGGACCGGATATTGAAGTGACTATGTGGCCCGGTTTTCTCGTAGACTCTAGATTGAGTACCCCATTCCATTCGACTTGCATATTTTGCATATAATGGGCATGCGTTGACGTGTTGATGGGCTGGCAACAAAATTTACTTGGTCAATTTTGTTGGTGGACCAAGTGTTTTCTTGGGCCATTGAAACTGGGTATAGATTGTCAATGTGAGCCGAACATTTGTTTCACATGGGGCTTATGTTGGACATGTTCATTGGGCCGAATGTACCTACCAATGCAATGGGCTGCGCATTTTTCAGATTTGTGGCCTGTTACATTTGGTTATTAGTTGACGGGCCGATTACTACTCTAACCGAAGGCATTTAGTGGGCCGATTAATTTTTGCAATCGATATAGGAATAATCAATTACATATCTGAATGTTGCAAAATTAATCATGTTGGATTTATTGGATTGAACCGGGTATTTTGAAAGAACCGAGTAGTAAAATATTTTTCGGGTTAAACGCTTATGTGACAGGATTTTATTGTGCGGGCCATTTATACAGGGACATTCAAGGCCGGATATCCGTTTTCAAACATTTCTTCACGAAAAACAAACACAACAAACACAACAAACATGATTCATTACACTAAAACGATCCTAATAAAAAAATTACCTAAATTCCTAACGGCTATTACGGTTTATGTGATTACGAAGATGATTCGATGCTACTTATTTGAGGTTGAAGTGAGATTTCTCAGAGGTGTTCTTATTTTATCTTTATAAGAGTACTTACAACTTTATAAGATAACTTGTTCAAGCATATATGGTTATGAATAAGACTTGAAGTATCTAGTTTCCAGTGTCAAGCGTAGGATGGTCGACGACATGGATAACTATCACTTAAAGGAGCTACATTGTTGTATTCAGTGTCACGCGCATAGTCGACGTGGATATCTTCAAGAGGTGATGTGCTTATTTACTTCGTCAGTAATGTATTGGGTACTCAGAAATTTCTCAGCAATGATATTTCTACACCGTTCTTCATTCTACTATAGTGCAAGCTTAAGTTTAAGTCTGGGGAATTCTACTTCAGTTTCAAGTTTGGATTATCGGGTTATCTTCATCAGTGGTCACTATCAATAGCCAATAGAATTGATAAGGGGACTCAGTTCAGGGTGATCTTGAGAGAATTTTGTTTTGAGAGATACTATTGACATCTTCTCACATAGTAATGGTTACTAAGTAAGCGGTTCCAGTTGGCATACCACGTACACACATGAAGGGTGATTCCCTTAATAGGTATCATCCTGGAGGGAGAAATGTGTACATGCGGGGTCACTTGACTTTGGTGTTACTATTTCTACATAAAGGGATAAGTTGACTACATTCAGGACTTAATTGACATTGATGTGGCAACTTTTTATCATCACTGTCCTGTCAGGAGAAATGTGCATTTCCGGGACTTAATTGACTATGGTGCTACAGTTTGACTTCATGTTCGGGATAGAGTGTGTACTTCTGATTATCTATCATAGAATCAAGACTGGGATTGCTTCAAATTGTGAGAAAATGTTGATGACGCTATCACCTCCCACAGATTTCCTCTGAAGGATCTGTTTGGGAGGGAGCAGTCTTTACTGCATGTTTAATGAAAGGCCTTCTAGTTGGGAGGGATTTAAACTCAACTAGATTCTACAAAGCTAAAGAAATAGAGATGGAGTATTCAAGAAGATGAAGGTCGTTGAAGACTGTCTCAAGGAATGCTGGAATTCAAGCTTATCATTTTTCTTTATTTTTGCTTGTAGGAATCATTGTAAGCAACTCACGTGAGTCACCATCTTGGAGGGAGATTGTTAGACTTACTTTTTGGTAAGCTGGCGCCTTTCACGTGAGTTGGACTAGAAATATTCCTTTTGCTATACGCAGGGACTATAGTTATACACGAGGAATAGTCTAGTGAAGATAGGTCTATAAATACCCCCATGACTCTCCATGGTGGTGTGGAAGTTTAGTCTTTTTTCATTGTGTGACAATCCGTCAATTTATGGTTGATATTTTATTCTCAAATATTATTTGAAAATATTATTTTAATGATACAATATGAACTCACTTATTTTTTGGAAGAAATTTGGATTTACGTCTTGGAGTAGCATCGACTACGTCTAAACCGGAGGATTCAACGTTACGTGCTTACGTTTACATACACCGTCTTTGGTGACAGTCCGACATTTCAGAAAATAAATTTATCCGCGAATATTATTTTGGAGTTTTAAATTTATGTTGGTTCATAAACTCACAAATTTACGAGAAGAGATTAAGACTTACGATTTTATTTTAACGTCCTTTACGACTAAACCAGAAACCTTAGGATTACGTATTTACGTTTTCGAACTCCGTTTTTGATAAGACAATTTTTATTGGATTCGTTTTGTGACGTTGATTCATAATTTATAAAAACGTTTTTCGTAAAACGACCCGAGAGCACGCAAATCAAGAAAACTAGAATCGAGAAATACCCGTAAACTAGTGAGATGGGACAAAATATATTGTCCCACCCCACTAGCTTAAAAGGGACGGCCAAGACTAGGGACACCACATCAAAGATGTGGCACCCTTACACTTTATTAAGTTACACATGAAACTTAAGCTTACAAAGTAAGCTACTCTACCAACTAAACTAACAAAACCATTAAACATTACCATTCCTAACATGCAAAACCACTCTAAATTCTCTCATCTCCCTCTTCCTTGCCGTCCCAAAATCAAGAAGAAACACCCATTTGATCAAAATCAACCACAAAGTCTCATGTTATTCATATACATGTTGATGCCCTTTTGAAGCCCTATTGATTGGTGCAAGTTATAACATCCAAGGAGGAGTATTCATGGTGTCTTGGGGCTGATTTTCCACAAGGTGATCATAAAGATTGATGGTCTTGAAGATGGTGTTGGCTAAGCACAAGTTTCTCCATCAAAATCTATGTTTTGATCACAACCTACATCATCATGGTGGTATAAAGATTGTCCTCCTCATCTTCTTGTTATTTTGATTATGTAAACATGTATTTTATTTCCTATTGTATATGTATATGATGATTATATGATGATAAAAATGTTATGTGGGGATTTGTTGTTGATAAACATGATTAAAAAGGTGAAAAACCATAAGAAACAAGGTTAAAATCTTGGTTAAATTTGTTGGCTGTATAAAACAGTAAAGAAATAGGTCATGAACTGATAAAATGATGAAGTAAAATGGATTTACAGTAAGTTATGGGTCTTGTACACATGTGAGAGTTGGCCATGCAATGGAATCAAAGTAATGAGTGAGATATGATCAAAACAAGTTTAGGGTATAAATCTGAGGTTACTGTTTTGGACGATTTTTAGAAAATACTTAAAGGATGATTCAACAGTAGCTATACAAGAGTTAAATGTAGCACATATCATGTAGTTTATGTGATAAAAATTTGAGCTTCTATCTCCATATAGAACTCAAGATATGGAAGTTTTGGTGAAAGTGAAGATAAAAATCAGATTTTTGAAAAATAAAGTATAATACTATTATATAAGCACTCAAAATTATATTGTATAAAATGTAAAGTTAAAACCCACTAACTCGTGAATTTTATTTATATAAATATGTTAAAGGTTAAATAAGTGGAAATTTTATAAAAATGGTAACTTGTTAAGTTTTATAAGTTATAAAACTATAAACATGATTTTTACGACTTTTTCGGCTATTACCGTAAAATTAACGTTTTTCGCCAGATAAAATTTAGACGACCAAACCCGTCTAATGTAAAGTTTATAAAAGTCATATACTGATATATAAACATGTATAACAAGTAAAAACCGATAAAACCCGAACTATATAACATACGGACATTAACGGACTAAATTAACGTTATTGGACTAATAATTGGACTAAATAAGATAAACACTTATAAAAAAAAACTTATTGGGCTTAACCCATTTGGGCCCAACAAGGAAAGTATACATACTGATAATATAGGTATAAAAGGGATTAATACAAGTTAAGAACTTATAATAGGCTTATTGGACCTAAAACACGTAAATAGGTAAAACGAGAAAACTAGTATAAAAGTTATCAACACATAACTCTAAAATGAGTAAACGAGAATATGTAAACCCACTTGATCATCATATATATATAATAATCATATGTATACATAATTGATATTTTTATAAAGTCATTGGACAAACGTCTAAGACCGAGTATTATTTGTCTAGGTTTCCGTGATTGAAGCACGTACCGTACGTCCGAATTGCCGATAACCCGCCTTCCCATATCAACGTGAGTTCATAGCCTCGCACTCTTTTAAATGTTTTTATAAATGTTTTATAAACCCGCGAGGGAGATAACATGTTAGATTTTATAAAATAGGACACCATTTGTCCCGATTGTTTATTTATTGATTTTGGACCCGAATGATTGAATGACCCGATTGTATGACCCAATAAATGATTAAAGGACCCGATAGATGAAATTAAATGGATTATTAAAGTTAGGTTATGTCACTAAAAGTCCCATTAGCATGAATTGTGAACTACCGGGATTTGGTAGACGCTTATGCATTTAATAGTACTATTTGGGGACGATCACCCCAGTTCGCGCCTTGACGGTTGATCCCCGTCGTGCCACATTGATTGGTAAGCGAATTTATGTATGAGAAGATTTCCATAGCGTGACCTTTGTGACGACACGCTACTTTAGATGGGCAAAATTGGTATCGGGTTAGCTACCCGTTATTGGTTTAGTAAGGTAACAATGTCATGCGGCTTATAATAATCCAAAATTAACGAAATACTTATAGACGCTCCGAATTACGATGTATTGCTTGACTAGCAATACAGAGTCATATTATTGATATTATGTTTGTGTTTTGGTTTTCATAACCATATTCATATAACGGTTTTTGGCTTCATACAACGTCATAAGACGTATTGTATGATGTTTTTACGACATTGGCTCGTATAATGATTTTTAAGGCAAATGCCTATATTATGATTTTCGATAAAGATTTGTATAAAATGACTTTGGCTATTTTATGGCCTATTAAAATGATTTGTACAAAATGATTTTCAGTAATAATTTTATACTGATATTATATTGATGGATTTTATTAAACTCTATGAATTCACTCGGCGTTATCGCTGACCTTTTCTTTTAACATGTTTTGTCTCAGGTACTTGAAGGTAATTCTCGGGAAGACGACAAGAATTCATGGCCCGCACCTAAATAATATTTTCCCATTCAAATACTTTGTAAAACTTTGTATGTAATGTAATGACTTGGGACCGATGTAACTTTGATATTTATGAATGGAAATGATTTATTAATAAACGACGCGATTTTTATGCGTTGTCTATGATGTGAGTAATGTGTTATCCCATAACACCAACTAGTCTTCCGCTGTACTGTGTTGTATAAATTTGGGGGTGTTACAGTTTGGTATCAGATCTCTCGTTATAGAGAACGAAAGATTTATAAAACCAAGGTTTTGAATAAAACATTTCAAAATCTTTTAATTATAAACATTTTCTAAAAAATGTCTAAAAATCTTTTGACTATAACGGTGCCGAAGAATTCCCGAGTTACCGACAAGGCCAGATTGAGAAGTGTTATTTTAATATATATATAACTTGGATTATATATATATGATGTAATTTTTTTACATGATTGTTTGATGATTATTTTGATATTTATACGAGGTATTTATACACGTAGATTGTCATAAGAAACCCTAACTCCCCTAGTAAATTAATCTAATCTATTCTCGTAGGAATTCTAGCTATCCTAGATCTAAACCAAGTTGTGGATCTTTATGATCCCAACAAATGGTTGATATTCGTAGAAATGTAGATATTAGTTGATTGTGATATTGAAAAAGAATTGGCGAGATTAAATCTGATATCGATGTCATGACGATCCTTTCTTATAGAGTGGAGTTTGACAAAACGTTACCACCTAGAAAGATGTCATCTGAGTCGTTATCACCCAATTCTTAAAATTGAAATCGAAAGGGTGAACGTTGCACTTGAGGCTGTCATTGGAACCATTACCCAAAAGCCTCATGCCACTAATACCTTTCCGAGAAGTCTAATTGACTGATCGAGTCATTTCATATTAATGACTCATTTGATAATTGTTGTTGTAAGAACTAATAGGATTGGAATTAAGTGTTGATCATAATGAGCTTTTATTGCCCTTTTAAGGTTTATAAATAAGACTGAAAGTATTGGAAAATGAGGTAGGATATCGAATTGAGTATAAATTGATTGAAACTTGAATAAAGTAAAACTTAACCCGTATGGAATATGAGACTGTTAAGAGGAAATTATTAAGTCATGTGATTGAATTATAAGGTTTTAAATGATTGTTAGTTTGTGTTAAGGGTTGTTCCTAGGCCATTGTCCACTAATGAGGATGCCCAGTGTCCAATAAATAAATTGAAGAAATCTTCTTCTGAATTGAGACCGATGGATCTTTCGGGACATGTGGAACACCTAATGACTCTTGTAGATTAGTATTCATTGTGGTATCTTTTAAAAATCCCTAACTTAACTGAGATATCAGTTGGTAGGATGAGTTCTGAAAATTGTATGACATAGTGACACGTAATGTGTTACGGTACAATTTTGACTTGTTTGTGATTAATGAAAAAGACTACCTTTGATTGCTAAATTCTACATGTATCGATGTTATCTATCTTTTATTGCTTCATCCTAATGTACGCATTAGTGATGCAACCATTGAGCAAGTACTCATCTCTGTTTGAGTTACATTGTGGATTAATCTTTTTTAGTGCCATCGAGATCATGAACCTCATGATTATTTGGCTAAGCTCATTTCCTATTATATTGTAGTTAGTTCTTGGTGAACAAGCTTTCATCACTCTTCTGCAGATCACACATTGTTTTTATAAAGTTAAAACAGTATCCTTTGAGAAATTTAGTTTTCATCACAATAAGGATTATTCAAAGTAAGATTTATAATTGATTGATATCAAAATGAAGTTGTTTATGAAAAGCTTTGGAAACTTAATTATTTCAGTAACAAAGAAAATCTTTGTAAATATATTTTTGATTCTTATTTAAGAATAAAGCATGAAAATGTTTTTATTATATACACGATGATAAAATTTTGACGAACTGAGTATTGCATCGTTAATCTTGAAATTGTATATAGTTGCGCGCCTACATACAATTTGGAATGGACCATGCAAGGCTGATTAGTAGTCACCATAAAACTAATGAATAAACACTACATTTTCTTTGAAGATTGTGAAAGATTAAAATTTTTATGAGATCTGCAGAAGTGAAAAATAGGGACATATTGATAGGGACACCTACATATGTGCCTGTAGCATCTATTCTTCTGAGTTGAATTTACTCATCATTGGAAATTGTCTTATTTGACAATAGACAATTCTTTCTTGTCCAATTCTCCCGTATTGAGATTCTTAGGAAAAGTATCCGATTACCGAGTGTTGATACCCGACTGGATGTATTGACGTTCTTATCATTTCTTTTGATTTGATTTCATTTGAATGACCTGGGTAACGATCCGAGGAGCTTTCGAATGCGTACTCAAATTATGAAAACATGGGATATATTCATATTCGTTAAATGTTTTCGTTTGTATCTAATTTGAAATTCTCTCGCGTAGATTATGCGTTGACCTTACTCTTTTAATAGTAGTTGTGTATCCTAATATCCCTGAATTTGTGAAGGATTATGAATTATTATTAGTCTTTTGAGAAGTTCACATCTTATCGACGGCAATGAAACTGGAAAGTTGATAGTGCCAGTAGAATGGATTGATTGATTATGACATGACGACATTGTCTTAATTGATGGGAACTCGGATAGAATTCCCCTAAATGATAAGATGTTGATTATCAAAAGTGATCTAAATAATTCTTGACGGATGCCCGTATCCTGCATTTAGACTTGAGATTATACCGTGAATGGTTGTGAACTAGTTATAGATATTGTAATCTAGAAGAACCTAATATGAATGTATTAAAAGATGTTTATCTTATCTGAAACTTTAGGAGATATTTATTGGTAAATTTCCTAGACTTTTGCCATTAAGGCAAGTTGAAATTGGTATTGATTATATTTCCGGTGCTGTACTTGTGGCTTGTACACTGTACGTCAGCACCATCTGAATTTAAGGAATTACCGTACAACTGAGAGAGTTGTCAGAGAAAGATTTTATTCTACCAAGCCTGTCATCATGAAGAGCTATGGTGTTATCATTCCTTATATTTATAGATTACTGTGAACTGAGTAAATTGACAATCGAAAACGATATCCATAACTCGAAATGGAAGATTTGTTCGATCATTTACAAGGTTTTAGCGTATGTTTTAAAAGATTTGACCCGTGGCATGGTTATCATCAACTTCGAATCCGCGAAGAAGATTATTTATTCCAATAACTACATCCGGTACCTGTAATGAATATTATGAGTTTCGCGTGATGTCGTTTGGATTGACCAACACACATGTAGCATTCATAAATTTGGTGAATCACGTGTGTAGGCTGTAAATTGATAAATTCATGCTTGAGATTATTAAGGATCAATTGTTTGTATATAAGAATAATGAGTTAATAATTAGTTATAAATTGCCCTGAATTGGCTAAACAATGAAAACCTATACCTTAAATACTTAACATGTGATTAAGGACTTAATCCTTTATATGATTTAACCATGTGATTAATAGATAATGGAAGCTATATTGACTTTTCAAAGATTAGAACCATTAACGCTTAAGGATTAAAAACTTAATCCTTTACATAAAATGACCGTTGGATTAATAATGGTAAGATGTATGCATATAGACTCTTCAAAAATTAAGAGCCCTTTTAAGACTTTGGGTTTTACTAAAAAGAAAGTGCGAATATATTTTGATAAATGTTTTAACAAAGGATTTTAAGGGATTATTCCCTTATACACAAACCATTTAACTAAACTTCTGTTTAGGGGTAAATGTTTGTGTATATCTTAAGACAACTTAAGAAGGATTGAGTAAAACCATTTAAAACATGATTTGAATCTGAAACGATAATTTTTGCTTTTCAAACTAAGAAAACTTTGACCAAAGTATAAACAAAGGTTTTTTTTTCGAACATTTACGAATCTTATTAAATATTTTCGATAAATCAACAAAAATCTTGTTAATTAAATCCAAATTTATTTTGAACATTTTATATAATTGGTCGAACTAAGAAATTTAAACTTTTAACGTTTACGTTTCATGAAAAATTAAATAATTTTTGTTAATTTACATATAATAATTATCGACGCTTTAGACGCCGGATTGAGAAAAACTGATAAAAATGATAGTTGAGATGAAACTAAAACATAAAAGATATGAAGAAAGAATTTTGAATAAATACGGTTGTGATATTTATTTCATCAGGAAAGTGAACGTAATTACTGACGCATAATATAGAAAGAATATCTGAGTAAATTGTGGACATGATAATCACATCATCATGAGAAGTGAATATAGATACTGACGTATTATATAAAAAAAAAGATAAAGAACCAGTTAGGACATGTTCCTTAATAATGAAGGTGCAAAATAAATTGCCGAACGATATAAAAATAAACAATGTTTGTAAAAAGGATAATATGGATAATAAAAAGAGGTTCGCGGCTAATGTGAACCATTAAAAATTGAGAAGCCGATAGCATTAAATGTTTTAAAGGGCCGTTTATGGTTGCCTAAATATGGAAAATTGTGAGATATAGTTATGTTGGAATTTGTAAGTATAAGTATTATATGTATGTCATTTTTGACTAAAAGTATCTTTGTCTGAAGAAGTTGTACTGATGACGAATTATGAAGGCAGACATCGCCTCATACATTAGTAAACGTCTAGTTATTGCAAAGGTCATCATCTGAATTTGATTCGATTTGGGTCATCGTCGACAGACTGACCAAATCTGCTAATATCATTCTCGTTAATAATAGAATCTTGATGAAGAAATAGACTCTTTTATTTAAAGGAAGTTATATAAACATAGTGTGCCTGTATCGATCATCTATATATCAAGATTGTAACACTCTCATTTTTCGTATCGGTACAGCGGAAGGGTCTTTCAGAGTGTTACGGGATAGCACAATAACTCCAATCATAGACAACACATAAAAATGGTTGTACAAGGTTAAACAAACATTCATTCGATAAAAAGGTTTAAAAGTGCACAACAGGTCCCAAATTATACAGGTCATTAAGTTTACAAAACACAGATCGAATGAACATTTTTAATATTAAGTGTGGGCCATCAGAGTCGATCTCCATCCGGATTACCTTCAAGCACCTGAGATAGAAAACATGCAAAAATCATATCAGCGAATGCCGAGTGAATTCATAGAGTTTAATGAAAACCGTTATATAAAACAATCATTTACAATCATTTAAAATCAGAACACAAGTATAATATCGGAAGTAAGTCCACATATTGCTAGTCAGGCAATATATAAATCAAGCATACATCTGAAACCGTCCATGAGACCGTAGTCTCTATATTACCATGATAGGTAATATATTCATCGTTAATAGCGTCGTTATCGTTTATTATTTATGTCTTATATTGTATTAGGATACATGGTATCTGAATTAGGTTGTAGGATTATTATTAGCCGCATGACATTGTTACCTTACTGTGAAAACAGCGGGCCGCGAACCCGACAAACAATTTGCCCATCTAAGTTAGCATGTCGTCACAAAAATCACGCTATGGAATCTTCTCATACATAAATCCGCTTACCAATCAATGTGGTACGACGGGGATCAACCGTCAAGGCGCGGACTGGGGTGATCGTCCCCAAATAGTACTATCAAATGCATAAGCGTCTACCAAATCCCGGTAGTTCACAATTCATGCTAATGGGACTTTAAGTGACATAACCTAACTACTAATAATCCTTTTAGTCTCGAATATAGGGTCATAGCATCATTCGGGTCCATCTCATTTAGCATACAATCGGGACTACTTGTGTTCTATTTTTATAAAAATCTAGCATGTTATCTCCCTCGCGGGTTTACAAATCATTTTATAAAACATTTAAAAGAGTGCGAGGCTATGAACTCACGTTGTTAATGAAAGGCGGATTATCGGCTACGGGCGTGCTTCGGTCACGAAAACCTATATAAATAATAATCGGTCTTAGACTCGGTCCAATGACTTTTATCAAAATAACAATATACATATATATATGATTATTGTACATATGATGATGATCAAGTGGGTTTATAAGTCCTCATTTACTTATTTTAGTGTTTACGTTTTGGTAACGTCTTACTAGTTCACTAGTTTTATCGATTTTACCTATTTTAAGTTCATTAAGTCTTTTATAAGTTCTTTTACTTGTTTTTACCCATTTTATACCTATATGATCAGTATATATATCTTTCATGTTGGGCCCAAATGGGTTAAGCCCAAATAATTCTTTTTACAAGTTTTTATCTTATTAAGTCCAATTATTAGTCTAATGTGTTTAGTTAGCTCGTAAATGTCCGTAATTCTTATAGTTCGGGTTTTATCGGTTTTTACTTGTATTAGTTACTTATACATCAGTATAAAATTTTTATAAACTTTACATTAGACGGGTTTGGTCGTCTAAGTTTTATTTGATGAAAAACGTTAATTTCACGGCGATAGCCGAAAAAGTCGTAAAAATCAAGTTTATAGTTTTTATTACTTATAAATATTATTTTACCACCATTTATATAATTTACCCATTTAATTAACCTTTTATACATTTATATAATTAAGTTTCATAAGTTAGTGGGTTTATACTTTACATTTTATACATTATAAAGTGAGTGCTTATATAATAATAATAAACATTATTTCGAAAATCTGATTTTTAACTTCATGTTTACCATTTTTACCATATCTAGAGTTCTACAATGACTTAGAAGCTCATTTTTGGATGACAACTTCTTCATAATATGTGCTACATATAACTTAGTTATAGCTACTGCCCATTTTGAGTCTAAGTTGTCTTAACAGTCCCTACAAAACTGCTTATTCAGATTGTACCACCTAACTTGTTTTGATCATATCTCACTCATTATTTTGATTCCATTGCATGGCCAACTCTCACATGTGTATAACATCATCTACTTTACTGTAAATAGATCAAACCATGCATTTTTATCAGTTCATCATTTAGTTATCTACGTTTTTTATACAGCCAACTAATTAGACATGATTTTAGCTTCATATCTTATGGTTATCATCATTTTTAAGCATGTTTATCAACACTTGATCCCCACACAACATTTTTATCATCATATATACATCATACACATATACAAAATAAAAGAAAATACATTTTTTCTTTACAAAATAATAAGAGAAAAATGTAGAGGATGATCTTCTTTACCAATCCAAGTGGATTTCTTGTTTTAGGAAGGCAAGAACTTGATGAACACAACAAGTATCTCCAAGACCATCAAATATCAAGATCATATGTTGGAAAATCAGCCCTAGGACACAAGCAAATCACCTCCAAAGTTGGTTATATGGCCACCAAATGATCAAGGCTTCAAGGAAACACCTTAATAGGACTAGTAAACATGTGGTTTGTAGCTAGAAAAGATCAAGAATGGTGTTTGTTGTTTGATGTGGGACGGCACAAGGGTGGAGTAGAGAGAGTTTTTGGGGTGGATTGCATGGATGAAATGGTTAAATGAAAACCATTTGTTAGTTTTGTTAAGTTGGTGGAAGGGTTAGCTTAAAGTGTAAGCATAAGCTTACACTTGTGCAAGCTTAGCTAGAATTTGTGCCACCTAAGTGTGGTGTGTCACATATGCCGTCCCATATAAGCTAGTGGGATGGGGCAAAGTGTTTTGTCCCATCTCACTAGTTTACGGGTATTTCTCGATTCTAGTTTTCTCGATTTGCGTGCCCTCGGGTCGTTTTACGAAAAACGTTTTTATAAATTATGAATCACCGTCACAAAACGAATCCAATAAAAATTGTCTAATAAAAAACGGAGTTCAAAAACGTAAATACGTAATCCTAAGGTTTCCGGTTTAGTCGTAAAAGACGCCAAATTATGCACGTAAGCCCAAATTTAAATCCGTAAATTGTGAGTTCGTCAACCAACACAAAAATAAGTTTCAAAATATTATACGAGAAAATATTTAACTACCTGAAAATGTTAGATTTGTCACAAAGATCCTCGCTTCGCATGGAATTTCTAGAGATTTGCTTAAAAATCATTGAGAACGAACCTTGATGAGAGTACTATGTACCACCCCAATCGAAGGGACGAGGTAAAGTAACGATACAAAATACTATAAGCGATGTTCTATGTTTGAATGATTGACCTTTGGTAATAGACCGTATAATCGTTTTCCTTTGGAGAGATTATCATTGATAATCATCGTATTAGGATTGAGATCGAATCTTGTTAGGATCTAAATATTAGAGCATCTGTAAGCAAGAGTTGAGATGGAGACATCAGACATACACCCATAGTGAGTTGGACATGTCTCTTAGGTTTAAGGTTTCCTATGATGGCGAACCTATCCTTGCAAAATACCCGACCCGCGAGATCTGCAATGATTGTTGAAATTAGGATTTGATTATTAACTGCCGATAGTGGGCAGGAGGTTATGTGAATATGAAATGTAGATCTTGAAGTGCCAAATGGGTAGCGAAGTTGTGCCACAATTTTTAACGTTGGAAAAATGAATTCATGATCTGATAAATCATGGGATATAAGTCCCCGTTGTATGGGACCATTGAGATGATGTAAAAGTTGGGATTGAAAGGCATATAAGCTGGATCTACCCTAGGACTTCAAGAACCGCGTAAATTATGTTTCGTAAATCGAACTTGATGGAATATCTATCAAGTGAAATTATGATTATTCTTAGTAAAGCTTAGATCGGCGAAAAGTTGCATTCATCAGAAACCCGTGAACATCATGGATAGAGAAAGTAAGTCAACATTTAGCCTGATCTTATTCCTGTAGTTATGTTTGATGAAACTCGCGTATTGTAATGAATTACACTTGTGAGAAAAGATCGGATGTGGAGGAAATACCCACATGGCTTTAACTCTATAAGAAGCGAGGAGTAAGGTAAGATGATCTTTGAGGACAAAGATCCTGTTTAGGGGTAAATGCTGTGACAATCCGTCAATTTATGGTTGATATTTTATTCTCAAATATTATTTAAAAATATTATTTTAATGATACAATATGAACTCACTTATTTTTGGGAAGAAATTTGGATTTACGTCTTGGAGTAGCATCGACTACGTCTAAACCGGAGGATTCAACGTTACGTGCTTACGTTTACATACACCGTCTTTGGTGACAGTCCGACATTTCAGAAAATAAATTTATCCGCGAATATTATTTTGGAGTTTTAAATTTATGTTGGTTCATAAACTCACAAATTTACGAGAAGAGATTAAGACTTACGATTTTATTTTAACGTCTTTTACGACTAAACCAGAAACCTTAGGATTACGTATTTATGTTTTCGAACTCCGTTTTTGATAAGACAATTTTTATTGGATTCGTTTTGTGACGTTGATTCATAATTTATAAAAACATTTTTCGTAAAACGACCCGAGGGCACGCAAATCGAGAAAACTAGAATCGAGAAATACCCGTAAACTAGTGAGATGGGACAAAATACAGTGTCCCACCCCAGTAGCTTAAAAGGGACGGCCAAGACTAGGGACACCACATCAAAGATGTGGCACCCTTACACTTTATTAAGTTACACATGTAACTTAAGCTTACAAAGTAAGCTACTCTACCAATTAAACTAACAAAACCATTAAACATTACCATTCCTTCCATTCCTAACATGCAAAACCACTCTAAATTCTCTCATCTCCCTCTTCCTTGCCGTCCCAAAATAAAGAAGAAACACCCATTTGATCAAAATCAACCACAAAGTCTCATGTTATTCATATACATGTTGATGCCCTTTTGAAGCCCTATTGATTGGTGCAAGTTATAACATCCAAGGAGGAGTATTCATGGTGTCTTGGTTAAATTTGTTGGCTGTATAAAACATAAGACACAAGGTTAAAATCTTGGTTAAATTTGTTGGCTGTATAAAACAGTAAAGAAATAGGTCATGAACTGATAAAATGATGAAGTAGAATGGATTTATAGTAAGCTATGGGTCTTGTACACATGTGAGAGTTGGCCATGCAATGGAATCAAAGTAATGAGTGAGATATGATCAAAACAAGTTTAGGTTATAAATCTGAGGTTACTGTTTTGGACGATTTTTAGAAAATACTTAAAGATGATTCAACAGTAGCTATAGAAGAGTTAAATGTAGCACATATCATGTAGTTTATGTGATAAAAATTTGAGCTTCTATCCCCATATAGAACTCAAGATATGGAAGTTTTGGTGAAAGTGAAGATAAAAATCAGATTTTTGAAAAATAAAGTATAATACTATTATATAAGCACTCAAAATTATATTGTATAAAATGTAAAGTTAAAACCCACTAACTCATGAATTTTATTTATATAAATATGTTAAAGGTTAAATAAGTTGAAATTTTATAAAAATGGTAACTTGTTAAGTTTTATAAGTTATAAAACTATAAACATGATTTTTACGACTTTTTCGGCTATTGCCGTAAAATTAACGTTTTTCGCCAAATAAAACTTAGACGACCAAACCCTCTCTAATGTAAAGTTTATAAAAGTCATATACTGATATATAAACATGTATAACAAGTAAAAACCGATAAAACCCGAACTATATAACATACGGACATTAACGGACTAAATTAACGTTATTAGACTAATAATTGGACTAAATAAGATAAACACTTATAAAAAAAACTTATTGGGCTTAACCCATTTGGGCCCAACATAGAAAGTATACATACTGATAATATAGGTATAAAAGGGATTAATACAAGTTAAGAACTTATAATAGGCTTATTGGACCTAAAACACGTAAATAGGTAAAACGAGAAAACTAGTATAAAAGTTATCAACACATAACTCTAAAATGAGTAAACGAGAATATGTAAACCCACTTGATCATCATATATATATAATCATCATATGTATACATAATTGATATTTTTATAAAGTCATTGGACAAACGTCTAAGACCAAGTATTATTTGTCTAGGTTTCCGTGATTGAAGCACGTACTGTACGTCCGAATTGCCGATAACCCGCCTTCCCATATCAACGTGAGTTCATAGCCTCGCACTCTTTTAAATGTTTTTATAAATGTTTTATAAACCCGAGAGGGAGATAACATGTTAGATTTTATAAAATAGGACACCATTTGTCCCGATTGTTTATTTATTGATTTTGGACCCGAATGATTGAATGACCCGATTGTATGACCCGATAAATGATTAAAGGACCCGATAGATGAAATTAAATGGATTATTAAAGTTAGGTTATGTCACTAAAAGTCCCATTAGCATGAATTGTGAACTACCGGGATTTGGTAGACGATTATGCATTTAATAGTACTATTTGGGGACGATCACCCCAGTTCGCGCCTTAACGGTTGATCCCCGTCGTGCCACATTGATTGGTAAGCGAATTTATGTATGAGAAGGTTTCCATAGCGTGACCTTTGTGACGACACGCTACTTTAGATGGGCAAAATTGGTATCGGGTTAGCTACCCGTTGTTGGTTTAGTAAGGTAACAATGTCATGCGGCTTATAATAATCCAAAATTAACGAAATACTTATAGACGCTCCGAATTACGATGTATTGCCTGACTAGCAATACAGGGTCATATTATTGATATTATGTTTGTGTTTTGGTTTTCATAACCATATTCATATAACGGTTTTTGGTTTCATACAACGTCATAAGACGTATTGTATGATGTTTTTACGACATTGACTCGTATAATGATTTTTAAGGCAAATGCCTATATTATGATTTTCGATAAAGATTTGTATAAAATGACTTTGGCTATTTTATGGCCTATTAAAATGATTTGTACAAAATGATTTTCAGTAATAATTTTATACTAATACTATATTGATGGATTTTATTAAACTCTATGAATTCCCTCGGCGTTATCGCTGACCTTTTCTTTTAACATGTTTTGTCTCAGGTACTTGAAGGTAATTCTCGGGAAGACGACAAGAATTCATGGCCCGCACCTAAATAATATTTTTCCATTCAAATACTTTGTAAAACTTTGTATGTAATGTAATGACTTGGGACCGATGTAACTTTGATATTTATGAATGGAAACGATTTATTAATAAACGACGCGATTTTTATGCGTTGTCTATGATGTGAGTAATGTGCTATCCCGTAACACCAACTAGTCTTCCGCTGTACTGTGTTTTATAAATTTAGGGGTGTTACACATTGTTTTCATTTCACTTGAAATAAAACACACATCTTTTCTTTCACCTCTCTCTAACTTTCTCTCACTAGAACAACAGTGGCTAATATGTTCTTTGATCATCCCCGACCCCCCGATCCTAGGTGCTTTTTTGATGCTTGTCACCAGTGATTCTACCTTTGCTACCTCCAAAGGCTACTGGTCCACCTCTGAATTCTTCAAATTCAGCAAGGAAATCTTTATTTCCTGTCATGTGTCTTGAGCATCCACTATCTACTATAACTTTATCTTTTAATTCATCAATTAGATACCCCTGCACATAAACAAAATTTATTAGTTTTTAACAGGGACCCAAGCCACATTTGGCTCGGATATTGTGGGACCTACATACTTAAGAGTTTGATAGGTAGTTTTTCCAATGAGACTACACACACTCTTATTCTTCATGGTTCCAGTTAAATAATCAAAGAAATGAGTAGGTTTGTTGTCTTTGAACCTTTTTGGCTTAATTACTGTTTTAGCAGTTGATATGAGTGAAATTACTCATATCATTTATATTATTAAATGAGCTTAAAATGCATAAAATGTATGAATATTTTATTGTATATGCATGTTTTATTGTTTCGTGTGTGGAGGTACCAAGATCACAAAAACCGGCAAAATCGACACGGGATTTGAAGACTATATCAAGGCCAAAAGTCAAGTTCGTTTTCATTCATGGATGTATTTAACTTTATCAAAGTTATTGGGCCTTTGTGAGACCCACATTTGGTTAATGGGCATGAAAGCCCAAATAAATGGTTACATTTGATTAGGGTTATTATTTACAAACCCAAATCAAAAGGCCCAAAACAATAACGATGGAAGATTATACGTTTGGGGCCCAAGATTGGCAAAAGCCCATTACAAAATTATTAAGGGACGAAGGATGTTATATGTTTGGATGGGTTCAAATTAAATCCCATCACAATAATGGGACGGTGGAAAAAAACGGTTATTTAACCTTTTTGGTCAAAACTTTTCGTCAAAAAACAAAGATAACAAAGAAAAGAATAGAGACGCGAGTGAAAGAAAGAAAATATGGAAGAACTACCCAGCCAAGAACCCTAGATAAATTGGGGGTTTCCTTTTCATCAACAATTGAATCACACGCGCCTAAATAATTCCCAAGTTTTTAGGAGATGAAGATGCTGTTACCAAAGATCCAGCGTGGCACCTACTCTTGTCACATCTCTCTTCCTATTGGTCCATTTTCTGCAATCCAGTGAGAGAGCCAATGATTATCCTCCACCTAGGCACCAAACTAACACAACTAGCACACCTTGTGCCACGGTGGCAATCCGTGTGGACAAGGGCGTTTTTCAGCCTTTGGATGATATCAAGAAAGAAAGAGAAGGCAGAGGAGAAGATCTAAGGGCCAAGAATCAATCTCCATCAACCACCCACCCCCTTGGGTTCTCCTATAAATACCCCTGGTTTTACTTGTATTTTTATCCATTTTTCTTTCTTTAGAGTTATAATGTCAAATTTAATTTAGATGTAATTTTCTTTTTAATAGTATTATAATGAATTTTATGAGTTAATAAAAGTTTTGTTTTCAGTCTAATATTTCTTTTACTACGTTGGTTTATTTTTGGTGAAGTAATTACTGTTTGAATCTATATTAAACTAACAATATAATTAAAAAATATTATTTGTTTAAGCTTTTATCATAGCTTAATCGAATAATTAAAGTTAGAAATAGGGATAATACATCTACCCCACTGGTAGATGTTTAAGACTGAAGCTGCTGGTTCGAATAGGTGTATTGTAGTTCGTGATATTAGTAATAGAGGTTTGATGTTTAATGGTGGTTCGAGAATGGTGGTTCTAGGAGCTTTGGTGTCGATTTAAAGTCTTAAGGTGGCTCGGCAACTTACCTTCTACCCAACGGATATCTTCGATTCATGGTTAAGCTCTGTTTCATTATTTTTGCATTATTAGTGTAAAAATATTTAGTTAGATTATTACTTTTTGTTATTTGAAGTTTGATATATCTGCTTATGTTATTGATGAATGAATCTAATTTGATTTGGATTTTATGTTAATATTTGAGTTAGATGTTATGCTGTTATAGATGTTATGAATTTTTGGATTGCTGATTTGAATTTAAAAGCTGAAATTGGGTCTGCTTATGCTTATGATGATGGATCTGTTTGATGTTGATATGTTTGATAATTTGACATGCTGTTGCGTTTTGATAACTTGGAATCTGAGTTTTAACCTGCTAATGTATTGCTAGATGTGATTTGTTTTTTATTTTACTTATTTTAGTCTGCTGATATTGTTAATTGTTCTGCTTACTGATTGTCTGTTATAGAAGTTTGTAGATTCGGGTATAATTGTTGAGTTTAGTCACTGTATTGGTGTAATTTGTTTTATCAGTTTTGATCTTGTTACTGCTTTGATTTCGAGATTGGCATTTCTGAGTTGAAAGTTTGAGACTGAATGTCTTGTCTGGACTAATTATATTTGGTATTGATTTGGCTGAATTTTGAGGTTGCTGTATTTTGTGATTTTTAGTTATTTTGTTTTAATTTACTATTTCATCTGGATAATAAATTGTTTTACTGTTATAAATCTGCTTTATCATACTTATGTAACTACTTAATACATATCATCTTACTGTATTATTGAAGTAAATTTTAGACTATCCCAAAATAAATAAAATCAAAAAGTTGTCCTCAGGGGGTCTCGAACTCGAGACCTCCCCCTTAACTGTTCAACGCTTTAACCATCTGTGCTGATGGTTTAATTTGTTTATTAGTTGCACTTGGAATTTGATATACATTAGTTTTCGAACTGTCATTTTAATATATAACAACTTGTTTTTTTACATTGATAATTTTATATCTTAAATAAATCTTTTAATTAAACTTTTATTTACATTTTTTTAAATATAAAAAAATTAAAAAATAAAAAGGGTTTTTATTAATTTGTTAAAGATTAAATTTTTAAAATTACATAATAATTTTAGTTGTAAAAAGTGTTTAAATAATTTAGTTTCATTTTAATTAGTTAAAAAATAAATAAATAAATAAAGTTTAAAAATAAAAATAAATATCTTTAAAATTAATATTGTTTTAAATAGTATTGTTTTAATAATTTTGTTTAAATAGTTTTGTTGAATTAAAAAGTAAAAGTAAAGAAGTTATATAGATTTAATTTGCCTTTTAGATTTTAAATTAGGTAGACGATTCATGCACTATAAGTTTAAAATTTGTAGGATTATTTTAGATAAAACCGAAACCAAATTCAAATCAATTGTCCTAATCAAATCGAATGTCTCAAATTCACAATTTCCTTGTGTACAACAAACCGGGATCACTTCGTGTTTAATTAATCCATCTTTAGCTTATTTATGGATTATTACTTTTTCCTAAAGGTAATTTCCTAAATTTGCTCTATAACGTATTATATTAAAATATACCGACACTTTCCCGCTACATCAAAAATTTTCGCCCCGCTGCCGAGGATTTTGTGTACGATTCTTTCGTGGAGATTTGTTGATCGTTGATTTGAAGACCCTTTCCCTCAGAAAGTTTTGTTATTTTTCTATATATATAGTATATATCATTTTTCGTGTATTTTGTGATTATTATATTGTATTATGAAGAACAATAAATTCACCTACTTCCAAAAGCGTGAAAACGTAAACCTTAGTTGGGATTTCATCACCTAGCTATTGTATTCGAATCCAAACGAAAAATAAAGGCAAAATAGATAAATACTAATAAAAAGTTTGAACTCGATTTATACAAACTATAAGGTGGGTATAAGGCGACGAGCTATAAAAGGCCGTCTAAGGAAAAAGGTTTTTAAGTGCTTTGTGCCACCTTGTTTTCCCGCTTGCTTGTGCGTGTATTGAGAGGGACGACCAATTATTGGTTTGCCAACTCAAGTAGTAATAAATCTTATTTTTGTTTGCACCTCGATACGTTTAGGTTTTCACCAACGTTTCAAAGTCGACCGAGGGTAATTTACTTCCATAGTAATTATCCTTACTCCTTATTTTTATCAATCTTTGATTGAGCAATACCAAATAAAAATACAAAAAAATAATCTTCTTCTAATCTATTTTCTTTTCTTAAACCCTCTAAATTCTCGTCATTTTAGTTTATGCAATTACGTTCTACTCGTCTTTTGATTAATCACGATAGGCTTGAAAACATTCCTCGTAGAAATAGAAATCGTCAACAACAAGTAGTGGAACACGAGCTTCCACCTATTGTTGTTAATATGGCCGATAACCGAACAATGGAGGAATTGCTCCGTGCACCTACCGAAGGGTACGGGGAAGCAATCATTGTGCCGCTATTTTAGCGGATCATTATGAGATTAAGACGGGTCTTTTATCACTCATTCGTGCCGACCAATTTCGAGGCAATGAGACCGATAACCCGCATTCTCACATTTGGAGTTTTCTTCGTATCACCTCGACTCTCAAGTTTAGAGATATGCCGAATGATGCGATTAAGCTCATGCTTTTTCCGTACTCGCTCTAGGGGAATGCTAAGCGTTGGTATGAAAAGGAACCACCAGGTTCGATTTTGACATGAGACGATCTAGTGTCTAATTTCATGAATTATTTCTTTCCACCATCCAAAACAACTCACTTTAAGAACGAAATAACTAGATTTGAACAAAAAGTGCATGAATCTTTTGGAGATGCTTGGGAAAGGTTTAAGGATTTGTTGAGACAATGTCCACACAACGGTTTCACGGAGTTACACCAAATAAATACTTATGCTTGTTCAACCACGGGGTTTGATCAAGCTAGTGCTTTTGCCGCGACGGGAACTTATGGCCCTAACGGTCAAGCTCCTCGTCAAAACCATGTTGCTCCATCGGTTCAAAATAGATACAACAATGGAAACAATGGGAATAATTTTAACCGTGGGTAACCAAGGGAACTTTAATCAAGGAAATGGATTCATGGCAATCAAAACAATCAAGGTTTTCAAAACAATAATCAAAATGATTTGTTAAGCTACATCAAAACAAATGTGGCAAATTTGAAAGCTTTTCAAAATAATCTTCAAGGACAAATGAACACTTTGAAACTCGATTTTCAAAATTCGATTAATGGGCAAAATAACAAGATTGAGCTTAACCAACAAAGATTAGAGCAAAACCAAAACCGTATTGAGGGAAATCAAGCTAATTTTGAGAACAAGATACTTTAGATGTTTGAAGCAATAATGAACAAACCTTCCTCTTCTTTGGGTGGCTTACCTAGCAACACCATTCCAAACCCGAAGGGTGAGATGAAAGCTATAACCACACGTAGTGGGAAGGCTTTAGACGGACCTTTGCTTCCACATGTTAGTACCTCTCCGGTGAGGGAAGTGTAGCAAGAACCCAAGGTGGTTAAAGAAAAGGAAATTCTTATTGCACCAAAGGTAGACCAATAGCCTATTCCGGAACCCGAGCTTCCGAAGACTAAACCAACACTACCCTACCCGTCGAGACTTAACCAAGAGAAGCTCTGCGAAAAATCCAATGCTCAGATGTCCGTGTTTCTTGAGATGTTTAATAATTTTCATATTAATGTTAGTTTCGCGGATGCATTGCTTTACATGTCTAAGTTTGCTTCAACGATAAAAAATTTGATGAACGACAAAGGGAAACTGGTTAAAGTGTCTACATCTTTAGATGCTAATTGTTCTGCGGTTCTTACACAAAAGCTTCTCGAAAAGCTTGGAGACCCGGGCACGTTTCTTATACCATGTGATTTCCCTAATATGGAAGAATGCTTAGCATTATCCGATCTTGGCGCTAGCATTAATTTGATGCCTCTTTCCGTGTGGAAAAGGTTATCACTTCCCGAGCTTACGCCTGTTAAGATGACTCTCGATCTTGCGGATCGATCGACTGCAATTCCAAAAGGAATAGACGATGATGTGTTTGTCAATGTAGGGAAACTCGTCTTTCCAACGGATTTTGTGGTTTGAGATTATCCGGAAGATTCTCGTGTACCTCTTATTTTGGGAAGACCGTTTTTAATGACGGCTAGTGCTTTAGTTATGAAAGCGGGGAAATTAACTTTACGTGTTGATGATGAAAATATCACGTTTTATATTGGTCATATCTCGAGATATTCTTCCAAGTACTACGAGGAATCAATCAGTCAAATCGATGTGATTGATGTTGCTAGTGAAGAAGTTTCGCAAGATATGCTTGGCTTTTCGGATATTTCCAAAAGTGGCAATCCCACTACGTCGAATCCGATTATCTCTTTAGCTACACCTCCACTCACTCCATCTGAGGGAGGGGACTTCGTTCTAGAAGAGCTCGAGGATAATATTCGTTCCAAAATCGATAAGGAAATTGATGATTACCTTAGCACACCATTCGATGCTAGTGAGTTTGATAATGAGAATTTCGATCCGGAAGGAGATATTGCTTTAATTGAAAAGTTGTTGAATATGGACCCATTTTCACTCCCTCCGATGGACTTAAAAGTAGTGAACGAAAATGAAACCAAAGTGAAAACTTCTCTTGAAGAAGCACCCGAATTAGAACTTAAGGATCTTCCCCCTCATTTGGAGTATGCTTTTCTTAAGGGAACGGATAAATTACCTGTAAAACCCGTAAAAATAAGGTCATAATTTAATTCTATTTTTAATTATTTTGAAGTATTTTATAACGTTAAATATTATTATGTTTAACGGTTTAAGTTGAAACCGATATTAAATATGTTATTTTAATATTTTGACGAGTAACGAGGACTACTAGTGATCGCGATACCGACGGATGCCTAAAATTTTATATTTTAATATCGATCGTTTCGATATTTAATATTTTCGACGATATCATTTTAATTACGTATCGAGTCGTTATATTATTATTTTTCGTGTGCGTTTAAACTTTTAAGTATTTTTACGAAACCCGAGTCCCGTAAATATTTGTAAAATTGACTTTTAGTCATTTCCCGCTTTTTAACTAATACTTACATTTTGAACCAAAATTATCACAAATTGGCAAAAACTACCCTAACTCCACACTATATATAACATTTCCACTTACACTTTTACACATATAACAATTTTTAAAATAAAAACACAACCACTACACCTCTCTTTCTCTTCTTTGCCATACAACACCAAGAACACCACACCAAATCTTTCAATTTTCATGATTATCTTGTTTGAATCTTCCAAAACAAATCAAAGTCCCATCCTTAGAATTTAAAGGGCTACATTTTGGTACAAAATTTAGCTACATGCATCAAGTTTTATTTTTTTTGATTTGTTAGATGGAGATTTTGATCATGCATGTGTAAGTAGTGATGATCAAATAGTGTTTATGCTATGTTTTTGTTAAAAAGTTGTTTTTAATTTTTGGGTTTTTAATTTTGATGATGATGCAAGTGTTAGGAATGGTGTATGATGATATTAGAGTATTGGAATGACCATTTCTATGGTTGGTTTTGGTCAAAAAGTTGATTTTGTACAAGATTTTGGTATCCATTTTATAGCAGTAGGTAAACTGAAAAATCCGAAATTTTATGTTTTGAAAATGACTTAACTTATTGCCTAAGGTTGTAGATAATTTCCTTAGCTTCGATTTGATATAAGGTAGAGATTCTAGCTCAAAACGAGCGCGAAGTTATGATGTTTTGAATAATCGTGTACCGGGAGACGAGTATCGACACTACATATAGTTGTTGTCGATATTTGGATCGAATCTCGGGGACTATAAAATGAGTTTCAAAATGATTCAAGGGCTGTTCTCAGGCTCCAAGTTTAGCATTTTGAGTCTATTTTTAGAATCAAGTGGCGGTTTTACAAACGGAGTTGTTTAGAATGGTGAAAATGGTTTCGTAAGTCAAGGTCGCTAAACTGTCCGGATTTTGTGATTCAAAGATGAGTCGGGCAGGGAACTTTAGAAGTTAAATCTTATGATGGGCTCTTGGGAGGACTTTCTACATATAGTAAGTGAGTTCTCTGAGTAGTATCATAAAAAGTTGATGTGTCTAAGTATGGGAAAACGTCTTGGACATTCGGTATGTTCCGGCAGATTTTTATTAAAGGCATATAATAATAAAATGAATATATAGGAGAGTACAATAGAACCACTTGCATCGTTTTCTCTCGAGTTGTCGTGATTTTATACTTGAGTTTGATTTTATTAAGTATCATTTATTTCTCGAGTCTATTATTATTAAACGCACCTCATTTGATAGGTTGCGGTTCTCGTGTTTGAAAGGCATCATCTATCGTCGGCGATCGTCTCATTACCACTATCGGCTAAGGTGAGTCTATAGCCTTGCTTTATACTAGTTATTAAATGATTTTAAACCCGCGAGGGGGAATACATGTTTTATAAACTTAGAACACAAGATTTTTATGGTATGCTTTGTCCCTCTATGAATGGACCCGTGGTTGCCTTTAAATTGCATTAAGTGATTGCCTTTGTTAAAACCTCAATTATGGACCGTTAATTAACCTATGATGGGTTAACCGCTAGTACAATTAATAGATCTATGGGGGAAGCCGCCCCGGTTCAGTTTTTGTGGACTTGTCATAGAAGCTTAGGCCCGACCTCCACACTGTTTGAGCATATTGTATTGAGAAGTCAGGTATACGGCAATGTACCAATAATCTGGAGGTAACCGACAATTAATAAATCTCTCGTCTTATTAGACTGATATGGGAGTGTCTAAGGGCTCGGTTCCATGAGCTTATTGCAATTTATGTTATATACAATTATCATTGTTGATGCAAATTATTTTGATGCTTATAAGCATGCCACAAACTTATAATCTTTGCTTGTGTTCAAATTGATTACATAAAGCTATAGATTCACTCGGCATTTTTGCTGATGTTTTACTCACATGTATTTCAGGTAATCAGGAAGGGTGAAGCTTGGAAGCCACGGGAATGAATGTTGTGCACTACTTTAAAATATAAACTCTTTGAATATTTGTCGTTCCTTTTGTTCAAAACAATTTATTGTTTTGGTTGTACTTTGGTTACGATGTCTTGGGACTACGCTACTCTGACAAATGTTTTAGGAACGATAAATCTAAAACGTCTCTTTTCGAGTCGTTCTTTATAAATTATGTGTTGTTGTATCATTGTTTAGCACCCAAAGATGTATTCCGCTGCGTGTAAATTTGGGGGGTGTTAAAGATTGGTACCAGAGCCATGAGTTATAGAGAACTAGGTCTTTTTCTAAAAACCTAAACTATAACTGTCGGTTTTATTTTTCAAAGAGTCGGTGCACATGATTTCGCGTGACTTCAGGTTCAAGCTACTTCTGGGATTACAACTTTAGTATACATTATTATGTATGCCTTATTGCTAAGTATTTCTAAATAAATACTATAATCCTTTATCGATATATATTTATGTCGTTAAACTTTTCGATAAAAGTTTATCATTTATTAATGATTAACTTAAATAAATACATTGAATTTTCAAGATCTTTCTGTATTTATTTTTGAAGTATTTAAATTACTTTTATTGCAAAAATTTTATATTATGACCTTACATACCTTCATCTGCGCGCGTTACTTTCATTGTTTAACCCTTTGTGATATCTATATATATATTCAAATCGTCTTCCGGCTATTTGTGCTTGGACGTCTTTTAACGTAGTCTCTAGACCATTGTGTAGCTCAATGTGTCCTTGGAATAGACTAACCGCTATTGTGTGAGTCACACATTTTGAAACATTTCCTATAATCGTGTTGAATAATATCATGGTTTTTCATAATATTTTGTTGATTTTATTATCGTTTTACACGACATGCGAAGATTTAATTCATTGACATTTATATGTATCAACTCCGAAGTGTATTGTTCGCTTATATCTTGGTAACGTCATTCACCGTTTTGCTTCCTAATTTCGTGTTGAATACCTTGAAGCATCTTTTGTCATTTATTATACTATATTTTTATTTAATGCTCATATTGAGATTTTTTTTCTTTTTCATTGTTGTAAAATCCACAAGACATGTGTGTATATATAAATATTTTGAGCCGTTAGGAAGTGTCGAAAAATATATTTAATGGAGAAACTGCTGGGGCAGTATAAACAGGTAAAAAATTAAAAGTAAAACCTGTGTTTTTAAAATAAAATAGTCAAACCTGCACAGAACTTGCAGGGGTATTTTGGTCATTTTACATTGGGTTTCAGGTCTCGGGTAAAACTAGAAAGTCGTCTGAAACGTCGTTTTGCATCAAAATGCTTTAGACTCCGAGTCTTGGAGATGTTGTTTATCGGGTCAATTAATCGGCTTATATTAAAAAGTTCAATCTGATAAAAAAATAAAAAAAAATAAAAAAAAATAAAAAAATTCAGAACATGAGTTTTAAATGTTTCTAAGCTGTTTTGATTTCATTTGAGATCGTAAAATTTTAGCGAATATTATTTTACAACTAACTAATACTAGTTGCATGTGAAAATGTTTAAAAATAGAAACATTACAAGATTAGCAATTACCGGATTAATGGTGTAATTTGAAAATGAATAATATACTTTCTTAAAAGCATGTTGTGTCGAGTGTCTTACGTAGAATACACATATGGATTGATTTATTCTTTTATATATATGACTCATTTGTCATTCGATGTTATTTTATTTTTATTTTCTTCTAACCTTCCACTGATTTGGGTTGAGTTTTGAAGTTTGTCTTCACATTCTTTGTCGACATTCTTATCACGTGTCTCGTGGCGTTTCCGTCTAAACCTTATAACCTTTTGGAACCTTAACAACTTGTAACCATTTCATTGATTGTTTTATGAGCTACTATTTGCCACTTTTTGCAAACCTTTGACTACTTTATACGTTGTCGTAATGTCACATTATTAATAAATCTGATATTGTTTTACGATTATTTTCACTAATTGTTTTTACTTTGGTCTTATAAACTACTTTTCGTAACATTAAAAGTTGCTTATTGAGTATCTCACAAATTACTTGTATCCTATAAATTATGAACTATTTTTAAATTCCATTTTACAAATGGCATGGTTTATATAAACATAAGAAACGTAATACTTCTCGACGAAACGGAGCACTGCATTGCTAGCCCTAAATTATACATGGCCTGATCACCTATGTCTAATTTAGAAGGAGCCATGCTAGGCTGAATAGCAGTCACCTTAAAAATCTTGATAATAAAGAACTTTTTACTTGTAATTATGATAAATATAAATAAAACGAAATAAATTGAAAGGAAGTTTTGAAAACCTTTATATTTTATGCAAGTAGCACAATTTCTATGCATCCGCATATGTTTTCTTACCTTTTGTTAAACGAATTACGTGATTATAAGTACGTTTTTACTCGATGATTGTTTTTCCACTTGTTACTTCATTTTATCTTATAACTAATTTCTTTTGACCGTTCGTCAAATTACTGACTGTTGATAAATTACTTGAAAATCTCGATGTTTTATCCTTCCTTCTCGTCCAATGTTCTTTATGCGATTTTATAGATCTTTGGAATGTCTCCGCACGTGAATAATGAATTATCACTAGAGTAATTTCCGTATATCCGGGATGACGTCCGTCACTCTCATTTATCTCGAAATCCACTCTTGTGAACCGTGCTTTGACTTCTCTCTTTAAACACTAACATCGTTCATTTGATTTGTTTTAATTACAAGTGATTATTAGGAATTTTATTTATTAAAATTTTTGTATGGATCTTATTTCCGATCATGTATCGACCACCGCTAAGTTAACGAGCTGATATTGGTGAACCATCAACCGCACTAACAAAATTTACAACTTGTTTAATCTATTATTTCTTATCGTCTTACCATCGACGCCTTTATTTTATTATTCTCTTTAAGAATTCATACGACATTTGTTTCGTTCCGTTTTGTACCGCTAATTTCGTACTAATTGTTGACCATTATTCCCATTCGTATTCGTTTGTTATTTTGTCACATTTCAAAACCCGAATATATCCCATGTTTATTTTGAAATAATAAACACCTTTATGTATTTCTACAACGTATTATAAATTATTTTTTTTTATGGAACTTTTATACATTTTTTCAATGACTTTCAATTATCAAAATAACCATCACAAGTAAAAGGTCAAATTTATACATCATATTTTATATAACTAAAACTAATGTTTAAAATAAAATTATGTTCTACCTTTTGAACTAATTGACATATCATACTTTACTTTAAATGTAATGAAATTATCGGTTTAACTTATATTCCTAATAGTGATTTGATTTGGAAATTATATTTTCTAATTGTAACCATCAGTATGAGTTTAATTAATAAATTCATGTCATTCTTTCAAAGTTTCTTAAGATAACCAAAATAAATTATGAAGCTATTTAACTCCTATTTTGATATATCATCCTTATCAAGAAAGTACCTCGACTGAGTTTTAAGGTAATACCAAATCCGGGACGGATAATTGTGACAAATGTTATTTTAATGATAATGTATAATTTATTCTTTGCTCTCATTTTTCTAGTATTGTGATTTATTATGTTTTACGGTTACGTGATTCGAGATCCCTCGTCGATCGTAAACCTTAAATCATTTTACCACATCTTTTCCGTTTATGCGTTTATTGAATTCATTTTTATCTCGTTCTATTCCTCTTATTGAAGATCACTATTTTATTCTGAGTTTAAAATGAATCTTGGGAAGCAGTGTATAAGAAGAAACGATAAGTGTCACCAGGATTTATGCGTGTACTTGTGGAATGATTGAGGACCGAATCTCTTAATAAGTGGAGTTAATAAATTCGTTACAACCTCGAGGAGTATGTTGAAGCCGACACCGCAAGTGGAAAGACTCTTGAGATCAAGTGGTTATTATCAAGGGTTCGTTCAAGGTTTTCTCGATGATTAACGGTGGAGATCTATACTCGATGTTTATGTTCGACCTTTTCTTTTATGTACTTATATGGTGTGTGATCTAGTCAAATGATCGTAAGTTGTGAGAACTTGAGACGGCATCATCCGATGACGTCTGATCATGTAGAACACATATTATGTAATATCTTTTTGACTTTCAACGACGATGTTCATTGAGTTTTTGAATGCGCGTTGGCGAAAGTGAGATGATGTCTTTGTATTATCTTTTGAGTAGGGACCCGCGTGTAAGCACCCTGTGATGACGAAAATGTTTTTCTTGTTAGTTCTTTTTGATGTGTGTCCATGGCTATCTGGCCAGTGGCTATCCTTTAAATTGCAACATTCTTTTTAACTGGACTTACCCGAATATCCTGTCACCTATTCTTGTCGTCGAATGAGCTTCGTGTGATTCATAAAATTTTCATGTGTCGAACTTGACGGGTGACTGGTGGATAAGGATTTATTTATTCCTTTTTGGTGAGATACCACTTGACGACAAGTTGCGTTTTGTAAAAGAACCAGTGGAGATCGTGGATCAAGATTCACGTAGGAACGTGAAGACTTCTTTATAAGGAATGCCCTCATCCTTCCGGGTAGTGAACAACTCGTGTACGAGGAGAGTTGAGCGCCGGGACGTCGCTCCCTTAAGGTGGTGAGGATGTAAAACCCGTAAAAATAAGGTCATAATTTAATTCTATTTTTAATTATTTTGAAGTATTTTATAACGTTAAATATTATTATGTTTAACGGTTTAAGTTGAAACCGATATTAAATATTATATTTTAATATTTTGACGAGTAACGAGGACTACTAGTGATCGCGATACCGACGGATGCCTAAAATTTTATATTTTAATATCGATCGTTTCGATATTTAATATTTTCGACGATATCATTTTAATTACGTATCGAGTCGTTATATTTGAAAGTCCCTAATCAATGCAAGAAACCCTAATCTTAACTTAATTAACACAAGGTATTACTTTTTAAACGTAATCTTATTATTGTATAATAAAGAATTACAAGTGTTATGGATAACACCGTTTGATGACAATGTGTTGCGCACACTTTGAACAACAATAAACCCTAACTTATGAATACAGTCGTAGCTGTTTGATTCACTAAGTTATACGCACTAATGTTCTTAATATCTCAAAGTGTTGAACATTAATGCATGGATACACATCCTATTTATAGTGTTACAAGTTTGACTTAAACAGTACTTGATGTTGACTACACAAGCTTTTACAAGTTCCCACATCAGTCACATGATGTCCTTCTATTCTTGGTAGTCTTCCATTATGCTTTAAGGAACAGTTGTCAAAAACAGTTTCCTTATTCTTCATAGTCTCGAACACACAAATGGCATGTCCAAAGTGTGCTGAGAGTTATCAGGGTATTGCCACCCCTGTTAACTCTCAACCCCTCAGAGTCCCTGATACATCTTGGCTGTTATCCATCACAGCCAAGGAGTATGTCTTCAGGTAATCTTCGACTTCCCTGACAATGTCTCTGACATGGACTCCTCTGAGGTTGCTCACAGAGACTTGGATCTCTGTGAGTCTTGCGAAACTTGCCTGCCTCCTAGGCACAGGCAAGGGACTATCTATCAGCCTAATTATGTTTAAATCAATGATCAGGGAATCTAATAAGTTTAGATTCCCAACAATCTCCCCCTATTTAAACATAAATAATGCTAGATCTAACTAAGTTAAGGTAATTGAGTTTAACAGCTTCTTCTTACACATAACAGATCTAAACAAACATACCTCATGATTTTATTAAGACTTAAAGAAAATTACAAGTTCATTACATAAGTAAAATAAAAGATGAAGGTAAAAAGGGCTGAGACCGTCTTCAATAGTCATCATTTTTTATTCTTTCTTCAGCTTCGGCCACGTCTAATCTGTTATCAATTTCATCCTGCAAAGTCTTTGCAAACTTCTTGGAATACTCTGTGTTGATCTTGAGACACTTCTTGTGACAGAGTAGCTGAATAGTTGAAGCCAAGCACATCTCATCTTCCCTCTGAAAAGCATACTGGCAAGCCTTGTTCATAAATGCCATTCCTCTTTCAGGCTCTGAGTATGTTTGACCATCAACAGGGCCAACAATACCATTTGGAAGGATCAAATCCCTGTGCATACCATCCACATGAACATCTTCAGTAACAAAAGTTTCATTAACAATTTGTGAAATTCTTCTTCTTTTGTTGCCTGTCTTTGGGGGTTCTTGTTCAAAAAGCTGTGGTGGGGGATCAATCTTGAGTTTGGCTGCTGTTTCCTTGATCCAGTTAAACTTAGCCTTAAGAGTTTTAAGCAGAAGGAAATTTGCCTGTCCAGACTTTTTGGCAGCTAAGGCTTCGAGTTCAAACCATTCTGATAACCCAAGTGTCTTTAACATGAAGTTGTCAAACACATCCATATTCCTCTGTTGGTTTTCCCTCCATAAGATCATATGTGGGGTGTTTGTGGATTTATGAATGGTGTATTTAAACTTGGTTATCTTGCCAGCAGCATACCTGTTGTTCACGTAGGCATCATAGTCAGCTTTGACTTTCTTTAAGGCCTCAGCGCGTTTTATTTCCATTTCCCTCAACCTTTGTTTTTGTTTTTCTCTTTCAGGTGGTGTCATCTTCCTCAGAGTCGCTTCATTTAATTCTTTGGCTGTCTTGAGTTCACTTAATTATTTGAATTCTTCAGCCTGTTGCTCAATTTCTTCAGGGGTCAAAGGAATCTCATCGGAAGGTGTAAAGGTTGAGAAATGTGAAAGGTCTGTAGTGGATCCTCCTGTCTCTAGCATCACAGCTATCTTCTTAAGTTTGGTATCTGTGTCAACCAAAACTATCTCCTTTCCTTTCTTCGAGACAGAGGACTCCACACTTATGTTTTTCAAAACATCAGCTCTTTTGAGAAACGCTGTCTGAGCCTGAGTTTGAATAGATTTGGGGAGAGAGCTAATAGTGAATTTTAATTTCTTGGCCGCTGGCTCATCATCATCCTCAGGCTTGCTGATGTTGACTAAGATCAGAGATTTAGATGAGTCAGCTCCATCTTGAGTTTGTTGCTCCCCCTGAGTATCATCCTCATCATCAAGTACTATAACTGGTGTGATGACTTGTAGAGGAACAGGTGTAGTTGAGGGATTAGCTGAGGATGAGCCTTGTTCAGCAGATGCAAGGCTGAGTGTAGTATTCTTCTCCCCCTCACGTTCATCCTTACTTCGTTGATGCTTGGATGAACGTGCCTGAAAACGTCTTGCAATCTGCTCCACAGAGGCAGCCATGGCACGTTGTCTTTTTCTTGAAGCCCTGGCAATCTTCAGCAAGAGGTTGGCATTGGCATTAGTATTTGCCTAAACACGCCTGACAATAAAGTTAGCATGGTTGTATTTCCTGTTGCGAACAGCATTAAATTGCCTGTGTAGGGTGAGTTCATGTTCTCGGAACATAGCAGGGACAGCTGAGTCAATAGCATCCTTGATTCGTGTTGAGAGATGACTAAGTCCCTGGGCTACACCTTTTCTTGCACCATCCTGAATTGGCTCAGTGACAGCCTCAGTCACAGCCTTCTTTATGATGCCTGGAAATGTCACAATAAAATTGTGCATCTCTGACTTGATCACATCCAGCTTCCTTGATAAGCGCTCAATATGAGATTGATGATGTACGGGCTGAAGATTCTTGATATTGAGGCTTTGCTGAGCAAAATCATCCCCCCTTGGAATTAAGTCAAAGTTGGTCTGGGCAGGATGATCAAACATGAGGAATTCGGCTATTGGATCATATGTTGGTCTTTGGAAGACTGTTGTTGTAGATGTAGCAGAGTTTGGAGTGTCAACAGCTTCCTTGAGAGGAGAAGTCTTGTCATCAGCTGGTGTGGACACAGCTATATCTTTAGGAGGAGAGGCAGACAGCTGGTCGTCCTTATCTTCTTCATCCTCTTCATCAAACATTCCCTCAGGGAATTCATCTTCAGGCATTTGCTCAATATCAGAGACATAATCCTCTAATGAGAGCATTTCTTCATCATCGTTTATCACAGGCTCTTCATCATTTGGTTTGTCCTGAGTCATTGTATCAGCCTCCGTTTCTTGTTGTACCTGAGGCTCTACGACTGGCTGTACAATTGCATCCTGCAAGTTTGTTGTAATTAGTAACATGGAAAAATATAAGGGGAATGGTCGCCATTTCGCTGTCCCAGAGAGGCTGAGGGTGATTACTCAGCCACTCCAAATGATAAATCCTTGGGATTCTTTTAAGTGTGAATAAAGTGTGGTTAATGATCGCCATTCGCTGCCCCTAGGAAAGCTGAGTGTGATTATTCAGCCCCCCCAAAAGGTAAAAAACCTTTGGGACTCTTTTGATTGTGAAACATATGTTGTTTATGGATCGCCAGTCGCTGCCCCTAGGAAAGCTGAGTGTGATTATTCAGCCCCCCAAAAGGTAAAACCTTTGGGACTCTTTTAAGAGTGAAACATATGTTGTTGTAGGTCGCCTGTTACGCTGCCCCTAGGAAAGCTGAGGGTAATGATTCAGCTCCCCCTGAAAGGATAAATCCTTTGGGACTCTTTTAAGGAGGGAACCAAGAGGCTGTGTGAAGTACAGCTGATCAAGGTTGAGACATTAGTATATTCAGGTTGTTGTTAGCCTGAATACTGTCTAGAGGGTTCAGGGTCATCGGGGTGCTTTATAAACACAAATGAATCATTCCCTGGTGCAAAGACAGGGTGTACAGAAGTCTTAAAGTATTCTAAGTGTAATGACAGACTTCTATGGGTCGAGGATTACCCTAACTTCACCACTCTCTCCTACAGACAAATGAGAGTGGCTGCTTGTGAACCTCTAAAAATGTACACTGATTACCTGTGAGATATCAGCTTGATTTGGCTGGTTTCCTGTTGTCTCTGCTGACCTAGAGACACTAGACGCCTGTTGTTTGTCAGCCAAAGATTCTGAATCCACAAGAGTATCTGGACCAGAGGCGGTGTCAGTCTTCTTTTCCTTGGCCTTAATAACAACTTTGGAGAGGGAAGAAGAGGGGATTTTCTTCTTCTTTGGTTGTTGGCCAGATGAAGCCTTGGACTTAGTAGTGTGCTGCCCAGAGGTCAAAGACATAGACTTGCCATCAACACTAGAAGTATTCACCTTCTCAGAGGAAGGGAGCAAGGGCTTCTCAGCGTTTGGTACCTGGTTGGCCACGTTTAGCATGTGGGCGGTGACAGGGATATCCTCAGCTCCTATTTCCTTGTAGATGGCGCCTGTGATGCGATAGGGCTTAAGAGCAGTCAAGGCCTTGTTGTGGTAATTCTCTCCCAGCAAACTTTCAAAGATCAGGGACAGGAAGCGCACATAACAGATGTTCTTTTCCATGACCTGATTCCTTCCCTTCAGTTGTTCTACCAGGTTGGAGAATAGGATGCTTCCAACGTCAACATCAGCTCCCCAGATTAATCCATACGCAATAGCCTGATGATTGAACGACATCTGATCCTGTGATCCCTGCATTCCTCCTAGGGACTTCACAATGTGGGTGAAGAGGACACGCCACATAGGAGTGAAATACTTAATCTTCAGAGGGGATTTGGCGAGGACTTCAGCTGGTGTGAGGGCAGGGTTAACGTCATGGCAAGGATTGAGTGTGGCCAGGGCTTCCTTGACAGCCTTTTTGTCAACTGCCTTCAGGCATTCATCTCCATGTTTTAGTCCGGCCACACTGGAAAAATCTTTAAGGGAGAAGGCAAAAGGATGTTCATTGCATGAAAGGCTAAATGTAATGGTGTCTTCTACTACTTCAGCAGAATACCAGAATTCCCTAAGATATTCTTGGTAAAAAGTGGATGGAGATTTGGTAAAGGCTTCATTTAGGTCACAATTCTGCATGAAATTTACCAGATCTGAATATGTGTTGTTTGGTGCCTTAATCCATCCAATGGCGTTGTTGGAGGCGAGGATGCTCTCGTTGATTTCGAAGTTAACATTGGAGGCTTTTGGAACAGGAAACGCCATGGATTTGAGGTTGAAGGTGAATGAAAATGGCGGATGGTTGAGAGAGATAAGAACTTAGAGAGAGAAGTAGATTTTAGAATGGTGGTGGGTGAGAAGAGAAAGAAGACAATATATATTCAAACTTAAGTGAACAGTTATTCAACCGTATTAAATGCAAGGTGCAAAAATGACTGCTCAAGTGGGTCCCCTTGACCTTTCAAAAAGTTTGTCTCCTCGTTATCCGAAAAATAAATGATTAAATATTTGAGAATGTTTTTTGCATTTACTTGGAAAGTAACTACCTAGTTTCATGTGAAAAACATTTAATATAGAATCAATCATTTAATGAACACATTTAATATCAAGCCACAGGCTTTGAGATATTGAGCATCCCTAGCTCAGCAACTAGCCTGTTGAACGAAGGTTCAGCCAAAGGCTTTGTAAATATATCAGCTAGTTGCAGCTCTGTGGGAACAAAATGCAGCTCAATATCTCCCTTCATTATATGATCCCTGATAAAATGATACCTGATATCAATGTGTTTGGTGCGAGAGTGAAGAACAGGGTTGTTGGATATGGCAATGGCACTAGTGTTGTCACAAAAGATTGGTACTTTGTCATACAAGATTTCATAGTCAGCCAATTGACTTTTCATCCAGAGCACCTGAGCACAACAGCTGGCTGCAGCGACATATTCTGCTTCAGCTGAAGACATAGCCACAGAGTTTTGCTTCTTAGCACTCCATCCAACCAATTTTCCTCCTAGGATTTGACAGCTTCCTGATGTGCTTTTCCTGTCAATACAGCATCCAGCATAATCTGAATCTGAATAGGCCTTGAGATCAAAGCCTGATTCCTTTGGATACCATAGACCTAGGGATGATGTTCCATTGAGATACCTGAAAATTCTCTTGACAGCCACTAGATGGGATTCTTTTGGGTTAGCTTGGTACCTTGCACAGAGACATGTGGAGAATTGGATATCTGGACGACTGGCTGTTAGATACATCAGTGACCCAATCATACCTCTATATAAAGTCTCATTGACAGAGACCCCTGACTCATCAGGGCCCAAGTTGTTGGGTGGAAGCATGGGGCATTTCACTGATGCACAATCAGCTAAGTCATATTTTTTAAGTAAATCCTTAACATACTTTTCTTGACAAATAGAAATTCCCTTAGGACATTGTTTAATTTGAAAGCCCAAAAAGTAAGTTAATTCACCCATCATACTCATCTCATATTTCTTGGTCATTAATTTAGCAAAACGTTTACTAAGATTGACATTTGTTGACCCAAAGATGATATCATCCACATAAATCTGCACAATGATGAAATCACTCTTGTCCTTGAAGGTAAAGAGTGTTTTATCAATAGAACCCCTAATAAATTTATTTTCAGATAAGAAATTTGAAAGAGTTTCATACCATGCTCTTGGAGCTTGTTTCAGACCATTCATTGCCTTGTGAAGTCTGTACACATGGTTGGGAAACTCGCTGTTCTCAAATCCTTCAGGTTGTGCAACATACACTTCCTCAGCCAAATCACCATTGAGGAAGGCACTCTTAACATCCATCTGATACACAGTGATGTTCATATAGGCAGCATAAGCAAGGAAAATTCTGATGGCCTCAAGTCTAGCAACAGGTGCAAAAGTTTCATCATAATCAATTCCTTCAGTCTGAGAGAACCCCTGTGCTACCAGTCTTGCCTTGTTCCTGATGATGTTCCCAATTTCATCCATCTTATTTCTATAGATCCATCTAGTGCCTGTGATATTCTTTCCAGGTGGAGCTGGCACTAGTGTCCATACTTTGTTTCTTTTGAACTGATTGATTTCTTCTTGCATAGCAGCTACCCATCCTTCTTCTACCAGAGCCTCAACAACTCTTTTAGGTTCAATTTGTGAAAGAAATTCAGCAAATAGACATTCATTGGCTGAGGCTGACTCTGAGTCTTGGATTCGCTGTCTGGTTGTGACCCCTGCATTTGGTTCTCCAATAATGTTGACAAGAAGAATGTGTTGATCTCTTGACCACTTATTTTGAGGAGCTGGGGATTCAAGAACAGGGGTACTTGAGGGCACAGCTGGTACAATTTGAGTCTCATCCTGCTGACTAGGAGGGCTTTCTTCAAAGACAACCTCTGTTTCAGAGTCTTCTTCAGCCATATCAAGGGAAGCTATTTCATTATTAGCAGGAGAATCTTCAGAGATTTGAAGAATTGGTGAGTCATCAATATTATGAGGAGGACCATCAGAGATTTGAGGTTCTTCTTCATTAAGTTCCTGAGAGGTAGGAACTTCTATGTTGTGAGTAGACAGAGGGTCAAAAGCAGGGACATAAGGAGTGAGAGTGTTGGAGTGATGATGACTGGTAGGTCTGGGTTCTGTGAACTCATCACTTGGGAAAGAAATATTTTCATTGAAATCTACTTCATCACCCTCTGTTCCTGTTCTCTGTATGACTTCATCATCTTCATTGAATCTGACATGGAATGTTTCTTCTACTTCTTGTCTTCTGATGTTGAATACTCTGAAGGCTTTGGCTGTTGGAGAGTATCCCAAAAAGAAACCATCATCAGCTTTTTCATCAAACTTTCCAAGTTTATCCCTGTAGTTATAAATAAACACAGGGCATCCAAACACATGAAAATAGTTGACGTCTGGAGATCTTTTTTTGAAAACTTCATAGGAGGTTTTGCCATGTCTTTTGACAATGATTGATCTGTTTTGAGTGTAGCAGGCAGTGTGAACAGCTTCTCCCCAAAATTGCTTTGGTAAGGCTGCACCATTTAACATAGTTCTTGCTGCTTCAATCAGAGTCCTGTTTCTTCTTTCAGCCACACCATTTTGTTCAGGAGTGCCAGCTGAAGAGAAGTTCTGAGAAATCCCTTTTTTATCACAAAATAATTCAAGTTCATGATTCTTGAATTCTGTACCATTATCACTTCTTAGAGCTTTGACTCTAACATCATTCATATTTTCAACCTGTCTGATGAAGGACATGATGGTTTCAGCAGCATCACTTTTCCTTCTGAGGAAGAACACCCATGTATATCTTGAAAATTCATCAACTATGACCAAGGTGTATTTGTTGTGATTAATGGTTTGAGGTTTGACAGGCCCAAACAAGTCCATGTGAAGGAGATGTAAGCACTTGTCAATAGAGAATGATTGCTTAGTCTTGAATGAAGACCTGTGATGTTTTCCTTTGACACAGGCAGAACACGTTTTGTCTTTGGAAAACATTACTGAAGGTAGACCAGCAACCAAGTTTTGAGTGGCTATCTTATTGATGTTCTTGAAGTTGAGATGAGACAGTCTTTTGTGCCACAGCCAGTTGACACTTTCAGAGGCTTTGGCAAGAAAACAATTTGAACTGTCTTCAGAGCACACAACCATGTTGATGACATAAACATCTCTCCTTCTAGTTGCAATCAGCACAACATCATTGTTTTTGTTGAATATGGTTCCCTGAGTCTTAGTAAACAGAACCTTATAGTCAGCATCACATAATTGGCTGATGCTAATAAGATTGTGTTTAAGACCATTCACATATGCAACCCTGGTAAAAGTGATCCCATTGCAGTTCACTGAGCCATATCCTTCTGTGTCACCTGAAGAGTTATCTCCAAACACCACTTTGGGACCTGGCTCCTTTGAGTATCTGTGCAGGTATTGTTGAAGTCCTGTCATGTGTCTAGAACAGCCACTATCTAGATACCATACCGATTCCTTAAGATATTTCTGCACAGATACATAGAAACAGATTAGTTCCTATGGTGAACCCACTTTCCAGTGGGTTCCCTGAATTGCTTGTTAGCAACTCTTGTGTTCCTGAAAAACTTTTGGCGTTGGGATGGACAGTTCATTGTTTCATGATTGTAACTCCCACAAATATCACACCCAGGGAAGTCACCACACTCGTCTGAGTGATGGTCTGTGAACCCACAGAATTTACAGGGAGGATAAGATTTGTAATTTCCCTGTTGCCTTTTGGAACTCTGTGGTCTGTCCCTAGAGGGTGTCTGAGCTCTTTTAGCTGCCATGTGTCTGTCATGATCTAAGGTCGAATGGTGAGAATTTTTACATACATTGCAATAAGGTTTGATTAACCTTTCCCCTTTGGGTTCACCTAGGACTGACTTAGGTTCATGAGAAGTAGAGCATTCAGCGGAAGGCTTAATGTGTTGTTTCAAGAGTTCTACTTCTTTCATAAGAGACAACAAGCGATCTTCAGTGGTGGGGTCAACCTTATTCACAGTTTTAGAAGTGACAGGCTTAAAAGCTACTTGTTTACCAGTTTGTTTAGCAGGCACACGAAAAACTTTGGCTGGAGGATTCTCAATATCTGTCCTAAGTTCGTCCTTAGCTGATCTAGAAGAGCTGCTAGGTTCAACTCCAAAGAGTTTGGGCAGAGGTGGTAGCTCAGCCACATCTTCAGAGACAGGGTCATTAGTCAGAGAGGTATCTGACATATGAATAGTCTCTGTAGATTTAAAGAGAATGTCTTTGGGTTTGGTGAGAATCCTCAGCTTTTTATTCTTACCAGTTATATCCCTGTTTAAGTCAGCAGGCACTTCATCCCTAAGCAATTCATCAATAGTAAACCTAGCACACAACCATTTTTCAATAATCTTGTTCAATTCAGAGACTTGATCATTTAGAGCTATGTTTTTCAAGGTTAATCTAGCTACGTCATTTTGCAGGGATATTTTCTCTAAATTAACCCGCCTGAGAGTTTCACATTCAGCCTTAGCATTTATCATTTCAGATTTAATAGAGTGAAACTTATCAAGTAAGTTCTTTCTTTGTTCCTCAACAAAGTGCAAATCAACAATGGTGTAATCAAGGACATGCTTACGTTCATCACAATCAGACATAGATAAAAGCCTGTGTACCTTTTTCATAGTGATGTCAACCCATTGTCCTGATCTAGCATCACCTTTTCCAACAGCTGGTTCATCCTCAGCTATCGCCATAAAAGCCCTGACTCTTGTGGTGTCTTCTTCATCTGAAGTTAGTGGTTCATCATTCCAATCATATGTTTCAGCAACCAACCCTTTCTCTGTCTTTTTCTCACCACCTTTATTTTTGGACATAGCTTCAATCTTCAAGTTCATTTGTTCTAAATCAGCTTTAAGTGCCTTGTAATCTTTCTTCTCAGTGTCTGAAGAATTGGATTGAGATGAGTTGTTATGTTGTTTGAACTTGTAGGGTTTGGATGAAGATGACGGATAAGAGGGTGAGGATGTCTTGGTGGAAGGACAATCTTTTTGATAATGTCCAAGCTTTCCACAGGCAAAACATGTTTCTTTTGACCTGTCAGTTGGTTTGCTAGCTGATCCTACTCTTCAAGATCTTTTGTAGTATCTTCTTTGGTTGGCTAGCAATGCTCTTTCATGGAATTCTGCATTGAGGTCTGACAAGAACTCTTGGCTGCTACGGGTATCTTCTTCAATATCAGAATCGCTGTCATGAGGATGTGTTGCAGAGATCAAAGCTTTGGAAGATGCTCCTTGGACTACAAATCTTTCAGTCTCTGATTTGTAGATAGTATCGATCAGCCCTTCTTCATAATTGTACTTACCATAGAGTTGAGCAAGGGTATCATTTCTGATTGAGTTGTTAGCTCTCTGAGTCTGATTCATGCTCAGCCACTTTCTTGGAAGGCTGTTGACAAAAGTAGCATTGATCTCAGCTTGACCAATAGTGACATCATTCATAGCAAGGTCATTTAGAAGAATCTTCAGCCAAGTGTAGGTTTGCTGAACCTTTTCACCTTCAAGTGACTTAAAGGCATTAAACTGAAGTCTGAGTGCCTGAATCTTTGTCTCTCTTGTTTCAGAGGGTCCTTCATGGCCAAGAATGAGGTCTGTCCACATTTGTTTAGCTGTGGGACACTGAATGACAGACTTCATGATATGCTTGGGAAGACAGGAAATTATGATGCTTTTGAGACGTTTATCTTGGTTTGCTAATTTCCTATCAGCTGAAGTCCATTGTTTGATAGGTTTGGGAAGAGGGTTTTCTTCAGTGGATGTAAGCGCCATGGGAATATATGGACCATTTTCTAAAATTTCTAAGAGAAAAGGTTCAAGTCCATCAAGGTATACAAGAAATTGACTCTTCCAACTGGCAAAGTCTTCTTCATCAAAGACTGGTACACTAGTTACGTGTGATCCACCTCTTGAGTCAAGAAGTTGGGGTAGATCATCGTCATTGGCTGGAGGGTTAAGTCTTGGTGAAGATGGGTTTGTGGAAGGTGATTGTGGGCTAGAAGTTTCCGGCATGGTGGATCTTGATTATAAAACTGAGAACGATGTTTCTTGAAGGTTTTAATATCAAACACCGCTCTGATACCAACTGAAAGTCCCTAATCAATGCAAGAAACCCTAATCTTAACTTAATTAACACAAGGTATTACTTCTCAAACGTAATCTTATTATTGGATAATAAAGAATTACAAGTGTTATGGATAACACCGTTTGATGACAATGTGTTACGCACACTTTGAACAACAATAAACCCTAACTTATGAATACAGTCGTAGCTGTTTGATTCACTAAGTTATACGCACTAATGTTCTTAATATCTCAAAGTGTTGAACATTAATGCATGGATACACATCTTATTTATAGTGTTACAAGTTTAACTTAAACAGTACTTGATGTCGACTACACAAGCTTTTACAAGTTCCCACATCAGTCACATGATGTCCTTCTATTCTTGGTAGTCTTCCATTATGCTTTAAGGAACAATTGTCAAAAACAGTTTCCTTATTCTTCATAGTCTCGAACAAACAAATGGCATGTCCAAAGTGTGCTGAGAGTTATCAGGGTATTGCCACCCCTGTTAACTCTCAACCCCTCAGAGTCCCTGATACATCTTGGCTGTTATCCATCACAGCCAAGGAGTATGTCTTCAGGTAATCTTCGACTTCCCTGACAATGTCTCTGACATGGACTCCTCTGAGGTTGCTCACAGAGACTTGGATCTCTGTGAGTCTTGCGAAACTTGCCTGCCTCCTAGGCACAGGCAAGGGACTATCTATCAGCCTAATTATGTTTAAATCAGTGATCAGGGAATCTAATAAGTTTAGATTCCCAACAATATTATTATTTTTCATGGGCGTTTAAACTTTTAAGTATTTTTACGAAACCCGAGTCCCGTAAATATTTGTAAAATTGACTTTTAGTCATTTCCCGCTTTTTAACTAATATTTACATTTTGGACCAAAACTATCACAAATTGGCAAAAACTACCCTAACTCCACACTATATATAACATTTCCACTTATACTTTTACACATATAACAATTTTTAAAATAAAAACACAACCACTACACCTCTCTTTCTCTTCTTTGCCATACAACACCAAGAACACCACACCAAATCTTTCAATTTTCATGATTATCTTGTTTGAATCTTCCAAAACAAATCAAAGTCCCATCCTTAGAATTTAAAGGGCTACATTTTGGTACAAAATTTAGCTACATGCATCAAGTTTTATTTTTTTTGATTTGTTAGGTGGAGATTTTGATCATGCATGTGTAAGTAGTGATGATCAAATAGTGTTTATGCTATGTTTTTGTTAAAAAGTTGATTTTTAATTTTTGGGTTTTTGATTTTGATGATGATGCAAGTGTTAGGAATGGTGTATGATGATATTAGAGTATTGGAATGACCATTTCTATGGTTGGTTTTGGTCAAAAAGTTGATTTTGTACAAGATTTTGGTACCCATTTTATAGCAGTAGGTAAACTGAAAAATCCGAAATTTTATGTTTTGAAAATGACTTAACTTATTGCCTAAGGTTTTAGATAATTTCCTTAGCTTCGGTTTGATATAAGGTAGAGCTTCTAGCTCAAAACGAGCGCGAAGTTATGATGTTTTGAATAATCGTGTACCGGGAGACGAGTATCGACACTACATATAGTTGTTGTCGATATTTGGATCGAATCTCGGGGACTATAAAATGAGTTTCAAAATGATTCAAGGGCTGTTCTCAAGCTCCAAGTTTAGCATTTTGAGTCTATTTTTAGAATCAAGTGGCGGTTTTACAAACGGAGTTGTTTAGAATGGTGAAAATGGTTTCGTAAGTCAAGGTCGCTAAACTGTCCGGATTTTGTGATTCAAAGATGAGTCGGGCAGGGAACTTTAGAAGTTAAATCTTATGATGGACTCTTGGGAGGACTTTCTACATATAGTAAGTGAGTTCTCTGAGTAGTATCATAAAAAGTTGATGTGTCTAAGTATGGGAAAACGGCTTGGACATTCGGTATGTTCCGGCAGATTTTTATTAAAGGCATATAATAATAAAATGAATATATAGGAGTACAATAGAACCACTTGCATCGTTTTCTCTCGAGTTGTCGTGATTTTATACTTGAGTTTGATTTTATTAAGTATCATTTATTTCTCGAGTCTATTATTATTAAACGCACCTCATTTGATAGGTTGCGGTTCTCGTGTTTGAAAGGCATCATCTATCGTCGGCGATCGTCTCATTACCACTATCGGCTAAGGTGAGTCTATAGCCTCGCTTTATACTAGTTATTAAATGATTTTAAACCCGCGAGGGGGAATACATGTTTTATAAACTTAGAACACAAGATTTTTATGGTATGCTTTGTCCCTCTATGAATGGACCCGGGTTGCCTTTAAATTGCATTAAGTGATTGCCTTTGTTAAAACCTCAATTATGGACCGTTAATTAACCTATGATGGGTTAAACGCTAGTACAATTAATAGATCTATGGGGGAAGCCGCCCCGGTTCAGTTTTTGTGGACTTGTCATAGAAGCTTAGGCCCGACCTCCACACTGTTTGAGCATATTGTATTGAGAAGTCAGGTTGTTGGAAACTCACTTTATGTGACGACATTTAAGAATTCCCGTTAGTTATCATAGTCACGCACAGTCAGTCTAGACTAGGCCCTTTGTAAAGTGCGTGACTATATATACCCCTCCTTAGCTTCCAAGGAGGGGTGTTGATTGTATTTGTTCATTTTGAGGAACACACACATTTCACATTCAACCTCTCTTTCTCTCTCTCTAAGCCATCAATGGCTTCCACCACCCCTTACCACCACATTAGACCACCGGATCCGATTTAGCATTTCTACATTTGGCATCAGAGCCACGGTTCCATCCTTGGATCGTGATTATATTCTCGATTTGGTGGTTTAATTATTTCTTTGTGTCTCGTCTTATATTTTTTTATGTCTAACATCACAAATTTTTTGTCACGTCACAAAGTTTTTTTGTCCAAAAGATCCAATCTGTCACATGTGTCTTTCGGTTCATCATCATTCCATGGTTAATATGGGTCCCTATCTAATATATCACTGGTCAAAACATTGTCTTATCATGATCAAGTTGTTTTTATGTCATCATTCATACCAGTGTTCATTGTTACCAGTTGCAGAATCGTTTTTTTTATATCTTTATTATGGGTTATAATTTTTTTGGAGATGAAGGTGATACACCCAGATTTGCCAGAAAATCTGCCCAGAAACAAGATCCTGAAAAAACGGAACAAGGACAACTTTTGGATCTATCTTCTTGGTACAATCGCATTATTGCGATGGAGTGTTTTCTCACATTCCGATGGGTTGGCCATACCCATTGCGATGGACTCATTCCGATGAATCACATTGCGATGGGTGGCTAACCTGTCGCAATGGCACAGCCAAGACGTCATGCTGCCCATTTGTTCGCAACATTGCGATGGACTCTTTTTATTGCGATGGGTCACGAGTTTGATTGCGATGGAAAATACTCATTTGACTTTGCGATGGACTGTATGATATTGCGATGCATTTTTGTTTACAAAAAGGTTATTGCGATACAAAGTCTTGACAGGTTGAAAGGTTTGACAACTTGACCCGAGACCAAAAGAAACTATGACCAAGACTTGACTTGTTTAAAACTATGACATTGACTGACATGAAATTAGTGACCAAACCCACCGAGTCAACTCGGTCATTACCGAGTTGACTCAGTAAAACTCACTGAGTTTGACACTTATGCCATCCTTATACCGCCTCAACTCCAAAACTAAACCCTAACCCATCGACACCTATCTCCAATCTAAACTCAATCAAAAAATTTTTTAATCTCAGATTTATTCAAACTTACAAAGATCTTTTAAGACCGAGTATGTTTGAATTTTTCTCATCATAGATTTATTCTTAATTATTTTGTACTTGATAGGTAGAATATTGTAAGGAATTCTACACGTCGTCCCATGGGGGAAGATTGTTGGAAACTCACTTTATGTGACGACATTTAAGAATTCCCGTTAGTTATCATAGTCACGCACAGTCAGTCTAGACTAGGCCCTTTGTAAAGTGCGTGACTATATATACCCCTCCTTAGCTTCCAAGGAGGGGTGTTGATTGTATTTGTTCATTTTGAGGAACACACACATTTCACATTCAACCTCTCTTTCTCTCTCTCTAAGCCATCAATGGCTTCCACCACCCCTTACCACCACATTAGACCACCACAATAGTGCAAGCTTAAGTCACAAGATCGAAGGATTTTTATTCAGCTTCACGTTTGATGTATCTGGTTCATTCTTTCAGTGGTCACTTCAAATTGCTTTCATGTGGTATGGTAAAGGTGGCCATGGAGAGTTTATGAGAAGAGATTTTCGATCAACAGCTGATTCTCACAAAATATATAATTCTGCTTATTTATTATTCTCACGAGATTTCAGGTTCATGTGCGTACAATTTATTGATGGTTCCGAGTTTCGAAATCATCAAGGGGGAAGAAGCAGACACATTGAACGCACAACGAGTACACGTGATGAACTTCATACCTTCTTTTGATTTGAAGATATTCCGGGATGACATTTGTCATAGCCGCAGAGAAATCAGTGTTTTAACTCGTGTCGTTATCAATCTCTAAACGGTACACTACTGATTCGAGGTTTAATTGGTTGATTGTTGCAATTAAACATCATCATTATCCTATATGCATTCCCGGGACTTAATTGACTCTGGTGCATCTCCGGAAGAAGACATGTGCATTTCCGGGACTTGATTGACTCTGGTGTTACGATGTCAACTTCATGAATGGGATAAAGTGTCCACTTCAGTATTCGAGCTTCATAATTGGGATTGATTTACCTTCTTCAACTATGTGGGGGAAGAAGTGTCATGATTCTTTCTGGTATGCATAACTTGAACTCTCAGGGGGAAGAAAAATTCAGAAGAATTATTCAAGCGTGAGATGAAAAGTTGTTGATCTACTTGGGGGAAGCTATTTAAAATGCTTCTACATCAAGTTTACGTGGCATGAATTAGGGGGAAGCTAATTCAGAAGCTTCTCCTTAACCAGAAGTGTATGGGTTACTTAGCTCGTGCCGTTACAGTATTTCTACTACAAGTTAAAGATGAAGACGAAGGCCTTAGAAGACTTCATCAGCATTGGATGCTTCAAGAAAGCTCTTATTCTTAATTATTTTGTACTTGATAGGTAGAATATTGTAAGGAATTCTACACGTCGTCCCATGGGGGAAGATTGTTGGAAACTCACTTTATGTGACGACATTTAAGAATTCCCGTTAGTTATCATAGTCACGCACAGTCAGTCTAGACTAGGCCCTTTGTAAAGTGCGTGACTATATATACCCCTCCTTAGCTTCCAAGGAGGGGTGTTGATTGTATTTGTTCATTTTGAGGAACACACACATTTCACATTCAACCTCTCTTTCTCTCTCTCTAAGCCATCAATGGCTTCCACCACCCCTTACCACCACATTAGACCACCGGATCCGATTTAGCATTTCTACACAGGTATACTGCAATGTACCAATAATCTGGAGGTAACCGACAATTAATAAATCTCTCGTCTTATTAGACTGATATGGGAGTTTCTAAGGGCTCGGTTCCATGAGCTTATTGCAATTTATGCTATATACAATTATCATTGTTGATGCAAATTATTTTGATGCTTATAAGCATGCCACAAACTTATAATCTTTGCTTGTGTTCAAATTGATTACATAAACCTATAGATTCACTCGGCATTTTTGCTGATGTTTTACTCACATGTATTTCAGGTAATCAGGAAGGGTGAAGCTTGGAAGCCACGGGAATGAATGTTGTGCACTACTTTAAAATATAAACTCTTTGAATATTTGTCGTTCCTTTTGTTCAAAACAATTTAAATCTTTTGTTTTGGTTGTACTTTGGTTACGATGTCTTGGGACTATGCTACTATGACAAATGTTTTAGGAACGATAAATCTAAAACGTCTCTTTTCGAGTCGTTCTTTATAAATTATGTGTTGTTGTATCATTGTTTAGCACCCAAAGATGTATTCCGCTGCGTGTAAATTTGGGGGGTGTTAAATTACCGGTGATTATTGCAAAAGGATTGAAAGTTAATGAAAAGGAGGAACTTATTAAGGTGCTTAAGAAACATAAACGGGCCATTGCATGGAAAATCTCTGACATTAATGGTATCGACCTAAAATTTTGTACTTATAAAATTTTGATGGAATAAGATTATAAACCCGCTATCCAAAATCAAAGAAGAGTTAATCCAAAGATTCATGTGGTGATCATAAAGGAAGTTATGAAACTTCTAGACGCCGGAATGATCTAGACTATCTCCGATAGCCCATGGGTTAGCCCCGTGCATTGTGTTCAAAAGAAAGGAGGAATGACGATAGTGACTAATGAGGATAATGAATTGATTCCTACTAGACTTATGACCAGATGACGTGTTTGTATTGACTATATGAAGCTTAATGATGCCACTAGGAAGGATCATTTTCCATTACCTTTTATGGATCAAATGTTAGAGAGACTAGCGGGAAATGAATTCTATTGCTTTTTGGATGGATTTTCCGGCTATTTCCAAATTCCTATAGACCCCCGTGATCAGGAAAAGACCACATTCACTTGTCCTTATGGAACATTTGCTTATCGTAGAATGCCTTTTGGGTTATGCAATGCTCCGAACACGTGCCAAAGGTGTATGATGGCCATTTTCCATGACATGATCGAAAAAAATATGGAAGTTTTCATGGATGATTTCTCGGTTTTGGGGGAGTATTTCACTTCATGTCTCTCTAATTTGGAAAGAATGTTACAACGTTGTGAGGAAACCAATCTCGTGCTTAACTATGAAAAATGCCATTTCATGTGCAAAGAAGGAATTGTGTTAGAATATAAGATCTCTAAGGTCGGTATTGAGGTAGATAGGGCCAAAATCGACGTGATTGCCAAATTACCTCCACCCACCACCGTTAAGGGAGTTAGGAGTTTTATCGGCCATGCCGTCTTCTATAGACGTTTTATCCAAGACTTCTCTAAGATAGCTCGTCCTATGACCCATTGATTGGAAAAAGAGACTTCATTCCTCTTTTCGGATGAGTGCATCAAAGCCTTTGAGATGCTTAAGAAGAAATTAAACGAATCACCAATTTTAGTTGCCCCGGATTGGGATCTACCTTTTGAAATAATGTGTGATGCTAGTGACTACGCGGTAGGTTCGGTTTTTGGGCAACGTAAGACCCAACATTTCTTGCCTATACACTATGCAAGTAAGACTGTGATGGATACTCAAACTAAGTATACTACAACGAAAAAGGAGTTACTTGCCGTTGTATATGCTTTCGAAAAGTTTAGACCATACCTCGTCTTGTGTAAAACCATAGTGTATACGGACCACTCGGCTATCAAATATCTTCTTAATAAACAAGATGCAAAGCCGAGGTTGCTCCGGTGGATTCTCCTCCTTCAAGAATTTAATGTCAAAATTCTAGACAAAAAGGAGCCGAGAATCTCGCACCAAAGCGATCGAGAGAACAAGGAAATTAATGAAATATTTCCTCTCGAGACGCTTGGTATGATTGCTTTTCGTGGTGATGATAGTACCCCATGGTTTGCGGACATCGCAAATTACCATGCGGGGAAATTCGTGATCAAGGGTATGTCGTCCCAACAAAAACGGAAATTTTTCAAGGACATATCCTATTATTTTTAGGACGACCCATATTTGTTTCGAGTGTGCCCGGATCAAGTGATTCGTAGGTGTGTGTTTGGTAAAGAAGCTAAAGATATTCTTAAGGGTTGTCATGAAGGACCCACCGGGGGACATCATGGTGCTAACGCCACCGCGAAAAAAGTCTTTGATGCCGGTTTCTTTTGGCCTTCCATATATCGAGATGCCCAAGACTTGCTCAAGACTTGTGATGCTTGTCAATGTCAAGGAAAGAATTCACAAAGGGATGAAATGCCTCAAAACATAATTCAAGTTTGTGAAATCTTTGACATATGATGAAGGTCTACGGGATTAATGGCCTATTCTATATCATGGATTTGGTGGATTAGGTTGGTTGATTTAGATGATAATCATAAGAAAATGAAGGAAAGAGATGAAGGATTAGAGAGAGAAAGGAGAGAAAAGGGGAAAGGTAGAGAGAGAAAGAAAAGATGAATAAATGATTAAGTGAAAATGGTAATCAACAACCCCTCCTAACATGCTAGGAGGGGATATATATAGCCCACCCTACATGTGGGCTATATGGACTATACAATAATTAAATAGATCACGAGCCCATTACATAATTATCGTTGGAGCGACCGATCCTTCATAAATACGTAAAACGTATTTCCAACAATCTCCCCCTAAGGGAGGTCGCTCCAAGTTACAAAGTTCTAAATAGTCTATAACTCGTGATCTATGCTAACTAAGATGTGACTGAGACTTTATTGGGAAAAACGTATTTCCAACAATCTCCCCCTAAGGGAGGTCACATCTTTTTACAAAATCTTAAACCTAGCATCTATGCTTGAGTCTTCGATCTTGTTCTTGTGAATATGCTTGATGTGATCTTTGACTTTAGTCTTGAGCATGTTTCCTTGCCTTGACCTTGTGCATTCTTCACTTGTGATATTTGCCTCTTTGTGACTTCATGTTTCACATACTTATACTTTTAAATTCTTGAAAGCTTCAGAGTTTGATACAGCGGAAGACTTGACCTTCAGGCTTTCTTGAATTTGTTGAAGTACTAATTGTATGTAGTATAAGCATGTGGTGACGACTTCTTCTGGATTGTACACCGCAATGCCACCTTCTTGTTACGCTGCATAAGACAGTTAGCAACAAAACAATATACACGGATGAAATGGCCTTGAACATTTCATTCTAATTCGGTAGCAATTTACCTCCGGTCGGTGAAGACCGTTGGACGATATTAAATATCGTACTTGTGGCAGGTAGTTTCAATAAAGAACCTCCTTGACAAGATTTCGCGGGTAAACCCGTTCTCTTTACTCGACCGTCCAAAGCTGACTGCGAACGTAAAGAGTGAATCATTTGGATAATATTATCCGCATGATTTGAAGCCGTCAATTCATGTTACTGGAACAAGTGAAGTTCAATTAAGAACCGCACCATCGTTGCTTTCCAGTTGTCACTAGCTTGATTCATAAAGAATCTTGCAAGTTACCTACCAAGTGCTGTTTGATGTTAACACTAGAAGGATTTCCATTCGTCACTGTAAATACTTAATAGTATTACTCTGAATGTTCTGGCAAGATCATTAAGATATTGCGTAGAGGCCTGGAACGTGTTTAAATTCATTTAAGAATTAAACCACTGTTGCTTTCCAGTTATCCAAGTTTGATTCATAAAGAATCGCACAAGTCACCTACCATGAGCTTTTTGATATTCGCTCAAGAAGGATTTCCATCTTCATTGTAAATACTTTCGTATTACTCGGATGTTCAGGCAAGATCATGAAGATTTTGCGTAGGACTCTTAAGATCTTTCTTACTTTTCACAGTGTGTGAAGAAGCAAGGAATAATGAAAGTGTGTCCTAATGAGATATTTGATGATCTCAAATGGCTCTAGACTCGATCGTGCATTTTGGATTTTAGTGATCGGAGGCTGGAGAGGAGTGCCACCTTTTCAATACCAGTCTATTCGGAGTGAATAAACCAATAGATAATGTGTTGATCTCCGTGTGATTAAAACAAATACCTTTTGAGAGATATTTGAGTTAGCTGGGAAAGGTTGTGCATTGCATCACTGGGTCCATGACGTCTTTCTTCAATATCGAGAATCATTACCAAAAATGATCTCAATAGCATATGTATTGACCCGGTTTCTGCCTAAAGTTGTAAGGAGGGCTTCTTTCTTTACACCCTTTATCTTTACAATTCTTTTTCATTCTTCAACCCCTTCAATGCTTACCAATACGTCATCACTAGCACCTTGTTGTGATTGTTCCAGTGCTAACTTAAGTACTTGGTCGGCATTCAGCTACGTTCACAATCTTTCTTCATCTTTCCTAAGGACTACTATTTCTAGCTATGGAATGTCCTTGGGAAGATTCCTCCGGTTCTAGAGAAATCATTGGACTTTAACCTATCCTACCATCCTTATGTCACCACAATCGTAACCGTCGTGAATAGAGATGTTTTTGGGTAAGTGTATGTCACCATGAAATCCACTTTGAATTGCAAATCCATTTTGCTCCCCCTTAACATATGCCACGATATCCGAAAACATTTTGCACATGTCGGGATGAGCTATCACTTTAAGTCAAACCATTTATGATTGATCATATCCCATATTAAATCACATTTTCTCCCCCATATTAAAAATATTAACCCAATCGATGTTTTTAATATCAATTGATTTAATAGCATTTTAAGAAAATTTGGGAAGAAAAATGCAAGTCCAATTATCTTCATGAATTACACAAGCTCCCCCTCAAATTAATGAGGGTGTGCTGAAACGTAAATTAAATACCTTTTAAACACAAGTGTAAGGTATTTATTACGTGCAAAGATCATATATAATAATGAATTCACAAGATTAACAATTTACGAGGTAGGACCTGAATGATGGAGAACATCATATGAGAGATTCACATGGTTCTTGTTCACGAATGTTGGTCTCCTCGTCACGTTCCCGAGAAAATTAATTCCCGTTGTTGAGTCAAAGCTTTCCGGTGAAATGCTTGACTTGATTATGAAAAGCGGGTTACTATCTGAAATAATAGCAAACCATATGGAGCATGTTTTAAATCTTTTAAACTTCTGCTCGAACTTTATTTACAACCCCGTGTCATTATTGAATGACATTTCTAGGTTCGTAAATATTATCGATTCCAGAAGACATGCTCGTTTTATCAAAACGTTTTTGAACACACAATTTTGAAAGATTTAGAAAAACCTTTTGAGAAATTCTCGAAAAATTGTGTTCAAAGTTTTGAAAAACAATTACTTGAGCTTAAGATGTTGAATATCTTAAAAGCGAGCTCAAGTCCGAGAAGTTGTGAACTTCCCGTTGTTAAGGATAAGTTTATCATCGGCGATAAACTTTCCTTTTATCTGAAGGACGAGTCCTAAGCTGACATTTACTTAGAAGTCGTGTTCATGAGCTTGAAAACTTTGACTATTTTAACGGAAAGCTCATGACCGAGAAAGGTTAATTTCTCGTTACGAGGAAAAGTTCTCTTATTTAAAAGATACACTTTCCTTTCTGAGCTTAAAACTTCGAATGTTTTAATACAAGCTCATGACCGAGAAATGTGAATTTCTCGTTAGGAGGATAAGTTATCATAAACGATAAGCTTTCCTTTATTTTAAGTTCGAGTTACAGTCTGACATTTAACTGTAAGTCATTGTGCATGAGCTTAAAAACTTCGAATGTTTTTAATTTTAGCTCATGCCCGAGAAAACTTAATTTCTCGTTGTTAGGATAAGTTTATCATCGGCGATAAACTTTCCTTTCTTTGATGCACGGGTTACCATCTGATATTTAATGATAAACCATTTACACGAGCTTAAAACCTTTGAATGGTTTTAGGGTAAGCTCGTGTCCAAGAAAAATTAATTTCTTGTTAAGAGGGTAAGTTATCGTTGCGTAGATAAACTTCCCTGTCTCTGAAGTCCGGGTCGTCGTCTGTCATTTAACGAGGAGACACTATGCATGAGCTTAAAAACTTGGAATGTTTTTGATATAAGCTCATGCCCGAGAAAACTTAATTTCTCGTTGTTAGGATAAGTTTACCATCGGCGATAAACTTTCCTTTCTTTGAAGAGCGAGTTATAGTCTGTGATATGACTATAAGTCCTTAATGCATGAGCTTAAAAACTTGGAATGTTTTTGATATAAGCTCATGCCCGAGAAAAATTAATTTCTTGTTTTTAGGATAAGTCATCATCGGGATGAACTTTCCTGTCTTTGTAGATCGAGTTACAGTCTGTTATGTGACTGTAAGTCCTTGTGCAGCTTAACCATGAATCCCCTGAGACATTTGTTTCTCTGATATCTGCTTCTTCAGCAACCAAACTCTGAGAGTGTCCTTAGTTGAACGGTATACAACAATTGGACCGCTTCGTTCTTTTGGAACATCAACTTTGGTACCTGCATTCTCATTAAGAGTTTGTATACTTTTGCATGGATTAGCGATATCTATTTTAGAAGCACGTAGGGGTTCACGGTTTTCTGTTCTTGTGTCAGAGGTGGCCTGAAGGGATGATTCACTTGTCTTAGTTGGTAATCGTTTCCTTTTATAGAAAATCTTAAGTTCAGGCTTAAGTGATGTATCATCCTTTGCAATTTCCTCCCTAGTAGTCTTTGTAGAATCGGAGACTATCCTAGTTAAAGGGCACTCGTTTCCTACAAGAGTGAAAGATCTACCAGTGGGGCGCCACATTTTACCAAAGGGTTTGATTTTAGCAACCCACTGGGATTTAAGTCTAGCACGGGAGTTCACCTCATTAAGCAATTTTTTGATACAGGAATCATGATTTGCCGTAAAGACACATTTTCTACATGTTTTACACGTAGCATATTTAATGTCCGAGTAAGATCTAGAATCCCTAGATGATTGATTGATGCTCCTAGGAATGGACATGCTACGGTTAGCAGTGTTGGGTAAACTAGAAGGCATCTGACTAGGTTTGAAATTCCTATCTCTTACATGTGTCTTTTGCTTAGCTTCCCTAAGATCAGATTCATGGCAAACGTCATTTGAACTAGTTCTGGACGTGGTCTTGGTATTTTTAGGGAAACTAGAGGCAATCATATGATTTGGTCTTGCTAAAGCTGGAGTGATCACATTGGGCCTAGTTGCTGGAGTGACTGGTCTAATAAGATGAACCAAATCAACTTGGGAGGCAAACCGCGGTCTCGAGGATTGTGGTCGCTCGGATCTAAATGCAGTAGGTTGTCTGACAATCGGTTGTCTGACGAACTGATTTGTAGGCGGTTTCCCCAAGATTGATGGTTTTTCAAGCTTAGTGTCCACACTAGGTTCTCTAGTTTTCCTTAACTCGTTTTTCAACGCAGCTATAGCAAAAACCTTTTCCTGTAATTGGGCATTTAATGTTTCATTTTCTTTGAGCACGTTATCTTGGGATGCCAACTTAGATTCAAGCAGTTGAATTTGTTTCAAAAGATTATCCTTTTCAGCTTTAGAATCTAGAACAGTTTGATCCAATTTTCTTTCAAGAACAACGTTTGACTTTTCAAGTTTTTCAAAGTATGTTTCAAATTTGTCCGTTTTCTTAGAAAATTCAAGTTTGGCATCCTCAAGATCTTTTGATTGCCGAGCTATGATCGTTTCGAGCTCTTTAATCTTGGAATCAGAATCAGTTAACGAGGCAGTTATAAAGCATTTATCATGATGAACTATAGCATTTTGAACACTTTCTCCCCCATTATGACTCACATCCGTTGAATCAAAAGTGGTATTTCTATCACTCTTGTCCATCCCATGTTTGTCATAATTAGGTTCAGAATGCTCAATATGCGGCATGTCATCAGCATATACATCATAAACCACATTACATTGTACCATGTTTGCAGGCTCTGCGTCATAAATGGGTAAGGTGTCATCAAGAGAAATCTCGTGAACATTCCCTGACGTGCCACTGGCATCATGTTGTCCTCCTGATTATGTGCTCGTGCCATTGTTAGGCTCCAAGTTGTCAACCGTATGACCATTATCCTCTTGCATCTGCGTCATTGATTCTTGCACTCTATTAACATACACTTGCTGAAGTTGTGATCTTTGATATATCGAAGACGAGACCGATGACATGAGTTTCAAAATCGTGTCACGGAAAACTCGAAGCTCGGTATTTGTATCTCGAAGAAATGATTGGCAAATCACTGAACTTTCAGGCTTGATGATATTGAATTGGAAGAAAGGCGTGAGGTGTGTCACAAGAGCCTTGTATGCAAGAGTCGATGCAGAGTGATTAAAGTTGTTATGGTTGAGTTGCTCGGCGAGTTGGGTCAAAGTGGTAAAAATGGAGTCGATGAATATATGACGATCTTGTCCAAAGATTGTCACAAATTCGCTCCCTCCTTGAATCCTCGAAAGAGTGACAAGATGATACTGGAGTATTTGAAAGGAGGTGATGCCACTTTTCCTAACTTCGTTTTGCCTGAAATACAACTCTCCCTTTTGACATGTCGAATCGAACGAAACCATTAAAGATCGATTAAGAATGACAGGGATGTTGTTGTTGTCGGGATTATACAAATCGACTCGTCACAAAAATATGTTGTCGGCTCAAACGATTATAGATTATACCGGATACTAATATGTCTAATTTAAACTCGGCTCACAGCAAAAATAAATCCCGTCATTATAACTCGTTACTTTTGTCTTCAAAGCCGGCCACAAAACTTTTAACCCGTCACTGTAACTCGTCACTATAACCCGTCAAAAATTTGTCACGGTAACTTTAAAAAATACCCGCCTTAACACGATTTGCCAAAAAATAAGGAAACTTTTAAAAATTAACTTTAAAAAAAATAAAATAAAAAGTAAACTTAATCTAAAAATTATTACATTACTAAACTTAAAAAATAAAATCTTGATAAAAAATCAAATAAATGTTGACTTAAACACAAAAAAAAAGAAACGTGTCCCAAACTGAATTTGATAACGTGGCAGAGTTATAAACCGTGCATCCTTACTTTGGATACTCCGTCAAATTTAAAAAAATCTTAACTTGCTTTGTTTTCTCCGTCTTGAACAAAAACACGTGGCCCAATTTCTTGTTAAATCCGTCACAGTATTAAAAACGTATTATTTATCTTGTTATATCCGCCCACCTTATTTCACACAAACTCACAACCACATCTATTATCCTCCGTCCACATTCATCTTCTCCCAAAACACATATATTATCTATATGCAGTCAAACACCCCTAATCACTTCTAACAAAGAACGACCTAGTGAACTCCGCCCCTATCTCCTTCAACCAAAACGCAACCATCATCTACTATTCAACATAAACATCAAGATCCAAAACAAAGTCACGGCCAACAAAAAACGTGTTCTCTCACTGATCAAATCGGCTTCAAGATCTTTAAATAAGGTCTCGGGTAGGTTGTTTAATTGTGTATGTGTGAGTCTTTCTTCTTCATCTGTAGTGTCGTTCTGTGTCGAGGGTTTGTGTCGATTGAATGTCGAAAGGTTTGAGTTTGATTGGATGATAGAGGGAGTTCGAGGGTGAGTGAGTCGAGTTTTTTTAAAAAAATGAAGGGGGGTATTTGGTGTCTGTTTGAAGACGAGTCTTGGTTGTTTTTATGTGCGAGGTTTGAGAGGGTTGTTTTGTTCTGGGTTGAGTCGAGTCCAGGCAGGTTGAGTCGGTTTTGGGTGAGTGTTGGTGTGAGAGGGTGTCGGTGAGGGAGTCAGTCGAGGGAATGTCGAGAGGTGTGAGAGACGAGGGAGGGTGTTGGGGAGTGAGTTGCGAGGGTGAGGGAGTGATGAGGTTGTGGGTATGATAGGTGTCGGGGTGGTTGGGGTGAGAGGGGTGAGTTGGTGGAGTGACTGTTCGAGGGTGTTAGTTTGAGTTTGTGTTTAGACGAGGGTGGAGGGTGGGGGTGTTTAGTCTTGTTCGTGTGATGGGTGAGGAAAAAAAAAGTCGAGAGTTGATGGTCAGTGAGTCTGTTGGGGTGAGTGGAGAGTTGTGGGTTTGAGTATGCGAGAGTGTGTGTGTGTCCGAGTGTGTGAGTGGTTCGAGAGTAAGTCTGGGGATGTTTGGTTTGTGTTGTCGTGGGTCTGAGTCGAAAGGTTTTAAGTGGTTCGAGAGTGTGAGGTTTTTTTTTTTTTTTGTTGTTTTGGGGGTCGAGGTAAGGGTGTGATGAGTGTTCTATTGAAAAATTAGTCCGTTATGTTTGAAATGGATGCTTCACCCGGAACTTTTTTCTTGATCCGGAAGTTCTTGGTTCGGAAGTTCTTGATCCGGAACTTCTTGATCCGGAACTTCTTGATCCGGAACTTTTGGCTTGATCCGGAAGTTCTTGGTTCGGAAGTTCTTGATCCGGAACTTCTTGATCCGGAACTTCTTGATCCGGAACTTTTGGCTTGATCCGGAAGTTCTTGGTTCGGAAGTTTTCTGTTTGATTCGGAACTTAGAGATTGATTCGGAACTTTTAGTTTGATACGGAACTTGTGGTTTGATTCGGAACTTTTAGGCTGACAGAAACAGGTTCGAAACTCGAAGAGACGGACTGAAATACTTGGACAATTGGACAGAATATGACTGGACAAAACTTGACAAAGAAGACTGATTATATAAAAAACTGAAAATTATATAACAGACAGAAAACAGATTCGATAGGACAAAAACAAACTGATAACAGATTAAAATAAAAAACTGATTAAAAGGATATAACTGATAAAAAATAATAAAAAAATTGATTTAAACAAAAAAATAATCAAAATAGAAGGATTTAATCAATAAAAAAAAAATTACAAAATTAAAAAGAGAAAAAACACAAACTTTTATAAAAAACACCCACTTTTTATAAAAACACAAACTTTTTAAGATTTTATAAAGAAATTTTTGATTTTTATATAAAAATTTGTGATTTTTATCTAAAAAGTAAAAAAATTTGAAGATTTGATATGATTTAACACATAAAAACACAAACTTTTTATAAAAAATACAAACTTTTTAAAGTTTAAGCATGATTAAATCAAAACCCACCAAAATCAAAAAGGAATAAAACAAGAATAAACCAAACTAACCATGGCTCTTGATACCAATTGAAGGTCTACGGGATTAATGGCCTATTCTATATCATGGATTTGGTGGATTAGGTTGGTTGATTTAGATGATAATCATAAGAAAATGAAGGAAAGAGATGAAGGATTAGAGAGAGAAAGGAGAGAAAAGGGGAAAGGTAGAGAGAGAAAGAAAAGATGAATAAATGATTAAGTGAAAATGGTAATCAACAACCCCTCCTAACATGCTAGGAGGGGATATATATAGCCCACCCTACATGTGGGCTATATGGACTATACAATAATTAAATAGATCACGAGCCCATTACATAATTATCGTTGGAGCGACCGATCCTTCATAAATACGTAAAACGTATTTCCAACATATGAGAATCGATTTTATGGGGCCATTTCCATCATCGAAAGGAAATAAGTATATTCTGGTAGACGTGGACTATTTGTATAAATGGGTTAAAGCTAAGGCTTTGCCTACTAATGATGCTCGAGTTGTGGTGAAATTTTTGAAACAACTCTTCGCTAGGTTTGGAACTCCGCGGGCTATAATAAGTGATCGTGGGACCCATGTTTGTAATGAACAATTTGAAAAAGTTATAAAGAAATATGGTGTCACTCATCGAATTTCAACGGCTTATCACCCTTAAACGAGTGTTCAAGTGGAGGTTTTAAACCGAGCCAACTTAAGAGGATTTTGGAGCGCTCTATTGGAGAAAATCGCACTTCATGGTCGGATAAACTGGACGATGCATTGTGGGATTTCCGTAGGGCCTACAAGACGCCAATTGGTTGTAAACCATTTAGGTTGGTCTACGGAAAGGCATGCCACTTGCCAATTGAACTCAAACATAAGGCGTATTGGGCTCTTAAGCATTGTAACTTTGATTTGAGGACCGCGGGTGATCATCGCAAGGTTCAACTGAATGAACTAAGTGAATTAAGGGATCAAGCTTATGAGAATTCTGTAACACCCCCAAATTTGTACAACTCAATACAGCGGAAGACTCGTTGGTGTTACGGGATAGCACATTACTCACATCATAGACAACGCATAAAAATCGCGTCGTTTAATAATAAATCATTTCCATTCATAAACATCAAAGTTACATCGGTCCCAAGTCATATTATTTCATACAAAGTTTTACAAAGTATTTGAATGGAAAATATTGTTTAAGTGCGGGCCATGAATTCTTGTCGTCTTCCCGAGAATTACCTTCAAGTACCTGAGATAAAACATCTTAAAAGAAAAGGTCAGCGATAACGCCGAGTGAATTCATAGAGTTTAGTAAAATCCACCAATATAATATTAGTATAAAATTATTACTGAAAATCATCTTGTACAATTCATTTTAATAGGCCATAAAATATCCAAAGTCATTTTATATAAATCTTTATCGAAAATCATAATATAGGCATTTGCCTTAAAAATCATTATACGAGCCAATGTCGTAAAAACAATCATACAATACGTCTTATAACGTTGTATGAGAATAAAAACCGTTATATGAATATGGTTATGAAAACCAAAACACGAACATAATATCAATAGTATGACCCTGTATTGCTAGTCAGGCAATACATCGTAATTCGGAGCGTCTAATAGTATTTCGGTAATTGGATTATTATAAGTCGCATGACATTGTTACCTTACTAAACCAACAACGGGTAGCTAACCCGATACCAATTTTGCCCATCTAAAGTAGCGTGTCGTCACAAAGGTCACGCTATGCAAATCTTCTCATACATAAATTCCCTTACCAATCAATGTGGCACGACGGGGATCAACCGTCAAGGCGCGAACTGGGGTGATCGTCCCCAAATAGGACTATTAAATGCATAAGCGTCTACCAAATCCCGGTAGTTCACAATTCATGCTAATGGGACTTTTAGTGACATAAACTAACTTTAATAATCCATTTTTATTTCATCTATCGGGTCCTTTAATCATTTATCGGGTCATACAATCGGGTCATTCAATCATTCGGGTCCAAATCAATAAACAAACAATCGGGACAAATGGTGTCCTATTTTATAAAAACTAACATGTTATCTCCCTCGTGGGTTTATAAAACATTTATAAAAACATTTAAAAGAGTGCGAGGCTATGAACTCACGTTGATGTGGGAAAGCGGGTTATCGGCAATTCGGACGTACGGTACGTGCTTCAATCACGGAAACCTAGACAAATAATACTCGTCTTAGACTCATGTCTAATGACTTTATAAAAATAACAATTATGTATACATATTATGATTGTATATATATGATGATCAAGTGAGTTTACACATTCTCGTTTACTCATTTTAGTGTTATATGTCGATAACTTTTATACTAGTTTACTAGTTTTATCTATTTACGTGTTTTAGGTCCAATAAACTTATTATAAGTTCTTTAACTCTTATTAATCCATTTTATACTTATATGATCAGTATTTACACTTTCAAGTTGGGCCCAAATGGGTTAAGTCCAATAAGTCCTTTTTATAAGGGTTTAACTTATTTAGTCTAATTATTAGTCCAATATTTTTACTTAGCTCGTTAATGTCCGTATGTCCTATAGTTCGGGTTTTATTGGTTTTTACTTGTTATACATGTTTATATATCAGTATATAAGTTTTACAAAGTTTACATTAGACGGGTCCAACCATCTAAGTTTTATTTAACAAAAACGTTAATTTTACGGTATTAGCCGAAAAAGTCGTAAAAATCAAGTTTATAGTTTTTATTACTTATAAGTATTATTCCACTACCATTTTTATAATTTATACACTTATTTAACCTTTTACATATTTATATAAATGTATTATATAAGTTAGTGGGTTTTAATTTATATTTTATACTATTAAATTTTGAGTGCTTATATAATAGTATTATTCTTTAATTTCAAAAATATGATTTTTATCTTCACTTTCACCAAAACTGCCATATCTAGAGTTCTATATGGAGATAGAAGTTCAAATTTTTATCACATAAACTACATGATAGGTGCTACATTTAACTCTCCTATAGCTACTGTTGAATCATCTTCTAAGTATTTTCTAAAAATCGTCCAAAACAGTGAACTCAGATTTGTACCTTAAACTTGTTTTGATCATATCTCACTCATTACAATGATTCCATTGCATGGCCAACTCTCACATGTGTACAAGACATATAGCTTACTGTAAATGGATTCTACTTCATCATTTTATCAGTCCATGACCTGTTTCTTTACTGTTTTATACAGCCATCACTTTTAAGCAAGATTTTAGCCTTGTTCTTTATAGTTTTTCACCTTTTTAATCATGTTTATCAACAACAAATCCCCACATAACATTTTTATCATCATATAATCATCATATACATATACAGTAGGAAATAAAATACTTGTTTACATAATCAAAATAACAAGAAGATGAGGAGGACAATCTTTATAGCACCATGATGATGTAGGTTGTGATCAAAACATGGATTTTGATGGAGAAACTTGTGATGCACCAAGACCATCTTCATGACCACCAATCTTCATAAACACCTTGTGGAAAATCAGCCCTACTACTCCATGAAAACTCCTCCTTGGATGTTATAAGCACCACCAATCAATAGGGTTTTAAAAGGGCTTCATCATGTATGTAAATAACATGAGATTTCATGGTTAATTTTGATCAAGTGATGGTGGTTTGTGGTGAAAAATGGGACGGCATTAATGGGGAGAGGGAGGAGAGTTTGTGGTTTTGCATGGATCAAAATGAAGCTAGTTGTTTGTTGGAGTGGTTTTGATGTAGCTAGTGGAAAGTTAGCTTAAATTGTAAGCAAAATGGACAAGTGTGTATTTGTTCATGAGGTTGTGACACCTCATGGTGTAAGTAACTTAATGTGGCCGGTTTTGATGGGGGTGGGGCAAGTGTCCCACTTGTCCCATCCCCATTTATTTACGGGTACTCCTCGATTCTAGTTTCCTCGATTTGCGTGCCCTCGGGTCGTTTTACGAAAAACGTTTTTATAAATTATGAATCAACGCCACAAAACGAATCCAATAAAAATTGTTTCATCAAAAACGGAGTTCGAAAACGTAAATACGTAATCCTAGGGTTTCTGGTTTAGTCGTAAAGGACGTTAAAATAAAATCGTAAGTCCTAATCTCTTCTCGTAAATTTGTGAGTTTATGAACCAACACAAATTTAAAACTCCAAAATAATATTCAAAACGGATAAATTTATTTTCAGAAATATCGGACTGTCACCAAAGACGGTGTATGTAAACGTAAGCACGTAACGTTGAATCCTCCGGTTTAGACGTAGTCGATGCTACTCCAAGACGTAAATCCAAATTTCTTCCCAAAAATGAGTGAGTTCATAAAATAATATTTTCAAATAAATATTGAGAATAAAATATTGACCATAAATTGACGGATTGTCACAGCATTTACCCCTAAACAGGATCTTTGTCCTCAAAGATCATCTTACCTTACTACTCGCTTCTTATAGAGTTAAAGCCATGTGGGTATTTCCTCCACTTTCGGTCTTTTCTCACAAGTGTAATCCATTATAATACGCGAGTTTCATCAAACATAACTACGGGAATAAGATCAGGCTAAATGTTGACTTACTTTCTCTATCCATGATGTTCACGGGTTTCTGATGAATGCAACTTTTCACCGATCTAAGCTTTACTAAGAACAATCAGATTTTCACTTGATAGATATTCCATCAAGTTCGATTTACGAAACATAATTCACGCAGTTCTTGAAGTCCTAGGGTAGATCCAGCTTATAAGCCTTTCAAACCAATCTTTTACATCATCTCAATGGTCCCATACAACGGGGACTTATATCCCATGATTTGTCAGATCATGAATTCATTTTTCCAAGGTTAAAAATTTTGGCATAACTTCGCTACCCATTTGGCACTTCAAGATCTACATTTCATATTCACATAACCTCTTGCCCACTACCGGCTGACAATAATCAAATCCTAATTTCAACAATCATTTCAGGTCTCGCGGGTCGAGTATTTTGCAAGGTTAGGTTTGCCATCATAGGAAACCTTAAACCTAAAAGACATGTCCAACTCACAGTGGGTGTATGTCGGGTGTCTTTATCTCAATTCCTGCTCACAGATGCTCTAATTTCTAAATCTTAACAAGATTCGATCTCGATCCTAATATGATGATCATCAATGATAATCTTTCCAAAGGAAAACGATTATATGGTTTATTACCAAAGGTCATTCATTCAAACATAAAATAGCACTTATATTACTTTGTATCGTTACTTTACCTCGTCCCTTCGATTTGGGATGGTAAACAGTACTCTCATCAAGATTCGTTCTCAATGACTTCTGAGCAAATCTCTAGAAATTCGATGCGAAGCGAGGATCTTGATAAAGATGTTCGATACAAGCACACTATGTTTACATAACTCTTTTGCATTTATCATTAACGGGAATGATATTAGCAGATTTGGCCAGTCTGTCGACGATGACCCAAATCGAATCAAATTCAGATGATGACCTTTGCAATAGCTAGACGTTTACTAATGTATGTGGCGATCTCTGCCTTCATAATTGCCATCAGTACAACTTCTTCAGACTGTTGGAAATACGTTTTACGTATTAAGAAGGATCGGTTACTCCAACGATAGTCCATGTAATAGCTCGTAGTTTATTTACATGTCTTTACTTAACAAACAACACCAAGCCTAGCCTACAACATGTGTAGGCCGGCCCAAATGTAAGCCCAAGCCCATGACAAGGGCTTGGGTATATAAACCCTCTCCTTTGATGGAGAGGGTGTGGTTTTTCATAATTTACACATAGTTCTTTCTTAGTTTCTCTCTCTAAAGTGTGAAATCCACCATTTCTCTATCTCTTTCTCTCTCTAAAAACATAAGCATAGATTTACAAATCTACAAATGGTATCAAGAGCTTGGGATGAAATATAGGTTTGTTTTTGTGTTGCGTTTTGTTTTCAAAACAATTCGTGGAGTATAGGTTTGTTTTTGCCGAAATCTTCAAAAAAAAATTTTTGTGTGTTGGATCGAAGTTTAAAGTAGTGTAACATAGGGATTCGTGCTTAAGAGTGTTCTTGGTATCTTGGTTTTCATTAAAACATCAGTTTTCTTGGATCAAAAGTGCGAAAAAAGGCTTTGTTCTTCATTCCGAAATTCTAGCAGAAAGATCCATCGGAAAGTACAAACTGTACTTGGGCCTCCATCGCAATAACTTAACCATCGGAAAGGGTTAGGTTTCTACATTGCGATCGCTGGATTTTTATCACTTATTCCGATCTGAATCATTCCGATAGCTATTGCGATCTGAGATTCCGACGGGTACAAGGAAGGTGTGTTAAGTCGTTACTCTGCTCGAATTTTGTCAGCTACTTTGCGATCTGGATATTGCTATCTAAGTATTCCGATAGTTCATTAAGATCTGAATCTTTACGATAGGGCTTTGCGATCTGAACATTCCGATACCAACAACATTTCGACAGGGCTATATTCCGATCTGGTATTACGATCTGACATTCCGATCTGGTATTACGATCTGACATTCCGATCTGGTATTACGATCTGACATTCCGATCTGGCATTCCGATAATCACAATTATTCCATAAAAAATTTCGAATCGTGTGTAATTTTGACTTGGAATTTTTTTGGTTTATCGAGAACATATTTTAGGGGATTTTAACATTGTTTCTCGATTCTAACTCACAACAACACAAAAATACTTAACCTTATTTCATTGTTCGATCAACTTTGTAAATCTTAACTTATTGAAATGGAGTACACATCTCTTACGGATAAGTCCATCCTCTCGGGTACGGATAATCGTCCACCAATGTTGGTGAAGACTATGTATGAGGAATGGGCTTCCCGAATGGAACTTTATATGTTGAACAAGGAGAATGGACATCTTATTTGGGCATCGGTGCTCAATGGACCATTAGATTATGGTACTGTGACGGAAGGTACGACCACTCGTCCTCGCACAACGGGTGAGTTGACTGGAGATATGAAGATTCAAGATAAATGTGATAAGTATGCTACAAACATCATTCTCCAAGCCCTTCCTCCAGATGTCTACAAACTCGTCAGCAAACATAAAGTTGCCAAAGAGTTATGGGATAGAATTCGTGTTCTCATGCAAGGCACCTTGTTAACTAAACAAGAACGAGAGTGTAAGCTTTATGATAATTTTGATAAGTTTGCCTATGTGCCAGGGGAGACTCTCAATGATTACTATCTGAGATTTACCCTATTGTTGAATGAGCTTAATATCTATGGCATGACAATTCCTACCTTTCAATTGAACACCAAGTATTTGAACACTCTTCCTCCAGAATGGAAAAAATACGTGACGGATGTTAAATTGGCTAAGGACTTGCATAACACCAATGTGGATCAACTTCAAGCTTTTCTTCAACAACACGAATGCCATGTGATCGAGGCTCGGTTGTCTACACCTTAAGTTCATGATCCACTTGCAATGTATGCTTCTCAACAAAACATGGCTTATACTTATCAACAACCATCATACTTGCAGCAGCCACCACCACACATCTATCAGCAACCACAACAACCATCTTATCAACCACCAATGATGCCACAGCAAGAATATCAACAAAGTGTTCATCAACAATCTTTTCAACAGCAACCACCATATCAAACATCACCATCACAAGCCAACACTTCTCCATTGGGCTATACTCCTCAGCAAGGATATTTTCCAATAGAAGCACAACCAGCACAAGCTTTCTACTCTAATGAACTTCCACCAATCCAAGCACCGGTCTTTACTCCAAATGATACGCCAGCTGATGTTCTAAACCATCTCACCGCCTACTTGTCAAAACTTGTTGCAACTAGAGGATTTCCACCAACAAACAATCAGCTCCGCACCTCATCAAATCCTCGACAACAAGCCACTGTTCAAGATGGTCAAGTGACGGTGCAACCTATTCAGGGAAGGCAAAATTCATATGGACCTCCTACAAGGACTGGGAACAATCAAGCTATGAATTCTCAAGCTAATGGAAATGGGAGTCCTATTGGTCCTAAAAAGGTTGTGACTTGCTACAATTGCCGAGGACAAGGTCATATGGCTAGGGAATGCACTCACCCAAAAAGGAGGAGGGATGATGCATGGTTTCGTGAGAAGATGTATTTGGTTGATGCTCAGTCTAAGGGGAAGATTTTGGATTCAGAGGAGTTAGCATTTCTTGCAGACCCAGGGGCAGCATATACTGAAGGCATTGCAGTCGTCTCCACTTCTAATGCAGCTTATCAAGCGGACGATCTTGATGCATACGATTCGGATTGTGATGACATTCACTCTGCCCAAGCTGCTCTCGTTGCTAATCTCTCTCACTACGGTTCTGATGTCATCAGTGAGGTACCAACCACATCTAACAATATTGATGATAACCAACATCAAGTTGGGCATGAAAATAACAACCTCGAACAGCATTCGGGGACTAGTAACTCAAATGATGTGGTACCCAATCCAACACATTTGAGTGAACCTCAACCAAATGCTACGACGGGTATGGAATCTTATGCTCAACATGATTTGGTCATGGTGCCTAAACATATTATTGATCAAATGCATATGGCCCTCAGACAATCCGTAGATACGAATTCCACCCTAACTGCTGAGCTTGCGTTGCATAAAGAAAAGGTCAAAACTTTTGAAATGGTCCCTCAAGAAGAGAAAATAACATGTTCTGAATTTGACCAATTTCGTTTTGAAAAGATTGAACACTTGAAAGAAATAGAATCATTAAAAGCTAATCTTTCCAATGAATTAAAAGAAAAAGAGTCGGTTGTCAATGATTTTCAGAAACTTAAAATGGATTTCGAAACTCTCGAGTCTAAAAAGGTTGAATCGGAAATTAACGCTACCAAACTTCTTAAATTCAAAGAACAACAGCTTTTAAAACAATACGCTTCCACAGAAAAGGTTCATCTTTTAACTAAATCATTTAAAGAATTCGAACTTAAGCGTCTTCAAGATTTACCACCTAATCCCGGTTATGCAAAACAAGCTCAGGAATATATTCCCGGTCTTTATGACATGACCATAATTGGAAAATCGAAAGAAGCACCTTTTGTTCGTAGTACTGAGGAGACACAATCACTTGGGGATGAAACTCATTCTAAAATGCTTTCAAAATTCCATACAATTGATTATGATCAACATAACAAAGATCAATTTTCGAAAAAGACACGCATTCGCTTACAAAAGGAATTAGCAGAATTAACAGTTCTTGTGCCCCAAAGTTTGTCAAATGAAAACCTTCCTAGTACGTCTCCTACACTCGTCAAAAAGGATTTAACAAAGTTAATTCCACCGGTAAGTAAGGCGTCCGTTAACTTAAATACGATTCACCAACACTTAGCCAATTTTGACAAGGTCATTTTGGAACGTACGACGGCCACGACCATAACGGAAGGTGAATGGAACTTTGAGCACACTAGAGCTGCGTTTCGAGATGAAATTGTTCCGTTTGTAAACAATGTTAAAGCTTGTCTTCGTAATATTGATCAAGATTTGTTTTTGGAAATAGAAGAAGTTAGACGTGTTTTCAATGAAATGGAAGATGCTTATGAAAACAGTTTACTTGAAATAGAACGGGTTTCACGCCATAATGATCTGCTTCTGAATCAAGTGATGTCTCATGATATAGTTTCTGTCTGTGTGAATACAAGTGTTGATAATGATTCTATTGTGCATAATGTTGAATCTGTGGATAATGTGGTAGATAGTACTTGTCACGAATCTGACGCTGAATTTTTAAAGCTTCAAGATTCATATTCATCGCTTTCAAAACGTTTTGATGAGATTCAAACACATTGTATTTCGCTTGAATGCAAGCAACAATTTATTCAAGAAATCTTTGAAACGTCATTCGAAGGTGTTAATATCGATGATGCAAATTTTGAAAAGAATTTTCGATTGAATTTACAATCAAAACAGCGTCAGCCAAGTGACAAAGTTGCTAACTCTTTGCCGATAGAAATAGAGAAATCTAAGGAGCTTAACTGTGTGAACGTACTTGAGGCCGCTGAGAATTTTAAACTTGATCTAGACAATCGAGTTTCCAAGATTTTGTCCAAAATTGATAACCTAAAACAGAAAAATACACGACTCTTCGATTCAGTACAGCCCGCATGTGTTGATACCACTGCACAGAATCAATCATTGATTGAACAATTGAATCGAAAGTCGGTGGAAATATCTGATTTGAGGGAACAAATTTGTGATAAGAACCTGGTCTTGGCTGAGTTAAAGGAAGCACTTCGTACTCTCAAAGGTAAGAATGTTGTGGATAACGCAGCCACTATCTCAGCATCGTCCTCTAGTGCAATCAAAAGAACCCTGATAGCCGTCACACCACTTAACAAGGGCCCTAGGACTAAACAATCTCAAACTTTGGTCACTAAAGATAAGGTGGAATCAAAACCAGCTTCTAATATTCTCGTGTTGCCTTCTACAGGAGTAAGCACCACTACTAAGGCTCAAAGATCTAAGCTTAAGAGAAACAAGAAGAATGATAGGATCTTGCCCCCATCTAGTAGTCAAGTGAAGAAGAAAGTAGAAGCCCATCCTAGGAATGTTATTTCTGTTTTGAATAAAAAGAATCATGTAGCTAAACCTAAAGGCTCTGCGGTTATGCAGCGTTCTAAGCCTAGTGTGAATTCTAATTTGAAATGTTGGAATTGCAATGAATGTATGTTTTCTAGTCGTCATGATTCTTGCCTTATTGACCATGTGAATGAGATGCATGCCCGGAAAAATGGATTAGAATGGAAACCGACTGGGAAAGTGTTAACCCAAGTTGGCTGGATGTGGCGCCCCACTGGTAGAAATTTCACTATAGTAGGAAATATGTGCCCTTTGACTAGGATCACTCCCACTACAGCGAAGAAAGCGTGCCCTTTAACTAGGAGTACCAAGGCTACCAAAACACAAGCGTGTCCTTTAACTAGGAACACCGACACTACCGTAGGAACCAAGTGCCCTGTAAATAGGTCTACTCCCACTGTAGTGCCCGCGAATAATCCAAATCCTAAGAAAGTTGGAACAGTAAAACCTGTTAGTGCTAAAACTCACATTAGAAAACGCAGGAAATCTAAGGGTCTCAAAAATGTTAGCAATTCTGATAATTTTATATCTGTATCTGCTAACACTCCGGAACCAATAGTTTCCAATGCATTGTCTACTGTTGTTGTTGAAAACAGGTGGTCCAAATTGTTCTCTGGTATTTGGACTCTGGTTGCTCCAAGCATATGACCGGAGATCGCTCTCAGCTCAGAAATTTCGTCAGCAAGTTTCTTGGTACGGTTAGATTTGGAAATGATCATATAGCAAAGATAATGGGTTATGGTGAATATCATATTGGGAATGTTATAATTTCAAGAGTGTATTACGTGGAAGTTCTCGGTCACAACTTATTTTCTGTGGGACAATTTTGTGATGCAAACCTAGAAGTTGCTTTTCGAGAGCATACCTGCTTCATTCGTAATTTGGAAGGGGTTGATTTGTTGAAAGGTACTCGAGGGAATAATTTGTATACTTTGTCTCTACAAGACATGATGGCCGCTTCTCCCGTATGTCTTCTCTCCAAAGCATCGAAGACTAAGTCATGGTTATGGCATCGACGGTTATCTCATCTTAACTTTGACGCTATTAATCACTTGGCGAAAAACGAACTTGTTCGTGGTCTTCCTAAACTATCATTTCACAAGGATCATTTGTGTTCCGCGTGTACAATGGGGAAAAGCACTAAGAAATCATATAAACCCAAGACGGAAGACACCAACCAAGAGAAACTTTATCTATTGCATATGGATCTTTGTGGGCCAATGCGTGTTGAAAGTCTTAGTGGCAAAAAGTACATCCTCGTCATTGTCGATGATTTCTCTCGGTTTACATGGGTGAAATTTCTTAAAGCCAAAAATGAGGCACCTAAATTCATCATCAGATTTCTCAAGATGATTCAAGTGCGTCTCAACACTACTGTCCGACGCATTCGTACAGATAATGGAACCGAATTTGTGAATCAAATCTTGCGTGATTATTATGAAGAAGTTGGCATATCTCATGAAACATCCGTTGCACGCACTCCACAACAAAACGGTGTCGTTGAAAGGCGAAATCGCACACTTATGGAAGCTGCTCGAACGATGTTAATTTACGCAAAGGCTCCATTGTTTTTATGGGCAGAAGCAGTATCTACAGCAGTGTACACCCAAAACCGGTCACTAATTCGTAAACGCCATGGTAAAACACCTTATGAGCTTCTCCATGGAAAAGTACCAGATTTATCATATCTTCATGTATTTGGTTCTCTTTGCTATCCAAACAATGATGGTGACAATTTGGGAAAACTTCAACCAAAGGCTGATATTGGTATTTTCATTGGTTACGCACCCGCAAAGAAGGCATTCCGAATCTACAACCGTAACTCTCGCAAAATCCTTGAAACTATGAATGTTGATTTTGATGAGCTGACAGCAATGGCTTCTGAGCAAAGCAGCTCTGAACCCGCACTTCATGAAATGGGACCCAGTAACATTAGTTCTGGTCTTGTCCCAAACAACCCTACTTCATCATCATTTATACCACCTACCAGGAATGAATGGGATACGTTGTTTCAACCATTCTTTGATGAATTCTTTACTCCTCCAAGTATTGTTGCTCCAGAACATGAGGTAATAGCTCCGATAACCGAAGTTGTCGCTCCAGCAACCGAAGCACAATCAGACACATCTGCACCAACAATTGGTCAAGATATACCAACAACGAGTAATTCTCAACCAACACAAGTAACAACTACCCATGTCATGCCTATTGATGATGAAGAGGATGATGATGATCATGATTTGGAATTCGCTCAAATGCGTGAACTTCCATTCTTTGGTGTATCTATTCCCGACCCTTATCAAGCCGGGTCGTCCACCTCAGAGGAAGCTCCTTCTACAGTTTACTCCAATCCACGGATTCGTGAACATGACAGCAAGTGGACAAAGGATCATCCTATAGATTCTATTATTGGTGACCCTAATCGTCCGGTATCCACACGAAGTCAGTTACAAGAAAGTGCAATGTTTTGTCACTTTGATGCTTTTCTCACTGAAGTTGAACCTAAGACATGGAAAGAAGCTTTTACTCAATCCTGTTGGATAGAAGCTATGCAAGAAGAACTTAATGAGTTTATACGTCTTGAAGTATGGGAACTTGTCCCATGCCCGGATCAAGTGCAGTTACTCACTTTGAAATGGGTTTACAAGGTGAAACTCGATGAGTTAGGCGGAATATTGAAAAACAAAGCTCGACTAGTAGCTCGTGGATACAAGCAATTATTGGGCGTCGACTTTATGGAATCCTTTGCACCTGTTGCCCGTTTGGAAGCTATTCGACTATTTCTCGCTTACGCAGCCCATATGAATATGATCGTCTATCAGATGGATGTGAAGACGGCATTTCTTAATGGTGAGTGTTGGGAATAAATTTAGGCCAGAACACTTGAACGCTGACAAGAACAACTCAAGCGTTGACAAGAGCAAAGTGAGCGCTGATAGCATAAGCGTTGACAAGTTAAAGTCAAGCGTTGACAGATTGAAGACAAGCACTGATGGAAGATGTGAGCTACACGTTTATTATATTCTAGAATACTTCTAGTAAGGATAGAGTCGACAATGTATTTTCTATGTTTATCTTTACCTAGAATAGTTGATTCGTAGCTTATTGTACAAGACTTCTTGTTCTATAAAAGAAGATCTTTTAGGTTAAAGTTAATATAAGTTTTTATAAGTATTCGCAAGTTAAACCTCTTTCATTGTAATCAATTCGATCATTCTAATACAAGTGAAAGTTTGTTTAACATCTTTGTGTTTTAGATCAAGTGTTAATTCCGCATAACACTTTGTTACTTTATTCATAAGCAAAGGTTTCTCTACGTGTAGTACTTGATCTAATCTTGTATACACAAAGCTTAATCGATCTAAAACTTAGATCGATTAAGCTTTGTGTATACAAGATTAGATCAAGTACTACACGTAGAGAAACCTTTGCTTATGAATAAAGTAACAAAGTGTTATGCGGAATTAACACTTGATCTAAAACACAAAGATGTTAAACAAACTTTCACTTGTATTAGAATGATCGAATTGATTACAATGAAAGAGGTTTAACTTGCGAATACTTATGAAAACTTATATTAACTTTAACCTAAAAGATCTTCTTTTATAGAACAAGAAGTCTTGTACAATAAGCTACGAATCAACTATTCTAGGTAAAGATAAACATAGAAAATACATTGTCGACTCTATCCTTACTAGAAGTATTCTAGAATATAATAAACGTGTAGCTCACATCTTCCATCAGTGCTTGTCTTCAATCTGTCAACGCTTGACTTTAACTTGTCAACGCTTATGCTATCAGCGCTCACTTTGCTCTTGTCAACGCTTGAGTTGTTCTTGTCAGCGTTCAAGTGTTCTGGCCTAAATTTATTCCCAACAATCCTCCCCTAAACTTGATATCCACTCTTATGATCAAGTTTCTGAATAAACACTAAGAACTTGGAGGAGTCTGACAAACCTTATCATATTGATGATAAATAAATCTGATCAAATTCTTTGCCACGTCACTTGTATAGTCTATCTCCAACTGGGTGTTCTTCATCTTCTCCAAAACAGCCTTGGATATGAAATACTGAGCATCTACAAGTAAATACTCAGCAAACTTTGTAGAACTCAAATGGTATACACCAGCAGCTGAATATAACCTCCATTGAAGACCACTGAGGTCATCTTCAAGATCCTTCCATATTTCAGGATCTTCTTCTTTTGTCCCACACATTCTTTTGAATGTGGTCCAAAGTTTTATTCCATTGGCTGAAGTTGGTGCTTCAGCCTCATACTTGGTCTCTAGCAACCTCCAAAGGTCCACCAAGTCTTCTCTGTCACAACTTGCAAATAAAGATATGAGAGTGGTAAAAGTGTGTACCTCCTTGCCAAATCTTCCAATTTTCCAGAATCCACATTCATCTTCCTCATAACTTACAATTGGATTCCTGGAATCTAGTGGTAACACATGCACCATATCCGAAGCTTCTAATGGGGAGAGCTTGAGGCTCTTTCTAATGATTGCTTCACTTGGATATAGTTGATTCATATCTTTTGGAAACTCAAGAATAAATCCCTTCTTTACTGGTCTAGGAACTATCATAGCTTTCTTGATTGCCATCTCTTCTGCAAGTTGCTTCTTTCTTTCATTTGAAAGAAGTCTGAAAGTGTTTTCTTCTTGCACTTTCACCCAAATAGGATAAGCCCTATGTTCCAACTCATCAAATGTCAAAGCCTTCAGCTTCTGATGTGTCCATCCAACTCCATTACATTTGAGCAACATAAAGTAGAGCTTCCTTCTATCCCTTTTCAATTCAGAGAGAATGTTGCTTGCCTTGTACTTCAACATCACCTTACAATCCTTCTGAACTCTAAGAAGAATTTCCAAACCCCATATCTGATCTGAAATGGTCAAGTCTGGATTATCCATACAGCTTTCTTCCCAAGAATTGTACATCTGAACTACCTCTGGCATATCAAAATCAATCTGCAACTTTAAATCTCTCAGCTTTTCCCTAGCAAGCTCATCACCATACTCAAGTCTTTCTGGTTCAACAATCATCACACTTGAATCTGAGCTAGCTCCATCACTTTCTTCTTCAGAAGTCACAACAAATGGTGACTTTTCCTTTTCACCTTGTTCCATCATTTGCTCAGCCAATCTTCTATCAAATTCAACCTGAGCTGCATTCTTTGGAACAATTTCTTCTACCAACATACCCTTACCCTTATCTGTTGGTTCAATTGTTGGTAGGGTAGATGATAATACCTGAGTAGGAACATCTTTGATGATAGATGATAACTGGAATACATCACCTCCATATGCAGATCTGTCAACGCCCAAATTTCCTCTATCAGCGCCCAAAATACTGCTGTCAGCGTCCAAACTTGTCTTATCAACGCTCAAATATTTTCCCTCAGCGCCTTGTGTAACCTCTCTCAACATATCTGTAAATGATAAATTTAAATTGGTTGGAGAGATCAAGGACGTATCAAAACCTGTTTGTTCCTTCAAAGTAGTAAGAGCTTCAGCAACATCCAATGATTGACCATCTTGACTGCTCTTATCACTCAGATTTCTTTGATCTTCCTCCCCTTTGGAAGACTCCTCCATACCTCCCCTTGAACGAGCGCTCTCCAAAACAACAATCCTCTCCCTCAATTCCTTGAGTTCAAGGCCTTGGTTACTGACAATTTGTACTAAGTCTGCATTTTGCTTTTGCAAGCTAATGCAGACAGCCGTCAATTCTAAAAGCGTCATTGGTTCCAGTCTGCCCTCTTCCAAAATGGGGATTTGACCTCCCAAGTCAGGTTCATTGGGCATGGATGAGGACTTAATGATGGTGGGACTGCCTTGGCCAGCTTCTAAGCCAGAACCAATAGTCCCAGCCTCATCCAGGTCACCAGCCACACTTGTGGTGGTGGTTCTCTCTGCTTCATGGCTAGGACCACCAGAGGAGAATACTCCAGCAGTCCTTTGGCGTTTAATCAACCTATATTCAGGTGGTGTGGAGGATGGTGTAGAAGAAGGTGTAGATGTGGGTTGGTTAAGGGGTGTTTGGGATTGTGATGGTTGGGTGTCAGCGGTGGAAATAGGCATATCAACGCCCACATTAGATGTGTCAGCGTCAAAGGGATTTTGGTCTATTTGCATTTAGTCAGGTGAGGGTAAAGGTTCAGGGATAGGTTCAAGTTGTGGGTGAGGGTCAATATGAGGTTGAGGGTCTGGTTGGGGTTGTGCTGCTGCATTAACAGCAAGCATAGCTGGGGTTAATGGTAGGTCTCTATGAGGTGGTGAATTCATCTTGGTAAAAATAGCCTTCTTTTGTTCAGGGATCTTATAAAAATCATTGTGATCCCTTGAACAATATCTTTGAGCATCAAAAATCATTTGTAGAAAACGGGGATAAGCTAAAGTCATTTTTGTCCCCTTGTTTTTACACATTCCTTCAAAAATCATTTTAGACCAGTTATAATTTTGCCCTGTTGCAATACACATAATAGCAGTTGCAATGGATCTATTGATCTCATTGTGTGCAGTACATTTGGGACTCAAACATTGAAGGAGAATGTGAATGAGGTACTTCCAGGCTGGGGGAAATTCCTGCTTATGGTACTTATTAAGAGTACCTTCATCAGGAATAGGGTATCCCAAAGCCCTAAGCCCTTGTTCTATTTCAGATATGGGAAGAATGGTTATACCATCAGCATCATTAAGATGCAAGGCCTGGCGTACCAAGGCCTCAGTAACCACCCAAGGTCTCCCATGTACAATAGAAGTCAATGTGGTCACTCCATTAACTGTTGAGGAACTTACAGTGTTCCAAAACTGTTTAATGTGTGTGACTGGAATGAGTGGTGCATGAGAAACAGCATACCTTAATGGGGATGCATTCAAATACTCCACCATCTGTGTGTATTGAGGGAACAAAGTATTATCAGCAACAAGATAAGCAATCATGTTGTGTTGAGACTTGAACCCCAAATCCAATTCTGCTGAGTTAAATCTTGGTGCCATGGATGAAAGCTGTTAATTTGAAGTATAAAAGATGAAGGTTGATAAGAGAAAAGTTGTTAGACAAGAATTATAGATACCCTTTTTAAAATAGGAGCCAAATTTATAGGAGTGGATGAATGCATGTGATTGGCCCAAAAATAGGCAAAGATTTTCAAAAACTAATCATGAAAATATTGAAAAAGATATAAGTTATCTCATGCATTAAATGAAAGTAACAACTCCTAGAATTACGGCTTGAAAATATGTCAAAAAGTAACAACTGGGTAGGTCCCATTGATTGTCAACGGTCAAATATAACCCATCAACGCCCAACGGCTATAATCTTGTCAACGTTCGCCTAAAGCCATGTCAGCGTCCATTTTGGTCACAACAACGCTTGGAAAAATCTTGTCAGCGTCCAAAAATAAAATTGTTTTAAAAAGTGAAAAATGACCTTAACAAGTAATTTATCCTAGAGAAGATAACCAAAAGCTGATAATTATCATAGGGCGGCAAGCACTGTCCAGTTATGCACACTTGCATAAGCAAGATAGACATAACAGTCCTCTAGTGTCCCTTGCTAACCAAAATGCTTAACAACCAAGTTACCTTATAAAATCCTTGTTACTCCCAGGTAAAACCCATATCAAAATGATTCCCAAGCCTCCCAACAGACCACAACCAATTCTAGGCCAAAAATGTCTTGGCAGCATGCAAAGTTGATATACTATGCATGCTACAGTGCCTCATGGTTTAGTAAAACTAACCCATACTCACCTGTGGACACAATCTAGAATTGTGATGAGAGTATTCTAAGAATACCCAAGAGTCCTAAAGGTTCCTTAAACCTCCCCTTAAACTATGATACATGAGTTCTTAAAATATATATGAACATTAAAATTTTATGTCAAGATAGGAATATGAATATTCCAACCATCATCCATAAACAAAACATGTCCAAATAGCTCTTCAAAGATCCATAAGCAACTCTGTATCCAATGGCATAAAGCTACCACCTACCTACACATTTAGATGAAAACCACAAAACTAACATTTGTTGCTGACAGCGTCCCGACAACACTTAACAGCGTTGAAGAAACTCTTGTCAGCGTTAGACAATAATATCTCTAACAACGGCAAAATAACACTTGACAGCGTTACATTTACCTTTGTCAGTGTTAGAAAAATAAAGTGGAAAAATCTAAATCATCACAAAGACCAATAACAATGCATTATCCTGTACATACTTTTACAAAAAGGTTCCAAAACACATATTAAGTGAGATTAACCATTCCAATATTTGTTACCAAATATTGAAATCTTCCAGCATCAAAAGGTTTAGTTAATAAATCAGCCACATTATCTTCTGTATCTACCCTTCTGGTTGTATTAAACCTTTCTCAAAGCAATCTCTTATAAAATGATGTCTAATTTCTATGTGTTTGGTTTTAGAATGATGTACAGGATTTTTAATAATGCATAAAGTACTGTTATTGTCTACAAAAATCTTGGTATGCATAAAATTATACCCATAATCCAACAGCTGGTTCTGAATCCATAAGACTTGTCCACAACAAGCAGCTGCTGCAACATATTCTGCTTCAGTTGTAGAGTTGGCCACCACTGTTTGTTTCTTGCATTGCCAAGAGATTAATCTGCTCCCAAGAAATTGGCATCCACCAGTTGTGGATTTCCTATCAAACTTGTCACCACCATAGTCACTGTCTGAATATGCAATAAGATCCAATGGAGAATCTTTTGGGTACCATAATCCAAGATCTGGATAACACCTTAGGTACCGAAAAATTCTTTTCACAACAAACAGGTGACATTCTTTGGGAGTCACTTGATGGCGTGCACATGCACACACATCAAACATGATGTCAGGTCTTGAGGCTGTAAGATACATCAATGATCCAATCATTGATCTATAGTGCCTAACATCCACATCCTTTCCAGCTCCAATTTTTCCCCAAGGGTGTTGTCTATCCATAGGAGTGGAAGCCTCCTTTTCATGTGGAGAAAAACCATATTTCTTCAAGATTTCAGCTACATACTTGTCTTGGGAGATGAAGATACCATCTTCTTTCTGCTGAACTTGTAAACCTAGAAAGAAGTTCATCTCACCCATTGCACTCATCTTGAATTTATCTGTCAGGAGCTTGGAAAAGTCCTCACTCATTTTTGGATCAGTAGACCCAAAAATGATGTCATCAACATAGACCTGCACAAGCAACACATGTTTTCCTTTCTTCTTTGTAAACAATGTCTGATCTATGGTGCCCCTCTTGAATCCATTGTCCACCAGATATGTAGACAAGGTACCATACCATGCTCTTGGGGCTTGATGAAGTCCATACATAGCTTTCTTCACTCTATAAACCTTGTCTGGATTCTCAGGATCTTCAAAACCAGGAGGTTGCATGACATATACTTCCTCAACAATTGTCCCATAGAGGAAAGCACTCTTCACATCCATTTGATAAACAGTGAAGTTCATGCAAGAGGCATAAGCTAGGAAAATTCTGATAGCTTCAATTCTTGCAACTGGTGCAAAAACTTCTTCATAATCTATACCTTCCTCTTGTGTATATCCCTGAGCTACCAAACGTGCCTTGTTTCTGACCACAATTCCTCTTTCATCTTTCTTGTTCCTTAGAACCCATCTTGTCCCAATTGGTCTCACATATCTAGGACAATCAACCAGCTCCCAAACATCCTGTATAGCAAATTGGTGAAGCTCATCCTGCATTGCTTCCACCCAACTTGGTTCTTTGAGAGCATCAAAAATTTTCTTGGGTTCTTCCTGTGACAGAAAACAGGCAAACAAACATGCTTGTACAAGAGGGGTATCAACCTTCTTGTGTATATTGGCAATAAATCCACCAAGACCTTGATGGGATCTTCTTGTCTGAACTGGAGCCATAACATCACCAATAATCTGAGATGTGGGGTGATCCTTAGCTGTGGAAGTAAGAACTCCTCCTTCAAAAAGTCTGGTGTCCTCAACTTCACGCTCCATGTTGCCAATATCTTCTTCAGATTCTTCTTGATCAACAGAAATCTCTTCATGAACATTGGAAGGTCCACCCTGTTCAAAATGGGAAGAGAAAAGCTGTGTAAAGGTGTCTCCAAAGTCTGAACCTTGTTTGTCAGCGTTTGGGCTAACAATGCTTGAACTATTGTTGTCAGCGTTCGAGCCATCAGCGTCTGAATTGGTCTCGTCAGCGCTTGATTTCCCTTTGTCAGCGCCTGAAGAATCATGCATGTTTGTATTTGGTGGTATTTGAACACCACCATTATCCTTTCTAGCAGCAGTAGCAGCAGCATAATATTCATCTGTCCATATAGGAAGTGTAACATATTCTTTTGTGGGAGATGATTCAACTGCTGGTGGTCCATCCTCCTTAGCAACCTGGATACCTGAAACATTACCAATTCTCTTTTCCAAAACACTTGAAGTTGCCTTCACAATGTCTGGATCAGTAACAGGCATATAATTTAAAGCTCTAAATAAAGGTTCTAAGTCAAACAACCAATTTGGACCACTTTCAGGATCACTAGGTTTACTTTCTAAAAACCTAACATGTACCTTTTCAAGTATACGTTTTTCCTTTTTAATGTAAACCCTATATCCTTTACTCTGCACTGAATAACCCATGATGTAGCCTTCATCACCTTTTGAATCAAATTTACCTAGGGCCTCACTAGTTTCTAGAACAACTACATGACATCCAAAAGGCTTGAGAAAGCCAATATTTGGCTTCCTTCCCCAAAGTAATTCATAAGGTGTCTTATTATGTATCTTGTTGACCAATGCCCTATTTTGAACATAACAAGCTGTGTTAACAGCTTCAGCCCAAAAGGCTATAGGAAAGTGGGCATCAGCCAACATGGTTCTGGTTGCTTCAATAAGGGTTCTATTCTTCCTTTTAGCAACCCCATTTTGCTGTGGGGTTCTAGCTATGCTGAACTGCCTAGTAATCCCTTTCTTGGCACAAAAATCATCTAGCAACTGATTTCTAAACTCACCCCCATTGTCACTTCTAATAATTTTGACCTCATTACCATTCTTCTTTTCAATTTGGGTAATGAAATTAATCAGACTTTGGGCAGTTTCACTTTTCTTGGCTAAAAAGAAAGTCCATGTAAACCTGGAGTAATCATCAGTGATAACAAAACAATATGATTTACCCTTCAAACTTTCTATATTAGTTGGACCAAAGAGATCCATATGCAATAAGTGAAGTGGTTTAGAACTAGAGTGCACCTGTTTAGACCTGAATGAGACCTTGTGCTGCTTGCCCTTAAGACATGCAACACAAGAGTGGTCATTGTGGAAAGCCTTTTCAGGCAAACCATCAACTAAACCAAGCCTCACAAGTCTATTGATATTCTTAAAGTTTATGTGCCCTAATCTCCTGTGCCAAAGATTACTTTCATCTACTGAGGCTTTAGCATACAGACATGACATTTTATTATTTATCTTAATTCCATTAAGATTCACATTATATATGTCTTTATGCCTTGGTGTTCTAAAATCTTTATATTTTTCCTCAGGGATCTTATAATCTTTGCTTAACACCAAGCACTCAGTATCTGTGAAAAGAACCTTATTTTTGTTATCACACACTTGTGATACACTAAACAAATTATAATCCAGTTCTTTTACCAAGAAGACATTCTCAAACCGTAGATTGTTGGTGACAAGGGTTCCTTTTCCAGTGATGGTGTCGTAGCCCCCTCCAAAGTATACCTTATCACCATCTTGAATAGGAGAGAAATTGGTCAGATAGTCTTCCTTTCCTGTCATGTGCCTTGAGCATCCACTATCCCAGTATCCATAATCATTGATCTTCTTCTGAATGCCCTGCACATAAAGAAAACACATTAGTTTTCTTTGGGAACCCAAGCCTTGGAAGACTTGGATTCATTTGGTTGTTCAACAAGAACAGACTTGGTTCTCATAACAACCCCATTTTCATCCCTGTTTGAATGAAATTCCCAGTTAACCCCAATTGGTGTTGACAATGCCTTTGAAATATAATGAAACCTGTTGCATGTCATAGAAATACCAGTAGAATTAGGGTTTTGGTCTTGTTTTGGTCTCCATGTTAAGCTAGTAGAAGCTTTAGACCTATTTCCCTGTGGTTGCAAATACCTAGGTTTAGCAGTGTGTCTGTCAGCGCTGAAATTTCTCTTGTCAGCGCCCCGATTGCTCTTATCAGCGTTGAACCTAGGGTTTGCTACAGGAACCCATTGCCTATTGGACCAAGTGTTTGACTTTTGAAAAGGTCTTAGGCCTTGTGTGTTAGATCCTCTAGAAAAGAATGGGGCTGGTCTAACAACTTGTGAACTTTTGTTCACAAAGGTATTGGGTCTGACAGTATTTGACCTATGTTGACTTTTGTCAGCGCTGAAATGGTTCCTATCAGCGTTGACATTGGAAGCGTTGACACATTTGTATGCCAAATGTGAGAAGCTACCACATGTGTAACAAGCTTTTCTAGACATAGTCTTAGGTCTAGAAGCAAAGAAGCCTGTTCCATGGTTACTAAGTTGGCTTTTTGGTGACCTAGTATTTCTATACATCTCAGCATACTTAACACTAGGTTTTCTAACAGTTTGTGGGCCAAGGCCAACAGCTTTGCCAGTGGTAGGGTGTGTGATCTTAATAGGTTTAGGATCAAGGCTCTTGATAGGTGTGGGCTCATTTGGACTTTCACACAACAAACCTCCCTTAACAAACAAGGTGTGGTTAGCTTTCTTCCACTCATCTAGGTCAGTCAGTTTTTGCTTGTATTCCTCAACTGGGGAAGTCACTCTAGGTGGAGGAATGAATTCCTCCTCTTGGCATTCTGGCAAGCCAGTCCAAGATAATTCCTTTGATTGGACACCATAGAAATCCCCAGCTGGTGGTGGAACACCAGTATAATTATTCATCCCAATCCCACTCATATCCTTAGAGTCTCTTTGTTTACTAACACACTCTCCTAGGGATTGTGTGGCCTTATCAAATCTCTGGATTTTAAGACTCACATTATCTTTATTTTTGTTAGCCTCCTCTAACTGAGCTATCAAATCAAGATTAACCCTATTTACTATATCTTGAACATCTTTACTCTGATGTAACTCATGTTTTAAGATATTTATTTGATCCTTTAAATCAAACTCCATTTTCTTATACTCAGCTACTGTCTTTTCTGTTTGGGTAAGAGCAATTTGATAATTAGATACTTTGCATCTTTCAGTACTTGCCTCATCTAATAATTTAACTATCTCTTGATTTAGTTTTTCAGTATTTAAACGACAACCCTTAGAACAGAAAGCATCATCATATACCTCATTATCTGATGAAGAGGAGGAGTGAGCCATGAGAGCATATTCAGCATGCTCTTCTTTAACTTCAGCAACCAAAGCTCTGTCCTCTTTCTCATTCTTAGCCATCCAGCTCCAGTCCCATTCTCCAACTCCATCAATTTGTTGAACAGCAACCATGGCCTTGGGATCTGGGTTCTTAATCATTTGGCTTGAAGGCTTCCCAGCATCAGATCTTCTTGGAGATCTACATTCCCTCATAAAGTGCCCCATCCTATGACAGTTGTAGCACTCAACCTTTGACTTGTCAAATCCAGCAACATCCTTAGCATTAAAGGTCATCTTCTTCTTGAACCTTTTATTGAACCTGTTTGCTCTTAAACTTACAAGAGCCATAGTCCACTTGATATCCATCTCTTCCAATTGTTCATCACTTATCTGCTCAAGATCTTCATATGTAATCCTTGAATCACTGGGCAAAGAAGCAATGAATGCACACACAGTATCTAGATCAAAACCAGCAGGTTTAATTCTATCAGCGCCATGATTGTATGTGTCAGCGCTTGAGTACAAAGCGTTGACAGGATATGATCCAGCGCTGACAGACTGAGATCCAGTGTTGACACATTGAGATCCAGGGGCTGAATGTCCATAGAAGTTCATGGAATCAAATTGGCCTTCACTTTGTGAGAAGAAGGCCATGTTGCTACTGGAAGATTTGTTATCACTATCCAATTGCCATTCATTCTCCAACAGTCTTAGTTTGTTGAAGATGTCATCAAACCTGGAGGTCTTGTGGGTATTATTGACAAGAATGGATCTTGTCTCAATCTTCCATACATCACCAAGGCTTTTGAGAAAAGTAGCATTCAATTCAGGGTCAGCAATCTGTGTTCCCATGAAGGAAAGTTGACTTGTGATGTCAAGAAGTCTACTTCTCACACTGCTGAGATTTTCATTGGGATGAGCTTTAAAGACAGCATACTCATGCAAGAGTTGCTTCTTCTTTTCTTCTTTTGTGTCAGCATTGCCACCATGTGCTACTTCAAGAGCTTCCCAAAGCTCTTTTGCAGACTCAAAGCGTTTGTACTTGTGCTGATTCTCATGACCTAGGGCGTGTTTCAAGATGTTCAAGATTTTCATGTCCACCCTCTTCTTGGCTATATCTTCAACAGCTACAGCTCTCCCATCTCCAGGCTTTTCCACCTTATCAGCTTCAGGACAATTAGGAACAGCTGTCCTTGTGGCAATTGCAGCAGCAATCTTTGCTGCTTTATCGAATGTGTTCCCATATTCGATAATCTCCCAAAGAGTGTAGTCATGAATAGCTATGTATTGCTCAAAATTTGACTTCCAAAGCTCAAAGTTCCTGGCATCAAACATGGGAATTTTGATGCTAGGGTTTGAGGAGTTGTTTTGTAGCAAAGCAGCAGGTTGATCTGTGCCAGACATGGTGTTTTTAGGGTTTTGAGAATTTTAGGGTTTTTAGGGTTTTTGGTGTTTTAGGGTTCTTGCGTTACTTAAAGATCAAAAGTTTCTCAACAAGCTCTGATACCACTTGTGGAATCCTAAGAATTTTGGATCTTTTAGCTACTAGGCATGATTATCATTCATATGACGTTTAATCATAGCGGAAAAGAATAATAATCATGAACAAGGTGTTTAATAGAACAAGATGAATTTATCCCCAATGTTACTTGCATTAAATTATTAAAATAAATAACCTAGGCGTCTTAACATGAACCAGACGCCTAGAACACACACCACACCTTTAAGTTACATTGTGAAAACTGATATATGAAAACTTAAAACACGCCTGGTTCCTTTTATAAGATAAGGAAAACCAAGACTTACAAAGGAAGTTAAGAATAAACTAAATCTTTTCCTGTGATATATTTCTACAAGTTTGTCCACCAGCTTGTAGTTTTCATTATTGACAGATTTAGTCCATGTGTTTATGTTTTGACTCATCAACTCATATTTTCGACCCAACAGTGAGATCAAGGAAGAAGTCTATGTTCAACAGCCGGATGGTTTTGTGAATCCTAATTATCCTAATCATGTGTACAAGCTTAAGAAGGCTCTCTATGGGTTGAAGCAAGCTCCACGCGCATGGTATGATCTATTGTCACAATTCCTCATTACTCAAGGCTTCGCAAAAGGCAAGGTGGATCCCACGCTGTTCATTCAGAAACGAGGTAAATATATGATTATGGTACAAATATATGTTGATGATATTATATTTGCAGCCTCGACCCAAACCTTATCGGATGAGTTTGGGACACTCATGTCTTCAAAGTTTAAGATGTCAATGATGGGCAAGGGATCATTCTTCTTAGGTCTTCAGATATCTTAGAGTCCCAGAGGCATCTTTATTAATCAATCAAAATATGCCCTTGAATCGCTTAAGAAATATAAGATGGAATCTTGCGACCCTGTGGACACTCCAATGGTGGAGAAATCTAAGCTTGATGCAGATCCACATGGAGTTGCCGTTGATCCGACACTTTATCGTGGAATGATCGGTACTCTTCTGTATATCACAGCCAGTCGACCTGATCTTCAGTTTGCTATATGTATGTGTGCCAGGTATCAAACTAGGCCTACTGAATTACACTTAGCTACTGTTAAAAGGATCTTTCGATATCTTAAAGGAACCATTAATCGGGGACTTTGGTATTCGAAGGACTCTTCTATTGCATTAATGGCATATGCAGATGCGGATCACGCGGGTTGTCAAGACACAAGGCGTAGCACGAGTGGAACTTTGCAACTACTAGGAGATCGATTAATTAGTTGGGCATCGAAAAGGCAGAAAAGCGCTACAATTTCAAGTACGGAAGCAGAATACATAGCTATGTCCGGTTGCTGTGCTCAAATTCTTTGGATGAGATCACAATTAACCGACTATGGTCTAGGTTTCAACAAGATTCCGATGTACTGTGACAACAAGAGTGCAATTGCCTTATGCTGCAACAATGTTCAATTCTCCCGGTCGAAGCATATTGACATTCGCTACCACTTCATCAAGGAGCAAGTGGAAAATGGAGTAATCGAGCTTTACTTTGTCCGATCTGAGTATCAATTGGCGGATATTTTCACGAAGGCTTTAGATCGCGCTCGAATTGAATTTTTGGCCGACAAGCTAGGAATGAGAACCTTCTCGCCTGAGACTCTAAAGGAACTAGCAGATGAAGCGAAAGAATAGTCTTGGTAAAACTATTCTCCGTATCCTTGGTGATCATTTGTATATATTGTTTATATTTTTATCCTCAAAAGCAAAATACAAAAATATAAAACCATATAAAAACCATAAAAATTGAAAAATCTAGAAAAATCCAAAAATATTTTTACTTTATTTTTCAAAGGCATGTCTTTTGGTACGATAATATTTACGGCCTTAGAAATGTTGATTAATATTGACACGGCGCCATAAATAGAGTTCGTACAAAAGTTGTAAATATTTCATAAAACATGCCTAAATGGCTTGTAGTTATTTCAGACTGCAACCCGATTTTCACATTAAAGCCAAGTATTTCTTATGACAGCTTTGGCTCACAACGGGAATTAAGTTTCTCGGGCAAGGTTTACTTTAAAACCTTGTAAGGGATCAAGTTTACTTTATAACTTGGTCTAACACAAATCAATGTATGTTTCAGTGCATTTATTTGTTAAAACAAGAGAAGTCTTGTTTTTATGAAGCTATCATCTCTACAACCATGCTATCTACAATTGGTATCTACATACTAGACGATGCGACTACTCAACCAACGACTACAGCTCTTTCAATTGAACACGGGTCAACAATTGAGGGGGAGCAATTGTCAAGCATTCAGAATCGTCGATGCCGAACGTGCCAAGTTCACAAGTTGGTGTCAAGACAACAATACCAATCGTACATGTGGTGTCAAGAGATGACTTCAGACGTGACGAGGCGACCAACATATGCTGACAAGAACCATTTGATCTTATCATATGATGTTCTCATCTATCAGGTCCAACCTTGTCAATTCTTTTTAATATGGTGAATATGTGATCATGTTACAAATCGGTATCATATCTCATACGTTTGATATCATGAAGGTAAAACGGACTTGCATTTTTCTTCCCAAAACCTTTGTTAAAACTTCATTAAATCAATTGATATTAAAAACATCGATTGGGTTAATATTTTAAATATGGGGGAGAAAATATGATTTAATATGGGATATTATCACAAATGGTTTGACTTAAAGTGCTGGCTCATCCCGACATGTGCGAAATGTTTTCGAATATCGTGGCATATGTTAAGGGGGAGCAAAACGGATTTGCATATCAAAATGGATTTTCATGGTGACATATACTTACCCGAAACTCATTTATTTCACGACGATAAAGATTGTGGTGACATAAGGATGGTAGGATAGGTTAAGTCCTATGATTCTTTTAGAACCGGAGGAATCTTCCCAAGGACATTCCATAGCTAGAAATAGTAAGTCCTTAGGAAAGATGGAGAAAGATTGTGAACGTAGCTGAATGCCGACCAAGTACTTAAGTTAGCACTGGAACAATCACAACAAGGTGCTAGTGATGACGTATTGGTAAGCATTGAAGGGGTTGAAGAATGAAAAAGAATTGTAAAGATAATGGGTGTAAAGAAAGAAGCCCTCCTTACAACTTTAGGCAGAAACCGGGTCAATACATATGCTATTGAGATCATTTTTAATGATGCTTGATATTGAAGATAAGACATCATGGACCCAGTGATGCAATGCACAACCCATCCCAGCTAACTCAGATATCTCTCAAAAGGTATTTGTTTTAATCACACGGAGACAACGCATTATCTATTGATTTATTCACTCCGAATAAATTGGTATTGAAAAGGTGGCACTCCTCTCCAGCCTCCGATCACTAAAATCCAAAGTGCACGATCGAGTCTAGAGCCATTTGAGATCATCAAATATCTCATTAGGACACACTTTCATAATTCCTTGCTTCTTCACACACTGTGAAAAGTAAGAAAGATTTTTAGAGTCCTACGCAAAATCTTCATGATCTTGCCTGAACATCCGAGTAATACGAAAGTATTTACAATGAAGATGGAAATCCTTCTTGAGCGAATATCAAAAAGCTCATGGTAGGTGACTTGTGCGATTCTTTATGAATCAAACTTGTGATAACTGGAAAGCAACAGCTGATTAATTCTTAACTGAATTTAAACACGTTCCAGGCCTCTACGCAATATCTTAGTGATCTTGCCAGAACACTCAGAGTGATACCTTAGTGTTCACAGTGATGAGTGGAAATCCTTCTAGTGTTAACCTCAAACAGCACTTGGTAGGTATCTTGCAAGATTCTATACGAATCAAGCTAGTGACAACTGGAAAGCAACGATGGTGCGGTTCTTAATTGAATTTCACTTGTTCCAAGAACATGAATTGACGGCTTCAAATCATGCGGATATTATAATCCAAATGATTCACTCTTTATGTTCGCAGTCAGCTTTGGACGGTCGAATAAAGAGAACGGGTTTACCCGCGAAATCCTGTCAGGAAGTTACTTAATTGAAACTATCCGTCACGGGTACGATATCTAATATCGTCCAACGGTCTTCACCGACCGGAGGTAAAATGCTACCGAATTAGAATGAAATGTTCAAAGCCATTTCGTTCGTGTCTACTTATGTTGCGGCATTTGAAGACGGTGGCGTTGCGGGATCCAAGAAGAAGTCGTCCCCGCATGCTTATACTTTATGCACTTAATATCTCATCTAATTCAAGAAAGCCTAAAAGTTAAGTCTTCCGTTGTTTCAAACTCTGAAGCTTTCAAGAATTACGAAGGTATAAGTATGTGGGACATGGTGTCACGAAGAGGCGAAGATCACAAGTGATGGATGCACGAGATCAAGGCAAGAGATTGATGCTCAAAGATTGATATCAAAGATCACATCAGCATGTTCACCAGAAAAGAAAAAGAAAAAGAAAGACGAAGACTACGAGCTCAAGACAAGGATAGTATGCTAGGTTTATTTTATTATTGTAACTTGGGTAACGCCCTTGTTTGGAGTGACCTCCCTTAGGGGGAGATTGTTGGAAATACGTTTTACGTATTAAGAAGGATCGGTTACTCCAACGATAGTCCATGTAATAGCTCGTAGTTTATTTACATGTCTTTACTTAACAAACAACACCAAGCCTAGCCTACAACATGTGTAGGCCGGCCCAAATGTAAGCCCAAGCCCATGACAAGGGCTTGGGTATATAAACCCTCTCCTTTGATGGAGAGGGTGTGGTTTTTCATAATTTACACATAGTTCTTTCTTAGTTTCTCTCTCTAAAGTGTGAAATCCACCATTTCTCTATCTCTTTCTCTCTCTAAAAACATAAGCATAGATTTACAAATCTACACAGACAAAGATACTTTTAGTCAAAAATGACATACATATAATACTTATACTTACAAGATTTCCAATTTAACTATATCTCAAAATCTTCCATATTTAGGCAACCACAAGTGGCATTTAATACATTTAACGCTATCGGCTTCTCATTTCTAATGGTTCACATTAGCCGCGAACCCCTTTTTATTATTTATATTATCCTTTTTACGAACATCGTTTATTTTTATATTGTTCGGCACTTTATTTTGCACGTTCATTATTAAGAAATATTTCCTAATTGGTTCTTTATCCTTTTTATATAATATGTCAGTATCTATATTCACTTCTCATGATGATGTAATTATCATGTCCACAATTCACTCAGATATTCTTTCTATATTATGCGTCAGTAATTACGTTCACCTTCCGGATGAAATAAATATCACAACCGTATTTATTCAAAATTCTTTCTTCATATCTTCTATGTTTTAGTTTCGTCTTTACTATCATTTTTATCCGTTTTACTCGATCCGCCGTCTAAAGCGTCGATAATTATTACAAGTAAATTAATAATAATTATTAAATGTTTATGAAACGTAAATGTAAAATTTTAAGTTTCCTAGTTCGACCAATTAAATAAAATGTTCAAAATAAATTTTAATTAACAAAATTTTGTTGATTTATCAAAAATAATTAGTAGGATTCGTAAGTGTTCGAATAATCTTTGTTTATATATTGGTCAAAATTTTCTTAGTTGAAAAGCGTAAATTATCGTTTCAAATTTCAAGTCATGTTTTAAATGGTTTTCCTCAATCCTTCTTAAGTTGTCCTGAGGTATACACAAACATTTACCCCTAAACAGAAGTTTAGTTAAATGGTTTGTGTAAAAGGGAATAATCCCTTTAAAAATCATTTGTTAAAACATTTGTCAAAACATATTTCCATTTCTTTTTGGTAAAATCCAAAGTCTTAAAAGGGCTCTTAATTTTTTTTTTTTGAAGAGTCTATATGCATACATCTTACCATTATTAATCCAACGGTCATTTTATGTAAAGAATTAAGTTTTTAATCCCTAAGCGTTAGTGGTTCTAATCTTTGAAAAGTCAATATAGCTTCCATTATCTATTAATCACACGGTTAAATCATGCAAAGAATTAAGTCTTAAGTCTTATGTTAAATATTTAAGGTACATGTTTTCATTGTTCGGCCAATTCAGGGCAATCTATAAATAATTATTAACTCATTCTTATTCTTATAAACAAACAAATAAATGGTCCTTAATGATCACGAGCATTAATTTATCAAATTACAGCCTACACACGTGATTCACCAAATTATGAATGCTACATGTGCATTGATCAATCCAAACGACATCACATGAAACTCATAATGTTCATTACAAGTACCGGATGTAGTGATTGGAATACATAATCTTTTTCGCAGATGCGAGGTTGATGATAACCATGCAGTGGATCAAATTGCTAGAACCTTGTAAATGATCGAACAAATCTTCCTTTTCGAGTTATGGATATCGCTTTCGATTGTCAATTTACTCAGTTCACAGTAGTCTATAAATATAAGGAATGATAACACCATAGCTCTTCAGGATGACAGACTTAGTATAATAAAATATTTCTCCGACAACTCTCTAAGTTGTACGGTAATTCCTTTAATTCAGATGGTACTGACGTACAGTGCACACGCCACAGGTGCAGCACCGGAAATATAATCAATACCAATTTCATCTTGCCTTAATGGCGAAAGTCCAGATAATTCATCAACAAATGTTTACTAAAGTTTTAGATAACATTATCATCTTTTAATACATTTATTTTAAGTTCTTTCTAGATTATAACATCTAAGACTAATTCACAACCATTCACGGTATAATTTCGAGTCTAAATGCAGGATACAGCCACCTATCGGGAATTATTTAAATCACTTTTGATAATCAGCATCTTATCATTTAGGGGGAATTCTACTCGAGTTCCCATCAATTAAGACAATGTCGTCATGTCATAATCAATCAATCCATTCTACAGGCACTATCAACTTTCCAGTTTTATTGTCGTCGATAAGATGTGAACTTCTCAAAGGACTAATAATAATTCATAATCCTTCACAAATTCAAGGGTATATGGATACATAACTAACCTTAAAAGAGTAAGGTTAACGCATAATCTACGCGAGAGAATTTCAAATCAGATTTAGACGAAAACATTTAACGAATATGAATATATCCCATGTTTTCATGATTCGAGTACGCATTCGAAAGCTCCTCAGATCGTTACCCAGGTCATTCAAATGAAATCAAATCAAAAGAAATGATAAGAACGTCGATACATCCAATTGGGTATCAACACTCAGTAATCAGATACTTTTCCTAAGAATCTCACTACGGGAGAATTGGACAAGAAAGAATTGTCAATTGTCAAATAAGACAATTTCCACAGATGAGTAAATTCGACTCAGAAGAATAAATAGTACGGGTACATATGTAGGTGTCCCTAACATTATGTCCCAATTTTTCACTTCTTGCAGATCTCATAAATTTTTAATCTTTCACAATCTTCAAAGAAAATTTAGTGTTTATTCATTAGTTTTATGGTGACTACTAATCAGTCTTGCATAGTCCATTCCAAATTGTATGTAGGCGCGCAACTATATACAATTTCAAGATTAACGATGCAATACTCAGTTCGTCAAAATTTTATCATCATTTATATAATAAAAACATTTTCATGCTTAATTCTTAAATAAGAATCAAAAATAAATTTACAAAGATTTTCTTTATTATGAAAACAATTAAGTTTTCCAAGGTGTTTTATAAACAACTTCATTTCAATAACAATCACTTATAAATCTCACTATGAATAATCCTTATAGTGATGAAAATTCAATTTTTCTCAAGGCATACTGTTTTAACTTATAAAAACAATGAGTGATCTGCAAAAGAGTGATGAAGAGTTGTTCACCAAGAACTAACTACAATATAATAGGAAATGAGCTTAGCCAAATAATCATGAGGTTCATGACCTCGATGGCACTCACGAAGAATTATTCACAACGTAACTCAAATCAAGATGAGTACTTGTTCAATGGTTGCATCACTAATGCGAACATTTGGATGAAGCAATAAAAGATAGATAACATCGATACATGTAGGATTTAGCAATCAAAGATAGTCTTTTCATTAATCACAAACAAGTCAAAATTGTACCGTAACACATTACGTGTCACTATGTCATACAATTCTCAGAACTCATCCTACCAACTGATATCTCAGTTAAGTTAGAGATTTTTAAAAGATACCACAATGAATACTAATCTACAAGAGTCATTAGGTGTCCCACCTGTCCCAGAAGATCCATCGGTCCCAATTTAGAAGAGGATTTCTTCAATTTATTTCTTGGACACTGGGCATCCTCGTTAGTGGACAATGGCCTAGGAACAACCCTTAACACGAACCTATAATCATTTAAAACCTTATAATTCAATCATAGAACTTAATGACTTCCTTTTTACAATCTCATATTTCATACAAGTTAAATTTTACTTTATTCAAGTTTCAATCAACTTATACTCAATGCGATATCCTACCTCATTTTCCAATACTTCAACCTTATTTATAAAACTTAATAGGGAAATAAAAGCTCGATATGAATCAACACTTAATTTCCAATCCTATAGCTCTTACAACAACAATTATCAAATGAGTCACTAGTATTAGATGACTCACACATTCAATTAGACTTCTCGGAAAGGTATTAGTGGCATGAGGCTTTTGGGTAATGGTTCCAATTATAGCCTCAAGTGCAACATTCACCCTTTCGATTTCAAATTTAAGAATTGGATGACAACGAATCATATGACATCTTTCTAGGTGGTAACGTTTTGTCAAACCCCACTCTATAAGGAAAGATCGTCTTGTCATCGATATCAGATTTAATCTTGCCAATTCTTTTTCAATATCACAATCAACTAATATCTACATTTCTACGAGTATCAACCATTTGTTGGGATCATAAATATCCACAACTTCTAGGATAGCTAGAATTCCTACGAGAATAGCTTCGATTAATTTACTAGGGGATTTAGGGTTTCTTGTGACAATCTATGTCGTATAAACACCTCGTATAAATATCAAAATAATCATCAAACGATCATGTAATAAAATTACATCATATATATATATAATCCAAGTTATATATATATTAAAATAACACTTCTCAGTCTGGCCTTGTCGGTAACTCGGGAATTCTTCGGCATTATAGTCAAAAGATTTTTAGACATTTTTAGAAAAATGTTTATAGTTAAAAGATTTTGAAATGTTTTAATCAAAACCTTAGTTTTAAAAATCTTTCGTTCTCTATAACGAGAGCTCTGATACCAAACTGTAACACCCCCAAATTTGTACAACTCAATACAGCGGAAGACTCGTTGGTGTTACGGGATAGCACATTACTCACATCATAGACAACGCATAAAAATCGCGTCGTTTAATAATAAATCATTTCCATTCATAAACATCAAAGTTACATCGGTCCCAAGTCATATTATTTCATACAAAGTTTTACAAAGTATTTGAATGGAAAATATTGTTTAAGTGCGGGCCATGAATTCTTGTCGTCTTCCCGAGAATTACCTTCAAGTACCTAAGATAAAACATGTTAAAAGAAAAGGTCAGCGATAACGCCGAGTGAATTCATAGAGTTTAGTAAAATCCACCAATATAATATCAGTATAAAACTATTACTGAAAATCATCTTGTACAAATCATTTTAATAGGCCATAAAATAGCCAAAGTCATTTTATATAAATCTTTATCGAAAATCATAATATAGGCATTTGCCTTAAAAATCATTATACGAGCCAATGTCGTAAAAACAATCATACAATACGTCTTATAACGTTGTATGAGAATAAAAACCGTTATATGAATATGGTTATGAAAACCAAAACACGAACATAATATCAATAGTATGACCCTGTATTGCTAGTCAGGCAATACATCGTAATTCGGAGCGTCTATTAGTATTTCGGTAATTGGATTATTATAAGCCGCATGACATTGTTACCTTACTAAACCAACAACGGGTAGCTAACCCGATACCAATTTTGCCCATCTAAAGTAGCGTGTCGTCACAAAGGTCACGCTATGGAAATTTTCTCATACATAAATTCGCTTACCAATCAATGTGGCACGACGGGGATCAACCGTCAAGGCGCGAACTAGGGTGATCGTCCCCAAATAGTACTATTAAATGCATAAGCGTCTACCAAATCCCGGTAGTTCACAATTCATGCTAATGGGACTTTTAGTGACATAACCTAACTTTAATAATCCATTTCTATTTCATCTATCGGGTCCTTTAATCATTTATCGGGTCATACAATCGGGTCATTCAATCATTCGGGTCCAAATCAATAAACAAACAATCGGGACAAATGGTGTCCTATTTTATAAAAACTAACATGTTATCTCCCTCGCGGGTTTATAAAACATTTATAAAAACATTTAAAAGAGTGCGAGGCTATGAACTCACGTTGATGTGGGAAAGCGGGTTATCGGCAATTCGGACGTACGGTACGTGCTTCAATCACGAAAACCTAGACAAATAATACTCGTCTTAGACTCATGTCCAATGACTTTATAAAAATAACAATTATGTATACATATGATGATTGTATATATATGATGATCAAGTGGGTTTACACATTCTCGTTTACTCATTTTAGTGTTATATGTCGATAACTTTTATACTAGTTTACTAGTTTTACCTATTTACGTGTTTTAGGTCCAATAAACTTATTATAAGTTCTTTAACTCTTATTAATCCATTTTATACTTATATGATCAGTATTTACACTTTCAAGTTGGGCCCAAATGGGTTAAGTCCAATAAGTCCTTTTTATAAGGGTTTAACTTATTTAGTCTAATTATTAGTCCAATATGTTTACTTAGCTCGTTAATGTCCGTATGTCCTATAGTTCGGGTTTTATCGGTTTTTACTTGTTATACATGTTTCTATATCAGTATATAAGTTTTAAAATGTTTACATTAGACGGGTCCAACCATCTAAGTTTTATTTAACAAAAACGTTAAATTTACTGTATTAGCCGAAAAAGTCGTAAAAATCAAGTTTATAGTTTTTATTACTTATAAGTATTATTCCACTACCATTTTTATACTTTATACACTTATTTAACCTTTTACATATTTATATAAATGTATTATATATGCTATTGGGTTTTAGTTTATATTTTATACTATTAAATTTTTGAGTGCTTATATAATAGTATTATTCTTTAATTTCAAAAATCTGATTTTTATCTTCACTTTCACCAAAACTGTCATATCTAGAGTTCTATATGGAGATAGAAGCTCAAATTTTTATCACATAAACTACATGATATGTGCTACATTTAACTCTTCTATAGCTACTGTTGAATCATCCTCTAAGTATTTTCTAAAAATCTACCAAAACAGTGAACTCAGATTTGTACCTTAAACTTGTTTTGATCATATCTCACTCATTATAATGATTCCATTGCATGGCCAACTCTCACATGTGTACAAGACATATAGCTTACTGTAAATGGATTCTACTTCATCATTTTATCAGTCCATGACCTGTTTCTTTACTGTTTTATACAGACATCACTTTTAAGCAAGATTTTAGCCTTGTTCTTTATAGTTTTTCACCTTTTTAATCATGTTTATCAACAACAAATCCCCACATAACATTTTTATCATCATATAATCATCATATACATATACAATAGGAAATAAAATACATGTTTACATAATCATAATAACAAGAAGATGAGGAGGACAATCTTTATACCACCATGATGATGTAGGTTGTGATCAAAACATGGATTTTGATGGAGAAACTTGTGATCACCAAGACCATCTTCATGACCACCAATCTTCATAAACACCTTGTGGAAAATCAGCCCTACTACTCCATGAAAACTCCTCCTTGGATGTTATAAGCACCACCAATCAATAGGGTTTTAAAAGGGCTTCATCATGTATGTAAATAACATGAGATTTCATGGTTAATTTTGATCAAGTGATGGTGGTTTGTGGTGAAAAATGGGACGGAATTAATGGGGAGAGGGAGGAGAGTTTGTGGTTTTGCATGGATCAAAATGAAGCTAGTTGTTTGTTGGAGTGGTTTTGATGTAGCTAGTGGAAAGTTAGCTTAAATTGTAAGCAAAATGGACAAGTGTGTATTTGTTCATGAGGTTGTGACACCTCATGGTGTAAGTAACTTAATGTGGCCGGTTTTGATGGGGGTGGGGCAAGTGTCCCACTTGTCTCATCCCCATTTATTTACGGGTACTCCTCGATTCTAGTTTCCTCGATTTGCGTGCCCTCGGGTCCTTTTACGAAAAACGTTTTTATAAATTATGAATCAACGTCACAAAACGAATCCAATAAAAATTGTTTCATCAAAAACGGAGTTCGAAAACGTAAATACGTAATCCTAGGGTTTCCGGTTTAGTCGTAAAGGACGTTAAAATAAAATCGTAAGTCCTAATCTCTTCTCGTAAATTTGTGAGTTTATGAACCAACACAAATTTAAAACTCCAAAATAATATTCACGGATAAATTTATTTTCTGAAATATCGGACTGTCACCAAAGACGGTGTATGTAAACGTAAGCACGTAACGTTGAATCCTCCGGTTTAGACGTAGTCGATGCTACTCCAAGACGTAAATCCAAATTTCTTCCCAAAAATGAGTGAGTTCATAAAATAATATTTTCAAATAAATATTGAGAATAAAATATTGACCATAAATTGACGGATTGTCACAAATTCTTTGATCTATAAAGAGAAGACTAAGAGGATTCATGACTCTAAGATCAGAAACTGCATTTTCAATGTTGGTGATCAAGTCCTTTTATTCAACTCTAGACTTAAGATTTTATCGGGCAAGCTTAAGTCCCGTTGGTCCGGACCATTCACCATTTCACAAGTTTTCCCTTATGGCACCGTTGAGCTTGCTCAAAAATACGGGCCTAACTTTAAGGTGAATGGTCATCGTGTGAAGCACTATTTTGGAGGGGACATACCTACGGAGGTTGTTCCGGATCTTTAAACTTTTCCAAAGGACTAATGAATGAGGGGATCGAGTCGAGCTCATGACTCGGTTAACAAAAACAAGGTGCCTTGTGGGGGAGTCCTATACATTCTATCTTCTTTCTATTTTCTAACACTAATAAGGCTTGATCTTTTTAAGCTCGTGCTCATGTTTTGTTGTGTTGTGAATCTTAGGTATGACCCTAATCATTGAAGACTCTCATGTTTGGTTTTTGCCCGGTCCACTCGAGCTTCCATACTTTGGTTGTAAAAAGGGGCACTCACTATCCTTTGATTTTTATCGACTAACGTTTTATCTTGAAGCATAATTAATAAACGGCTTATAGATTTGCATGCTCTTACCATGTTAGGACTTTTGCATTCGACTCTTCGTGTTTTAGCAAGGGGGTGTTACTCTTGATCTAGAAAACATTGAGGACAATGTTTGGTTTTAGCATGGGGGAGTCAATCGATATAATCGATTGCAATTGCTTTTGTCGTGTTCAAACGTAATCATTTTTTCTTGTTTTTCATAAAAAATTTAAATTTTTAGTGTTATTTTGTGTTTAATAATAAAGAAAATAAGTGTTTTTGACACAAATGTAGGCTTTCCGTTCGTGAAAATAAGAATAGTTTTTGACTCGACTCAGTTTTTACCTTAGCTCATTCTTTAACGTGTTTAAATCAAGTTTTGCTAGACTTTTATATAGGGAACTTTAAAACGCAAAAGTCTTAACTCATACGGGTTTAAGCAAAAGAACTTTTCGCAAGTTCCTATAATTGATCCTAGAAAGTCATTTATCAACGGAACTTTAAAATGCAAATTCTAAACTTGAAAAAGTCTAAGAAGATGCAAGATCCTATAGATGAGTTGAAAACCCAAAACTTTGATTTAATAGGCTATGTATCCATTAGTCTCATATTTTTGAGATTTTACAATATGGAGAAGAAGAGATGATAAAGTTAAAACATAAGTTTTGAGGCTAATTCCTCCTCGTATAAGTATTTTTGTGTTTGATTCTAACTCCTCGTATTTATTTTTCACGCTTGAATATTTAAATTTTTAATAAATGAAGTTTTTAGCGGGTTGGGTTTAATATCTTAACTCGTAACTCCTTCTTTTTCTTCCTTTGTAATTAAAGTAAGAACACATTGAGGGTGTCAGCGTCATGGACTTTTAGATCATGGGATTGCAGAAATTTGGCTTACTATATATATCATAATAATAAGAAGAATAAATAAAAAACATGTTCTCTATGAGCCTTCAGGTGGGAGTCATGTAGCACTAGCCTTGTTATTAGAGCCTTAGGGTGGGATGGTGAATGTCAATTTCCTAGTTTTTTTCCAAGGAGCCTTCGGGTGTGGATTATAAATAAGGAGAACTTTTAAATCTTAAAGAGCCTCAAGGTGTATGATGTAAATGTTGCTAACTCCATTAATAAGGTCAAATTCGATTTCGGAGGAATAATTGTTGCTTTAAGTAGTCCAATTAGCCAAATTTCGGATCCTGGGATTTATCCCTCAAATCGTGTTAAGTTATCCTTGATGTGGGCTCTTTAGTGACAACAGTTTTGAGGTCGAGGTTAGGTTTTGAGTGTTGGGTTTACACCATTTTTGCCTTCATTTTTGGACTAATAACTATTAAATTAGTCAAATGAGCCTTTGGGTGATTGAAAAAATTTAAAATCTAGAGATACAACTAGGAATAAAGGAGATTGAGTTTAACACAAATTACTTGTATGAGTGGTCTTAACATTGGGACCTATGACTGGCAATGATCTTTTTATTAAACTTGGCATGGAAAGAGTGAAAAGTTGAGGACGATGAATCTATTCAACTTTTATGATCCAAAGTTATTTTTCAATAATGAAAGCAATACATTATGTATTTGCAAAATAAAGTGTCAAAATTCGTATAAAAGTGTAGTTAGTAGCTTTATTTTATCATTGCGTGAGGACACGACAATTGCTTAGCAAGGGGAGTTTAATATGAGTGAAATTACTCATATCATTAATATTATTAAATGAGCTTAAAATGCATAAAATGTATGAATATTGTATTGTATATGCATGTTTTATTGTTTTGTGTGTGTAGGTACCAAGATCACAAAAACTAGCAAAATCGACACGGGATTTGAAGATTATATCAAGGCCAAAAGTCAAGTTCGTTTTCATTCACAGATTTATTCAAGTTTATCAAAGTTATTGGGCCTTTGTGGGACCCACATTTGGTTAATGGGCCTGAAAGCCCAAATACAGGTTACATTTGATTAGTTATTATTTACAAAGCCAAATCAAAAGGCCCAAAACAGTAACGATAGAAGATTATACGTTTGGGGCCAAAGATTGGCAAACGCCCATTACAAAATTATTAAGAGATGAAGGATGTTATATGTTTGGATGGGTTCAAGTTAAATCCCATCACAATAATGGGACGGTGGAAAAAAAGGTTATTTAACCTTTTTGGTCAAAACTTTTCGTCAAAAAATAAAGATAACAAAGAAAAAAATAGAGACACGAGTGAAAGAAAGAAAAGAGGGAAGAACTACCCAGCCAAGAACCCTAGATAAAATGGGGGTTTCATTTTCATCAACAATTGAATCACACGCGCCTAAATAATCCCTATGTTTTTAGGAGATGAAGATTCTGCTACCAAAGATCCAACGTGGCACCTACTCTCGTCACATCTCTCTTCCTATTGGTCCATTTTCTGCAATCCGGTGTGAGAGCCAATGATTATCCTCCACCTAGGCACCAAACTAACACAACTAGCACACCTTGTGCCACGTGGCAATCCGTGTGCACAAGGGTGTTTTTCAGCCTTTGGATGATATCAAGAAAGAAGGAGAAGGCAGAGGAGAAGATCTACGGGCCAAGAATCGATCTCCATCAACCACCCACCCCCTTGGGTTCTCCTATAAATACCCCTGGTTTTACTTATATTTTATCCCTTTTCCTTTCTTTAGAGTTATAATGTCAAACTTAATTTAGATGTAATTTTCTTTTTAATAGTATTGTAATGAATTTTAGGAGTTAATAAAAGTTTTGTTTTTAGTCTAATATTTCTTTTACTGCGTTAGTTGATTTTTGGTGAAGTAATTACTGTTTGAGTCTATATTAAACTGACAATATAATTAAAAAAAATATTATTTGTTTAAGCTTTTATCATAGCTTAATCGAATAATTAAAGTTAGAGATAGGGATAATACATCTACCCTACTGGTAGATGTTTAAGAATGAAGCTGCTGGTTCGAACAGGTGTATTGTGGTTCGTGATATTAGTAATGGAGGTTTGATGTTTAATGGTGGTTCGAGAATGGTGGTTCTAGGCGCTTTAGTGTCGATTTAAAGCCTTAAGGTGGCTCAGCGCCCTACCTTCTACCCAACGGATATCTTCGATTCATGGTTAAGCTCTGTTTCATTATTTTTGCATTATTAGTGTAAAAATATTTAGTTAGATTATTACTGTTTGTTATTTGAAGTTTGATATATCTGCTTATGTTTTTGATGAATGAATCTGATTTGATTTGGATTTTATGTTAATATTTGAGTTAGATGTTATGCTGTTATATATTTTATGAATTGTTGGATTGCTGATTTGAATTTAAAAGCTGAAATTGGGTCTGCGTATGCTTATGATGATGGATCTGTTTGATGTTGATTTGTTTGATAATTTGACATGTTGTTGCGTTTTGATAACTTGGAATCTGAGCTTTAACCTGCTAATGTATTGCTAGCTATGATTTGTTTTTTATTTTACTTATATTAGTCTGCTGATATTGCTAATTATTCTGCTTACTGATTCTCTGTTATGGAAGTTTGTAGATTCGGGTATAATTGTTGAGTTTAGTCACTGTATTGGTGTAATTTGTTTTATCAGTTTTGATCTTGTTACTGCTTTGATTTCGAGATTGGCATTTCTGAGTTGAAAGTTTGAGAATGAATGTCTTGTCTGGACTAATTATATTTGGTGTTGATTTGGCTGAATTTTGAGGTTGCTGTATTTTGTGATTTTCTGTTATTTTGTTTTAATTTACTGTTTCATCTGGATAATAAATTGTTTTAATGTTATAAATCTGCTTTATCATACTTATGTAACTACTTAATACATATCATCTTACTTTATTATTGAAGTAAATTTTAGACTATCCCAAAATAAATAAAATCAAAAAGTTGTCCTCAGGGGGTCTCGAACTTGAGACCTCCCCCTTAACTGTTCAACACTTTAACCATCTGTGCTGATGGTTTAATTTGTTTATTAGTTGCACTTGGAATTTGATATACATTAGTATTTTCAAACTGTAATTTTAATATACAACGACTTGTTTTTTTTACATTGATAATTTTTAAATCTTAAATAAATCTTTTAATTAAACTTTTATTTACATTTGTTTTATATATAAAAAAATAATAAAGAGTTTTTATCAATTTTGTTAAAGATTAAATTTTTAAAATTACATAATAACTTTAGTTGTAAAAAGTGTTTAAATAATTTAGTTTCATTTTAATTAGTTAAAAAAATAAATAAATAAATAAATAAAGTTTAAAAATAAAATAAATATTTTTAAAATAAATATTGTTTTAAATAATATTGTTTGTAATAATTTTGTTTAAATAGTTTTGTTGAATTAAAAAGTAAAAGTAAATAAGTTATATAGATTTAATTTGCCTTTTAGATTTTAAATTGGATAGACGATTCATGAACTATAGGTTTAAAATTTGTAGGATTATTTTAGATAAAAACCGAAACCAAATTCAAATCAATTGTCCTAATCAAATCGAAAGTCTCATATTCATAATTTCCTTGTGTACAACGAACCAGGATCACTCTCGTGTTTAATTAATCCGTCTTTAGCTTATTTATGGATTATTACTTTTTCCTAAAGGTAATTTCCTAAATTTTCTCTATAACGTATTATATTAAAATACATCAACACTTTCCCGCTACATCAGCAGTACTTGCTTAGACACCCAGTTTTTCACCTTTAAGAACCCACATGTGCACGGGTTTGTTATTAGGCTTACTTCTAGATGTTTTATCCTTTTCAATTACATTCTTAGAAGCCTTGTGGATTTTGATTTGACAGACTTTGGACTAGCGGTACTTAAGTTTGGTCTAGCAGTACTTGCTGGTCTAGACTTGTTAGTACTTGGTTTACCAGATTTCAAAGATACTAGACCTTGTTTCATAAGTACTGCTCTTGGAACAAAGTTCTTGGTAGAGATGTTTGTGACCTTATGAGGTTCAGCTACCCTTTTAGCATGATCAAACTTAGGTTTATCATCTTTAGATCTTTGTTGCCTATTAACTTGTACGGTTTTCCCATTACTATTCCTTGTGACCTTTTGTGCAGCCTTTTGTTTTACAATTTTATCTTCATGTTGTTGATCCCAAACTTAGATCGATTTAGCTTGTGTAAACGAGATTAGATCAAGTTATACACGTATAGAAACTTTGTTTATGTATAAAGTAATTCAAGTGTTATGCGGAATTAACACTTAAACAAGAACACACAAAGGATGTAAAACAAACTTTCACTTGATTGATTGAATCGAACTTGCTTACAATGAAAGTGTTTAACGTATGAAAAACTTATTATGAAACATAACCTAAAGGTCTTCTTTTATAGACATAAGAAGCCTTGTACAAGAGTCTACGTATCAACTATTCTAGGTAAAGATAATTATAGAAAATACAATGTTGATCCTATCTTTACTAGAAACAAACTAGAAATAAAATACACGTAGACCATATCTTTCTATCAGTGCTTGTCTTCAACCTATCAACGCTTGACTTCTTCCTGTCAACGCTTGATCTGTCAGCGTTTGTTTTCTTCTTATCAACGCTTGTTTTCTTCTTGTCAGCGCTCAAGTGGACTGGATACATTTTATTCCCAACAATCCTCCCCTAAACTTGATATCTAGTCTAATAATCAAGTTTCTAAAAAAAATTAAGAACTAGGAGGAATCTTACAAATCTTATCATATTGGTAATAAACATGCCTGATCAAATCTTTGGCCACGTCACTTGAATAGTCAATCTCCAGCTGTGTTGTCTTCATCTTTTCCAAAACTTCTTTGGACATGGGATACTGACCATCTACAAGAAGATACTCAGCAAACTTTGTAGAGCTCAAATAATACACACCAGCAGCTGAATACAAACGCCATTGAAGACCACTTATATCATCCTCAAGATCCTTCCAAACAGTAGGATCTTCTTCTTTTGGTCCACATATTCTCTTGAATGTTGACCAAAGTTAGACTGAAGTAGGAGCTTCAGTCTCATACTTGGCCTCCAACAACCTCCAAAGGTCTACCAAGTCTTCTCTATCCATACTTGCAAAGAGAGATATAAGAGTAGTAAATGTGTGTACCTCTTTCCCATACCTGCCAATCTTCCAAAACCCACTTGCATCTTCTTCATAGCTTATGATAGAGTTTCTAGCATCAAGAGGTAACACTTGTACCATATCTAAAGCTTCCATGGGTGAGAGCTTAATGCTCCTCCTAATAACAGCTTCACTAGGATTCAATTTATCCATATCTTTAGGGAACTCAAGTGGAACTCCCTTCTTCAAAGGCCTTGGAACAATCATTGCCTTCTGAATCTCCATCTCTTCTGCAAGTTCTTCTTTCCTTTCATCTGAAAGAAGTCTTAGAGTGTTCATTTCCTGCACTTTTGCCCAAATGGGATAAGCCTTGTACTCCAATTCTTGAAAAGATAATCCCTGTAATTTCTTGAAGGTCCATCCAGTTCCATGACATCTGAGTAACATGTAGTAGAGCTCTCTTCTATCCCTCTTCAGCAGCGTGATACCCGCGAGTGTGCCATATGATGCTAAGCTATTGTCTCAAGAGTTGTTCAGTATGAGCATCTCTCTTAAGTTGTGGCTCACTTGTGGATGTGATATCCCGAGCCCAACGTCATTTATTTAATCCTATTTTATGAATATTTTTGAAATTTCTAAGAAATTTCGTTTGCTATATATTTGACGGTTTAAGTTGAAACCAACGTTTACGGTCGTAATTTAACGTTTGACGATTTAAGAAGAACCGATAACGACTACGATACCGACGGATGCCCAAAACTTACATTTTATTATCGATTGATCGATATTTAAGTTTTTCGAGATTTTTATTTTTATTACGTGTTAAGTCGAGTCGGAACCATATGTATATTCGTTTTGTGTGCGTTTGAACCATTTAAAAGTATTTTGAGGTAGCCGGGACTAAACCCGACTCCCGTAAATTTTCAAAACCGACTACTAGTCACAATCCCGCTCCTTAAGAATGGATTTGCCACTAAGGCTAAAAGAATGACAAAATTGCATCAAGGTCCCTCCAAATTTCACAAAAAGGGGTTAGATGAAAAACACTAAAACACACACACAAACACACACTCAAAAATCAAAACCTCCTCCCCCTCTCTTTTTGAAACCCACGGCCAAACACAAGATCACCACCATCACCATTTTTTTGGTTTTTGCTAAAATCTAATCAAAGACCACCTCCTATTTCTTCATTGTAAGTCTTTTAATCCATTAAAACCAAACATGCAATGAATTGATTTTGCCAAAAATTTAATCTTATGAACAAATGGGTTTTGATTAATTTTTCTTGATTCAATGTTTGATTAAGGTGTTTATAAACATGGGGAAACAATTAAATTAGCTAGAATCAAAGTTTTATTTGGTGTTTTTGTTCATGAAACCCACGGCCCAAATGGGTGTGTTTGGTTTCATTGATTTTGATCTTATTTTGTTATGGGTTTGTGTTGGTAATCATGTTATGGATGTTTTTGATTGGTTTAATCACATTGCATGTGCGATTTATCAAATGGGTTTTTATGAGAAATGTTCATACAAGTGATTAAGGGTAGTTAGGTTGTGTTAGATTGATTGAATGATGTTGGTATAGGTTTAGGAAGTGATGAGAAGTGTTGGAATGATGATTGTTAAGGTTTTGAAAGGGGTGTTTTTAGGACAGCAGGTCTAGAGGGTGTTTTCGTGGTTTTATACTTTTGTACAGGTCCTAAGATTAGGATGTAGTTGTAGGGTTCGTCTCAAGCTTTCTTTAGGTATAAAGAAGAGCTTCTAAGTCCAAACGAGTAAAAAGTTATGCTATTTTGAAAGTTCGTGTACCGGGAGATGAGAATCAACATAATCCGAAATTATGTTTGGTTTTGGGTCAAATCCCGGGGACCATAGATAGAGTTTTATAAATGATTGAAAGTTGTTCATTGGTTTCAAACCTGCATTTTAGAGTCTATTTTTATACTTAATGGTCAAATTAGCTAATGGTGTCTTTTAAATGAGTCAAACAAGTCTTACGTTGTACATGTGCAAAATCAGTCCGAAAAGGGTACGTCTAGTGATGTAATGAGTAATGGGTCACAAAAGTGGAAACTTTTTATGGAATTTAAAATGGGTTTTCTACAGGTCATAAGGGATTTTTATAAATTTTATTGTAATTTATAGAAGTGCTTAAGTCATAGAAAACAGCCGTACTTTTGGTAAGTACCGGCAAAGTTATAAAATTTGAAATATTTCTAATTACATAGATAGATAGTACGAGTCTAGTAATAATCATGTTAATGCAAGTGATGCCTAAAAACATTATTAGTGTTAACTAATTTTTCTTAGTTTTGATCACAACAAACCATACAACACATTTAGTGTAAAACACAAAATGAATTATTTAACTAACACTATCATCTAGGTAATAATCATATCACTAACCTTTCTTAATCATACTTAGTGATTGATGAGACTGCAATTATACATAGTCTCATCGTCCAAATCGGGATTTAAACGCTTAAAATATCATCAAAATACCCCTATATATGCTTGTATTTGTGTCTTGTGTATTTTAGGTATAGATATCGAGAAAAAAACAAAAAGATCACAAGAATGAAGCAAAAACGAATACGGGAAACGCAGCTGCACCATGAACCGGACCCGATTGAGGATTTTACAAAAATCTCCTCCAAGTTTGAAGATTGTACAAGATTGGTCCTTCAACTTCAAATATTTGTCAACTTTGGTCCTTGGAAAATCATGTTATACAAGAATAGTCCTTGAACTTGCAAGTTATGACACTTCAAGCCCTTGATGATTGCTTAAATTACAATAGTGGTCCTCTTCCTATGTTTGCAAAAAGTTATAAGGGTACAATTTGCAAATACCCCAAAGATATAACAAGGAAAGATGGAGTCTAAGCTGCTTAACTTGTTATGAAGGTTTTTATAAACCTTAAGGATTGTTTCTGCCATGTCCACAAACCCAAACCCTTTTACCCACCCAAACCTTAACCAAAACCGGCCCTTTAACCCGACCCAACCCAAAAACAAAAACCCCACGTCACCCACAATGACAGATTAATGTTAGTTTATTTTTTTTAAAATTAATATTAATCTTTTCTCTCTTTCCCTCTTAACAACTTCATAACCCCCACACAGATCAAAAACCCCTTTTTTAACTTATAAACCCTAAAATCCCTAATTCATCTTAATCAAGAAATTAACCTCTCAATGTTTCCAGATCCTGAATTAAGTATATTCTTGACACAACCCCACTCTTGGATCCTTTCCCCAACAGCCCCACATGGCCAACTAAGCATCCCCTGACCCATCACTTTCTTCCCCAACACCCCAGGCAGACAAGATCCAAGGCTATGATTTATTCCTTGCTCTCCAAAGGTTCACAAACGGATGAGATTGAGTTTGATCAGCTGGCCAACCACATGAAGACCACAGAAGTCACAAGATGATGTTTTTGACCAAGTACGAATTCAAACATAAGGGCATTCATGGAAATCAACACATTAGGGTTTTATGATTCTAGACTCTTCTTGTAGCCACTATTTATAAGGCACTTAGGTATTTTTAATTTTTCTTGTTCCAGTTTTCAATCTCTCTGTGTAAACTTTTATTTGAGGAATATAAAACTTGCAATTGAGATATAAATTCTGAGTTCCATCTATCTTTTATGTGTATGTGAATGATTTTTGTCAAATATACTTCCTTTTTCAAAAGAGTTTATGAAAAGTTGATATTTGCAAAAACCTTGTTCCAAATTTTTGTTCTTCACTTTTCAGTGTAATTTGAATGAAATGAAAATTTGAGTTCCTTTAAAATTTCTTGTTTTCATCTACTTGTTATTTAAATTCATCAGTTTAAATTCGGTTTATCATCAAAAGGTTTTCAAAAGAGTTGGAAAATTTTGTTTGAGACCCACAAGTCTATCAGTCAATGCATAACTTTTTTGACAAATTAGCTTATGTATTGAGCTCTTAAACTTGTGTTATTTTTTGAAAAATTCAAGGTTTGGTTTTTAAAGTTGGAGTCTTTCAAAAACCTGGATTGGATATCTTCCTTGTTTACGTGTCACTGTAGTAAAAGCTTCTTCAAGAGCTTCTGACAAAAGCTCTTGAAGGGCTTCTACTTCTTGGACTTTGTTTGTGTGCAGGAGCAAAAGATCTGTCTCATTTCCATATTCCAGTTCTGTTCATTTGGTTGGGGTTCTGCTGAAGAGCCGTCGACATAACTGCCATCTTCACTTGCAAGCTTCCTTCGTGTATCATTAGCATCCAAGGGTCAAGACTTAGGTGTATCTATAGGCTGAGCAAGCCTATAGTTGGTAACGATTTCTTCCCCTTACTTTTGTTAAAATTAGATGAATTTGGTTTTGCATGCTTGAGAATGGGATATTTATTGTTCTGTGTTGATTTGATGATTTAATCATGTTAGTATAAGTGTTAATCTCATTTGGTGGTTATTGGTTAAAAATTTTTGTCAAAAAGAAAAAAAAATATGTTTCCAAAAGTTGAAGGTGTGTTTGGCTGTAGTGGATTGTGGGTGCTTATGCAAATACACTAAGCCATAAATACCCTAAAACACATTTCTAATAGTTTGTTAAGATAGGCTGTTTGGTTAGTTTGGATAATCTCAGATAGGTTCTGAAAGTTTGTATGCACACTCTTTGTAAGAAACTGGGCCTTGAAATTAAGCTTTAAAATCAGCAGGTAAAAACGAGTAATAGATTTTCCAGGATTTGATTTTGTGCCCGGTTATTTAAGGTTGGGTTGACAGTTAGGATAGTAGGATACCTAAAGTTATACGCTTCTTGGTTTAGGTTATCTTATTTCTATCTCAAGTTATCTTGGCATAAATCGCCATATAGGTCGAATACATCAGGAAATCACGCCTTTTCTGCCTACCTGCAGTCACAGTAAAGTATAAGTGGTGAATTTTGTGCTTCGGACATTCAAACTTCGTCAGTTAGTTATCCTTTTAAGGTCAAGTAAGTATAGTTAACTGGCAACTAGACTTCTCTAAGTTTTTGGTGGATTTAGAACCCCATAGTGAGCTCACTGGCCACCCGGCAGCACCCATATTGCTGAGCGAACCATAATGCATAGGAAAGCATGGGGTCAGAATTCGGCTTAACTTAGGTCTACAAGATTTCTAGCTTAGATTAGGATAGATTATAGTAGCTAAGTAGGACCACTGATGACTCGTTAGAACCAATAGATCTCGTTCCTGTTACTGCCTAACATATCTCTTGTTTTTTTTGTCTGCTCTTTGTTGTTCACGGGACTGATCTTAGTCGTTCTTGTGTGTTATATGTGCTTTTGTTTGTATTAGTATGTGTCATTGACTCCTCACAACCACAAGGGTTGTGAGGGTGCCGTTTGCGAGCTCAGCAACACCTATATCCCATACCGAGCTCTCCAATATCCTTGAACCCCTTAACTGCAAGCATAACAAAGAACATTAGTTTTAGGTCTGTGAGAATTTCTTGCCCAAATCTGAGCATTAAGCGAGTTAGTTTAAAAGTTGGTTCGAGTTTTTGGTAGCTAAGTATCACTGTTCATCAGTTTTAATAATAAAAAAATATATATATATATTTGTAAAAACTTACCTGGCCTGGGCTCGAACACGCGACCTCCCTTTAGGAGGAGTAACGTGTTTACCAGTGATCCGGATAGTTTTTTTTGTCAAACCTCTCCACCCACCAAGTATTAAACACGTTTTGTTTCTTTCATTTAATATAAGCCGTGTGTATATAAGCCCATATAAGCTTATTAAATAAGCCATTTTGCCTGTTTAGGTTTTTCTTGTGTTTATAATTAAGTTTAGGATTTTTCTCAGCTAAAGTTTTAATTTTTCTCTTTATTTAATTATTTTTTATGGATTTTTAAGTACCCGTTTTTAATTAAATAGATTAAAAACAGAATAAATAGGTTTAAAGTTTTATAAAAATTATTTTTTGGTTTTAATTTTATAATGTGAGGTTTACATCCAATTAAGTTTTCAAAAAGTCTTATTTTTGATTTTATTTTACATTAGGGTTTTTCTTTAAACTTCAAAAATTATTATAAAATTATTAAAAAACTTTTGGACTTTTTGGTTTTCACGAGTTCGTCGTCGTAGCTTAGATTTTAACGTACTTCGTTTTTATTTTAACCTTTTTCTCACCTTAAAACGGCACCCTTCCAAACTTGTTTATTTAATTTTGGCACCTAATACACACACCTCCTCGAGAACGAACCCGGATTTGTTCGGTTTCGCGTTTTTCCTAATACGTGCAACTTAATACTTGCCCATTATACGCTCTTTTTCCTAAAAGACGTATTTCTACGATTATCAAAATGGCGCCGCTGCCGGGGAGGTGTTTTTAGTGTGCCATTATTAGTATCGTGTTCGTGTGAGTGGTGCGTTTTTGCTTTTCACATTTTGAAAAGCGTGAATATCGTACATACTCATTTTTTGTTATTTTTCCTTATATATATTATAGTATCCAAATAAATTGTGTTTAGTTTTCCTAAATTAAACACACAACATCATTTTACTATATTGTAGATAATATTGGTTTTCGTTTTTATTGTGAATATTATTAATATATTGTACTTAGGTAGAAGAATAAAAATACAAGTACTCCAAAAGCGTGAAAACGCAACCTTGATTCGGGATTTCATCACTCGATCATTGTAATCGAATACAAAGCAAAAGTTAAAGGCAAAATAGATAAATACTTTCGTGAGGCTTAATTTCAATTAACACAAACTATAAGGTGGGTATAAGGCGGTTGTATTTCACGACCTAAGGGAAAAAGGCTCTTAAGTGCTTAGCGCCGCCTCGTTTCCCCCGCTTGCTTGTGCGTGTTTTGAGAAAAAGGGCTAATCGAGGGTTTGCCAACCAAAGTATTATCTACGTATATATATTTTTGCTTGTTTTCAAGATTAAACCCTCCTGAACGTTTTGGTGTTCCACCAACGTTCTAAAGTCATCGAAAGCGTTCAATCCACGTGATCGTTTTCATTCCTTGAGGCTCCTTTAATCGAGAAAGTCGATTCGAGGAGAGATTTGTAGATTTGAGTCTACGTAATACAACAAAAATCCAAAAAATTAAAAAATCAAAAATCAAAAATATTCTTCTTACCCTTATCCATTAATTCTATTTCTAACCCTCTAGTGTTTAATTCTCGTAACACCGTTCTCGTTGCATCATGTCGAATCATGGCAGTTATTACTCGTGTCCATATTGTGTAGGCCCGCCCGATGGTGCCAATTGTTTTTATTGTGAGGTTATTGGAGGTCGAGGGGGTTATCTTTATAACTCCGCTCCACGTGATCTTGGTAATAATTTTCAATCTTACGACCAAGGTCACCCATCATCTTCGTTTTATTCATCGTATGATCCGTCTTTTAATTGCAATAATGAGTCTTTTCATAATGCCTGATTGTAGTGTTTTTGCTACCCTTTAGGAAAAGGATGACAAAAGTGGCAAGTATTAAGTGTCAGTTTAGGAAAACCGAGCACTAATGACCAAATAAGTTCAAGTTCGTTTCCCAAGGAGGCAAGTTCGTTGTGTATTGAATTGATTTTGACTTGTGATTATATGATTGAAAAAGAAAGAAAGAAATGGGATTAGAAGAGAAAGACGGTTACAAAGACGGATTAAACTAAGACGAAAAAGGGGATCACGTAAAACCGTAAATAGTGCAAAAATTAAAATTTTAACCTAAAAATTCCTAAAAATCACTAAAAATCCACAATAATATTCTAAGAGTTTACAAAAAAGCCAAACTTGCTAAAACCTTTTAATTAATTAAATAATGACTTTTTAATGCTAATTAAAGCCCTAAAAATCACAATTAATTATTAAAAAGCCCTAAACAAGATTTTAAAGTTTGTAAACCTCAAAAATAACCTAATTAAGCTAAAAAGTATTTTTTAAAATTTTAAAACCAAATAAAACTATTTTTAAACACTTAAAAACTATTAAAATCAATTAAAACTTAAATTAATTCTAGAAAATAATTGAAAAGTCCTAAAAATATTTGGAAAGTTACAAAACTCCTAATTAAGTGTCTAAAATCTAGGAAAAATGTAAAAACTTAAAAAATCAAACTTCCAATTTTTAGTAATAAAATAATATTAAAATATTCAAAAAATTCAAAGTTTATAAAAAAAATTCTAAAAAATTACCAAAAATCTTAAATAATGTAACTAAGACAGAAATGCAAGTAAAAGTTTCTAAAACCTATTTAATAATTTTATATTAAATTTTAAAGTTGGTTAAAAACCCTAAAATCCTATAAAATCAAAAATTAGACTTTTTGAAAACTTTTTTAGCTGTAAAGCTCAGAAATATAATTAAAAACCTAAAACTATTTTTTCAAATTTTTAAATTACCTTTTTCTATTTTTAAATTACTTTTCAAAATTTAAACTTAAAATATTCCTAGGAAATTAATTAAATACGGGAAAAATAATCTTTTCAAACCAAAAAGTCCTAAAACTAAATAAAAACAAAAGAAAAATGATAACTTGTGAAAACCCTAAGTAAATAAGCTGGAATAAGCTTTTAAATAAGCTGTTAGCTAAATAAGCTACAAAACAGATTCTACTTAAATAGATATTGGAATGCTAGATGTGCATAGAAAAGCACTTGGGTCACTGGTTAACACGTATAGTCCTCCAACGAGGGGTCCCGTGTTCGAGTCCAGGACAAGGAGCTTTTTGCTAAAACTTTTTTTTTAAACTTTAAAAACTCAATCCAGTAGCACTTTAATCATAAAAACACAAAAACAAATCCATGTTAACAAGATTAAAGCAATCTGGAACCAAAAACGTGCTCAGGTTGGTCTTTTGATAAACACAAAGAAGAAAGATATCTTCACTTGTGAAGAATTGGACAAGAGGTCTTGTCTTTGGCTATTGTTGATGATTGATTGGACAAATGGGGCACCCCTATACTCAGTTGAGTATAGGGAGTCAACACAAACACAAAACAAGCAAGTATCTTAACAAGAATCAAGCACAAAAAAACCAATGAAAGTTTCTGATTAAGGCCTGCACAAGTCTGGGTGTGTTTGCTTGTTCAATGTGCACACAAATGAATTTCCAAGGCTCAAAACTTCCACAATAATTACTCAAATAGCATATAACCAATGCACAATCTTTAAATGACCTATAAACTAACAGACTTCCAAATTTGATAGCAAAATTCACACCAAATCAAGCACAAGGGGCAGTTTACTGATTTTATGCTATATGGCCATTTTTTACATGCAAACTTGATTAATAACCTACCAAACTGAAACCTTAGCTAGCATACAACCTATTGACCACCCTAGAAGTGTATCTAGACAGGTTTTTACCCAAATGCTTATCACAAATCTCAATTAAACCACTACTCCAAACACTCCTTTAATTTTTCAGAAAATGATTTAACAAAGCAAATGCATTCAAATCACATTCAAACTGATTATCAATACTTCTAACATGCATATTAATCAGTAAAAGACCTAATCTAGCAAGTATAACACATAATCAAGCAGTTCACAAAAATTCATCAAAAATCACATGAAACTGAATATTTTTGAAAAATGAAAACTAAAAGCAAGAATGCTACCTTGTTGGGCCTACATCCAGGCCCAACAGTGACTGAAAGTCACCTCCATACAGACTCGGGTCTGTGCAGACTTGTCTTTGTGGTTGAAATGAAAATGATGATTATATTAGACCTTGTTTTGAACCTGCCAAAATCAGACAACCAAGAACAAAAAGTGACTGGTACAAGAGCTTAGGCTATAGGATTAACTTATTGACAAGTTACCCTATAGCTTAAAGCTTTTTAAAAAGAAAGTAGAAATATTTAAAACTGACTTTTCCTTCAATGAAAAGTTTGAAAATTCAGGAAAACTGAAACCTTTTGAAAAAAGTAGATCAACAAATAAACTTAACCAAACTACAAACAATATAAGTAAAGCTGGCTCTTTGCTTCTCATCAACAAACTTTAACCATTTTTCATTCATAAAAAACTGGACTTTACAAAGTTGTGATCAAGGAGAAAAAAACAAGGAACAAGAGCCTATCCACATGTTGGAAGGTCTCTTATATAGACTGATAGAACTATCTAGATATCAAAACCCTAATGTGCTGAAATCTCCAAAAAGCCCTTGGTGAAATTCGGATCTTTTTGGCATCTTTGAATGTTCAATCCTTGCTTTGCCATCTTGTGAGTAATGCCAGTTGTAAAAATGAATCACAGCCCTTGAAAAACCCTTAAGGAACACGAAAACCTTGTGAGTCGTTGATACTCTGCTGTGAATTTGTCTTGGAGTCCAAAGGTGGGTCAGGGGAGGGTTGGGTATGTCACATGGGTGAGATTGTGATGTTTTTGGGAGTGGGAAAGGGTTATGGGTATGATGAATTAGCAATCTGGATAATCTCAAACTTTTCCCCTTTGTATTGAAGTAATTAGGTTTTAGGTTCGTATGATTAGGGAAGTTAGCAGGTGGGGTTTTAATTTGTTTAAGGGGGTGATTATGTTTAAAAGTGTGTTTCCCAACAAATATAATCAGTTTAAAACTGATTTAAATAAAAGGGGTTGGGTGGATTCTGACGTGGAAGGAGGGGAGTGTTTGATTGGTGGGTTGTTTAAGGTTGGTGACGTGGAGGATCAAGAGTGGTGGGTTTAACTTAGGTTGTCTGGGCAGAAACACCCCCTTAACTTCCTTACTTCCTTCATGTTGTGATAAATAGCTACTAACTCCATTTCCCTTTATTAACAACTTTGGCATCTTGGCATTTTTGGCACAAATACTTTATAAACTTGAAACAAGGACTTAAAATGCATAACTTGCATTCTTCAAGGACTGTTAGTGACATGTCTTCATACTTCAAAGTGTTGACTTGTTTGTTGACTTCTTGGAGGACCAATATTGACAATTTAGTTTTGTTGAGGGACTAAATTTGCCAATTCTTCAAAGTTAAGGGTCCTTTTTGTAATTTTGACAAACTTTAGGGACCAAACTTGTAATTATGAAGATACAAGGGTATAAAGTGTCAATTCTTCCATATTGGAGGACCCTTCTTCATAATTCTTCAAATCTTCAAGGGTTTTCTTTGGAAAATTCTTCATTAGGGCTTGGTTCATTGTGCGACTTTGTTTCCCGTGTTCGTTTTTGACTGATTCTTGTGATCTTTTGTCATTTTCTCAATATCCGTACCTAAAATACACAAGCAACAAACACAAGAATATATTTGGGTATTTTGATGATATTTAATGCATTTTAAGCTCGATTTGGACGATGAGACTATGTATAAAAGCAGTCTCATCACTCCCCCATACTAAACCATTGTCGTGCCCTCACGCAATGCTAGAATAAAGTATCGTAGCATCTCCAAAATTCATTTTTATTCACTTTATTGAAATGATAAACTAGCTACACTACTACTATTACTACTACTTGTGTTTTAGACATAATGTATGATTTTCATCGCAAAATGGGACGTTTAGGTTCATAGAATAAGAACACGTGAATGCTTCGTTAGAAATAATTTCATCGTCCTCGATTTTCACCTTAATTCCATGCCAAGCGTGCAACGATATCATTGTCATTATAAGTTAGTAATGCTAACACTACTCATATTCCCTAATCACGTACTTATCCTCCCATTATTCCTAAGTTGTATCTCTTATATTTTTTATTTTGTCTTGAATGTTTCACGAGGATACATTGTTTGACTTATGCGATAATAGAGATTTAGGTCTAAAAATAGAGTCCTAACGGTGTAACTAAGACCATCAAATCAATAACCCCTCCTAATAGACAACGATGTTAAAAAATTAAGTTGACAAGAAGAATCGATAAACACGATTTTATAACGGTTTTGAACATGAGACTTATTACCAAGACTTTTATACGCCCCCTAACGGAAGGGCCTTATTATCTTTGGTTTACCTCCATCATTTATTCAACTTCGCCATGAAGCTTTTATTATGACTTCGGTCTTGCCTTGCCTTTTATTATCCGCCTCATCGGTGGTTTTATTAGCCAAAGACGTATATCCTCACGGCAAAGCGAATTTTGGATCTTTAAAGCTTCGAAGATTAAGGCTTGATTCACTTTCAATTTTGCATAGATTTTAGGCCTTGTGGGGCTTCAAATTGTTTGCTAGATTTAGGTGAGCACTTGAAATCTTATTATTAGGTGAAGCTTTCGATTATTCGGGTGCCAATACTTCAAAACCGTGACGCTGGCGATACCTTAATGTCTTCCGAATTTAATTACACGGAAGCTACTAGAAAAGACTAGAAACCTAACAATCCTAATTAAACCGCTAAGTCAATATTTATTAAGCAAAAAATATTTACAAGCGAAGGGAGAATAAGCAAACAACGAGGACACATGAGTTTTTGAAAGAATACGAGTACTCTACGTTTAGCATAGTAACTTATAATTAACTCTATCATTTCTCGTCCTCATTTAAGAGATTAGCCTAATGTGTAGTTAAGGAATCAAAGCTAAGTGCTCAACACGCACGGTCGAGTCAAAAATTACTCTTATTCTCGCCATCGGAAAACCTACATTCGTGTCTTCAAACACTTATAAAATATGAGAAAAAATTTAAAATTTGGCCATTTTTAGCCTTATTTTGCAACAAAACGATAAACAAAAAGATAAACTTTGGAAAGCGTGAAGGTTTGGCAAGGCAAGTATCTATTCACCCCCCATACTAAAACTAAACATTGTCCTCAATGTTTCGAGTCTAGGGTTGCAAACACCCCATACTAGAGACGTAGTCGAATGCCTAATCTAGCATGGAAAGGGTGTAACCAATAAATTAATAGCCGTTTATGAAGTGTGCTAAAAACCTAAGGTTAGAACAATCAAGGATATATCATGGATATTGAGAAAGTCTTCAAAGCAAACGATCGAGTGCTCCCATAAAACGAACACGAGAGGCTCCAATCGTGAAGATCATGATCTAAAAACCACAATTCACAAACAACCACGGAACAAAGGTTGGAAGGGCACAAATCCCCACACGTAAGCTACATTAGAAAGCGATAATATGTACATAGGATAAGCATGGGACTCCCCCACGAGGCACCTCGTTTTTTATTACCGAGTCATGAGCTCGACTCGATCCCCTCAATACTAATTATCATTGGGGAAGGTGACTTGGTCGAGGTAGTTCAAGGATGGAACTTCCCCGCCAAAGTAGTGCTTCAACCTATGTCCATTCACCTTGAAGTTAGGACCATCATCTTGAGCTAGCTCGATGGTCCCATACGGAAACACTTGAGTCACGGTGAATGGACCGGACCAACGGGATTTCAACTTACCGGAAAAGATTTTCAATCTTGAATTAAAAAGCAAAACATGATCCCCAATGTTAAAAACCCGGTTTTTAATTTTAGAATCATGCAACTTTTTAGTTTTCTCTTTGTAAATCAATGAATTTTCATAAGCAATACACCTTAATTCATCTAATTCATTTAATTGCATTTTCCGGTGTTTTCCCGCGGTCTCCATATCATCATTACAATGCTTTAGGGCCCAATAAGCCTTGTGTTCTAACTCGATAGGCAAATGACAATTCTTTCCATACACAAGCTTATAGGGAGTGCACCCAATGGGCGTCTTATGAGCGGTCCTAAAGGCCCATAAAGCATCGTCCAACTTATCCGACCAAGATTGTCGGTTTTCTCCTACGGATCTCTCCAAGATCCTCTTTAACGCTCGGTTTGAAACCTCGTCTTGCCCACTCGTTTGTGGGTGATAAGCCGTAGAAATCCGATGTGTAACCCCATATTTCCTTAGAACCCTTTCAAATTGATCGTTACAAAAATGGGTTCCACGATCGCTTATGATAGCACGAGGGGTTCCAAACCGAGAAAACAAGCTTTTCAAAAACTTGACTACCACACGAGCATCATTGGTGGGCAAGGCCTTGGCCTCCACCCACTTAGAAAGGTAGTCAACCGCAACGAGAATGTACTTATTACCACGAGATGATGGGAACGGCCCCATAAAGTCTATACCCCAAACGTCAAAGATCTCACACACTTGGATGATATTTTGTGGCATTTCATATTTTTGTGAGGCTTTTCCTTGTCGTTGGCATGCATCACACAACTTCACAAGATCTTGTGCATCTCGGTAAATAGTAGGTTAAAAGAAGCCGACATCAAACACCTTCTTAGCCGTGAGATTAGCACCGTGGTGACCACCCGTGGGTCCCTCATCGCAAGCTCTAAGGATGTTAGAAGCTTTGGTGCCAAATACACAACGTCAGATGATTTGATCCGCACAAGTTCGAAACAAGTAAGGGTCGTTCCAAAAGTAGAACTTGACGTCACGAAAGAATTTTCGTTTTTCTTGAGTCGTCATACCCTTAATGATGAAGTTACCCGCATGGTAATTTGTAAAATCCGCAAACCATGGGGTAGAAGAATCAAGCTTAGAATTCACTACACCAAGTGTCTCGAGCGGAAATGTTTCGGTGATTTCCTTGGGCTCGTAAACACTTTGGTGAGGATCTTCCAAATGAGAAAGATGATCGGCCGCTAGATTCTCGGCTCCTTTTTTGTCAACGATGGTGTGATCAAATTCTTGAAGGAGGAGAATCCAACGAAGTAATCTCGGCTTAGCATCTTGCTTTGCCATGAGATACTTAATAGCCGAATGGTCCGTATACACTATGCATTTCGTCAAGAGGTAAGGTCGAAATTTCTCAAATGCATACACCACGGCAAGGAACTCCTTTTCCGTTGTAGTGCATTTTAGTTGAGCCTCGGTCATCGTCTTGCTAGCATAGTGAATAGGCAAGAAGTGCTTATCATGACGTTGCCCCAAAACGGCCCCTATAGCGTAATCACTAGCATCACACATGAGCTCAAAGGGGAGGTTCCAATTGGGAGCAACAAGAATGGGAGCTTCGGTAAGTTTCCTCTTAAGGATTTCAAAGGCTCGTACACAATCTTCGTCAAAGACAAAACGTGCCTCTTTTTCAAGAAGATGTGTAATGGGTCGGGAAATCTTTGAAAAATCCTTGATGAATCGACGATAAAAGCCCGCGTGGCCTAGGAAACTCCTAACTCCCTTAACCGTTTTGTGATGAGGTAATTTGGCGATGACACCACCTTAGCTTGATCTACCTCAATCCCCACTTTCGAGACCTTGTGCCCTAAGACGATTCCACTCTTAACCATAAAATGACATTTTTCCCAATTGAGCACAAGGTTGGTTTCCTCACAACGTTTTAACATTCTCTCAAGGTTCGACAAACACGAAGTGAACGAATTACCAAACACGGAAAAGTCATCCATGAAGACTTCCATCGTCTTCTCGATCATATCATGAAAAATAGCCATCATGCACCTTTGAAAGGTTCCCGGTGCATTGCAAAGTCCGAATGGCATTCTACGATAGGCAAACGTTCCATATGGACACGTAAACGTAGTTTTTCTTGATCACGAGGATCGATGGGAATTTGGAAGTAACCGGAAAAACCATCTAAAAAGCAATAGAAATCGTTTCCCGCAAGACGCTCCAACATTTGGTCCATGAAGGGCAAGGGAAAATGGTCTTTTCGAGTGGCTTCATTCAACTTTCGATAGTCAATGCACACTCTCCATCCGGTCACGAGTCTAGTGGGAATCAACTCGTTGGCATCGTTTGGCACAACGGTCATCCCTCCCTTTTTAGGGACACAATGAATAGGACTCACCCAAGGGCTATCGGAAATAGGGTAAATCATTCCCGCGTTAAGGAGTTTAAGGACCTCCTTTTTTATGACGTCGTGAATTTTGGGGTTCACCCTCCTTTGCCTTTGGATTGTGGGCTTGAAATCCTCCTCCATTAAGATTTTGTGGGTACAAAACTTGGGATCGATTCCCTTAATGTCGGATAACTTCCACGCAATCGCCCCTTTGTGATCCTTTAGAACATCGACAAGTGCGATTTTTCATCATTCGAAAGATCCTTCGCAATAATAACCGGCAACTTCTCATCCTCCTCCAAATAGACATATTCGAGGTGAGGAGGTAAATCTTTCAACTCGAGGATAGGTGGTTCCTCAAGTGAAGATTTAGGCTCGATACTCATAACCTCCTCGGGTGGAGGAAATGGGAAATCGTTGAGAAAATCCTTGATAATCGATAAGTCCTCATCGTTGTCGAGGTCTTCGTTACAAGTACGTGGAACATTGCATTCTTCCAACGTAAAACCACCACCTTCAAATGGAGTGAAGGTTGGTGTCGAACTATCAAGAATTGGATCTAACATAGTGGGATTGCCACTAGTTTCTTCATCACCAAACCCTAAAACTTCTTGTGAAAATTCCTCGCAAACCACGTCGATCATGTCAACGAGGTTTATGGTAGCAACGGAATAAACATGAGAAAGTTGAGAATTTTGAGTTGCGTTTATAACAAGTTCCTCGTCGTTGAAACGTAAGGTGATCTTTCTAGCATGCACATCAATTAAAGCCATAGACGTATCTAAAAACGAACGACCTAAAATAAGAGGAACTTGAGGATCTGTGGGGATACCAACAACGATAAAGTCTACGGGATAGTAGAACTTCCCCACTTTCACAAAAACGTCTTCCGCCAAACCACATGCACGAATCGTGGAATGGTCGGCCAACTCGATAGACATTAGTGAAGGAGTAAGATTAGGAAGATTGAGCGACTTGAAGATTGCAAGTGGCATCAAATTAATGCTAGCACCAAGATCGGCCAAGGTATAGCATTCTTCCATATCTTGAATGGCACAGGGGATCAAAAATTTACCGGGATCACCGACTTTTTGAGGTATGCGATTAAGATAAACCGACGAACAACTAGACAATTGGTGCAATTTCTCCTTGTTGTTCAACATACTCTTAAAGTTAGCGGCAAATCGAGGCATCATGACCAAAGCATCGGCGAAACTCACATTAAGGTGCAACTCACGAAAAATTTTCATAAAAAGCTCAAATTGGTAGTTGTCGCGCTCTTGTCGTTTCTCCTTCCTAAGTCTCGATGGGTAAGGTAAGGGTGGTGTGGGTTGGGGCATAGGCATAGCCCTTGAAATCTCGGGTTCCAATGTTGGTAAAGGGTCGACCGTAGGTGTGGCATGAGCGGTACTTTGTGGGATTGGGACATGCTCCTCTTCGACCACCACCTCGGGTTCTTCCTCAATTTCCTCCACCGTTGGATCAATTGGTTGAGGAGTTGGTTCTTTAAGTGCCTTACCACTTCGTGTGGTAATCACTTTCATCTCTCCCTTCAGGTTTGAAACGGTGTTACTAGGCAAACTTCCCGAAGTAGAGGCTTTGTTCCCCATGACGGCTTCTAAAATGGCATTAAGCTTAGCATCTTGACTATTAAACTTAAGATCTTGACTAGCGGCTTTTTGGTCAATTCTTTTTTCAAGCCTAGCATGACTTTGTTCAATTTTATTGTTTTGACCTCTAATTTGATTAGCAAAGTCATTTTTCAACTCATTTCTCATGTTAAGATTTTCCTTCACAAAATTAGCTAACTCCTTGGTGTTTTTAGCCGTGTCCCTAGCTTGACTAGCCAATTGCTCTTGAATGTTTTCCAAAATCTTATCATTTGCCGTGGCGTAATTCAAAAAGTCCATAGGAAGTTCTTTAGTGTAAACATTTTGAAGACCTTGACTTGTGTTTTGAAAATTACGGTTTTGGTTTTGATTTTGCAATTGGCTACTACTTCCTTGATTCCCAAAGTTGTTATTACCCTTGTAATTGTTCCTTTGATTGTTTTGGTAACCAACTTGATTGTTTTGATAATTGTTAGCATTTTGATTTGGTGGAAAACCCGGTGGAGTCAATTGATTAGTGCGGGGAACTTGACCGTTTTGGTTATAAGTTCCCGCGGCCGCGAAGGCACTCGAAGTGTTACCACCGTTGGTAATGCACTCGGAATAATCGTGAGCTCCACCATAATACATACAAGAAACCTCAACCGCTTTAGCCGTAGCGGGAGTGGGTTGTTCACCAACTTTAAACTCAATTAACAATCCTTTAAGTTTATCAAAAATCTTGTTCTCCAAATTAGCCTCGATTTGGCAAGCATCAACGGTGTGTGACAATGAAGGCGAAGGCGAAGACGAAGTCTTACGAACACTCGACGTGCTACGAGGACTATAGACCTTAGACCTATTCTCAATGATTAACAATGCTTCCTCAACCGTCTTACACAAAAAATTACCACCCGCGGCGGCGTTAAGATAATCACGCTCATGATCGTTCAAGCCATTGTAAAACGTGTCAATTTGATGCAAGTCGGAAAAACCATGATGAGGACATTCGTGCAACATTTCCTTAAACCTATTCCAAGCCGTAGAAAAACTCTCATTATATTATTGCGAAAACTTTGAAATCTCGTTTTTCAAATGCGTAGTCTTAGAGGGCGGAAAAAATTGGTTCACGAATTTTGAAACGAGATCCTTCCACGTCAATATAGAATTGGGTGGCTCTTTCTCTAACCAAATTTTTGCGGGCCCCGCTAAGGAATACGGAAAAAGCATCATCTTAATCGAGTCGTTAGAGACGTCCTTAAACTTGCAAGTGGCGGTAAGACGATTAAATTGGCGAATGTGGTTATGAGGGTTGTCCTTTTCGTCACCTCGAAACTTGTTGTTTTGAATCATGGACAACAAACCCGTCTTAACCTCAAAATTCTCCGCAAGGATAGCGGGAATCACAATCGCTTCTCCATAACCCTCGGTGGGTGCTTGAAGCAACTCCATCATAGTTCGATTAGCCATGGGTGCTTCTTTCACTACAATGGGTTCGTCAATAAGAGACTCCTCACTAGAAGGAGTGGTTGATTTATTTCTTCGTTTACGAGCACGTCTTGATTTGGAGCGAGTTTGCATAAACGTCACGTACAACGAGAGGATGAGCAAAGAAGATTCTTTTTGGTGTTTTTACTTTTTCAATTTTTTTGTGGTTTTTGATTGTTTTTACTTTTTTTTTGGATTTGTGGAATGTATTAGGTAGACAAAAATCTACAAATGTCCTCCTTAATCAAATCTCTCGATTAAAGAAGCCTCAAGGAATGAAAACGATCACGTGAAGTGAACGCCTTCGATGACTTTAGAACGATGGTGGAACACCAAATCGTTCAAGAGGGTTTAATCAATAGAAACCAAGAAAATATATATGATACTTAAGTAATACTTTGGGCGGCAAAACTCTCGATTAGCTTTCAATCTCAAAATACGCACAAGCAAGCGGAGGAAACGAGGCGACGCGAAGCACTTAAGAGCCTTTTTCCTTTAGGTCGTGAAATACAACCGCCTTATACCCACCTTATAGTTTGTATTTTTCAAAATCGAGCTTCACGAAAGTATTTATCTATTTTTGCCTTTTTTCTTTGGTTTGAGATTCGAATACAATGATTGGGTAATGACCTCCCAAGTCAAGGTTGTGATTTCTCACGTATTTGGAGTACTTGTGAATTTATTGTTCTACGTATACAATATATTAATAATATTCACAAAAAACGAAAAACCGATAATACGTATTAGTAGAGTGCTACTAATACAAATACTATTTATGGTTATATAAAAAAAACAACAATGTTCAAATCAAAACACAACACGCCTCCCTGGCAGCGGCGTCAAAACGATTGTAGTGTTTTTGCTACCCTTTAGGAAAAGGATGACAAAAGTGGCAAGTAATAAGTGTCGGTTTAGGAAAACCGAGCACTAATGACCAAATAAGTTCAAGTTCGTTTCCCAAGGAGGCAAGTGCGTTGTGTATTGAATTGATTTTGATTTGTGATTATATGATTGAGAAAGAAAGAAAGAAATGGGATTAGAAGAGAAAGACGGTTACCAAGACGGATTAAACTAAGACGAAAAAGGCGATCACGTAAAACCGTAAATAGTGTAAAAATTAAAATTTTAACCTAAAAATTCCTAAAAATCACTAAAAATCCACAATAATATTCTAAGAGTATAAAAAAAATTCAAACTTGCTAAAACCTTTTAATCAATTAAATAATGACTTTTTAATGCTAATTAAAGCCCTAAAAATCACAATTAATTATTAAAAAGCCCTAAACAAGATTTTAAAGTTTGTAAACCTAAAAAATAACCTAATTAAGCTAAAAAGTATTTTTTTTTTTAATTTTAAAACCAAATAAAACTACTTTTAAACACTTAAAAACTATTAAAATCAATTAAAACTTAAATTAATTCTAGAAAATAATTGAAAAGTCCTAAAAATATTTGGAAAGTTACAAAACTCCTAATTAAGTGTCTACAATCTAGGAAAAATGTAAAAACTTAAAAAATCAAACTTCCAATTTTTAATAATAAAATAATATTAAAATATTCAAAAAATTCAAAGTTTATAAAAAAAATTCTAAAAAATTACCAAAAATCTAAAATAATGTAACTAAGACAGAAATGCAAGTAAAAGTTTCTAAAACCTATTTAGTAATTTTATATTTAATTTTAAAGTTGGTTAAAAACCCTAAAATCCTATAAAATCAAAAATTAGACTTTTTGAAAACTTTTTTAGCTGTAAACCTCAGAAATATAATTAAAAACCTAAAAACTATTTTTTCAGATTTTTAAATTACCTTTTTCTATTTTTAAATTACTTTTCAAAATTTAAACTTAAAATATTTCTAGGAAATTAATTAAATACGGGAAAAATAATCTTTTCAAACCAAAAAGTCCTAAAACTAAATAAAAACAAAAGAAAAATGATAACTTGTGAAAACCCTAAGTAAATAAGCTGGAATAAGCTTTTAAATAAGCTGTTAGCTAAATAAGCTACAAAACAGATTCTACTTAAATAGATATTGGAATGCTAGATGTGCATAGAAAAGCACTTGGGTCACTGGTTAACACGTATAGTCCTCCAACGAGGGGTCCCGTGTTCGAGTCCAGGCCAAGGAGCTTTTTGCTAAAACTTTTTTTTTTAAACTTTAAAAACTCAATCCAGTAGCACTTTAATCATAAAAACAAAAAAACAAATCCAAGTTAACAAGATTAAAGCAATCTGGAACAAAAAACATGCTCAGGTTGGTCTTTTGATAAACACAAAGAAGAAAGATATCTTCACTTGTGAAGGATTGGACAAGAGGTCTTGTCTTTGGCTATTGTTGATGATTGATTGGACAAATGGGGCACCCCTATACTCAGTTGAGTATAGGGAGTCAACACAAACACAAAACAAGCAAGTATCTTAACAAGAATCAAGCACAAAAAACCAATGAAAGTTTCTGATTAAGGTCTGCACAAGTCTGGGTGTGTTTGCTGGTTCAATGTGCACACAAATGAATTTCCAAGGCTCAAAACTTGCACAATAATTACTCAAATAGCATATAACCAATTCACAATCTTTAAATGACCTATAAACTAACAGACTTCCAAATTTGATAGCAAAATTCACACCAAATCAAGCACAAGGGGCAATTTACTGATTTTATGCTATATGGCCATTTTTTACATGCAAACTTGATTAATAACCTACCAAACTGAAACCTTAGCTAGCATACAACCTATTGACCACCCTATAAGTGTATCTAGACAGGTTTTTACCCAAATGCTTATCACAAATCTCAATTAAACCACTAATCCAAACACTCCTTTAATTTTTCAGAAAATGATTTAACAAAGCAAATGCATTCAAATCACATTCAAACTGATTATCAATACTTCTAACATGCATATTAAGCAGTAAAAGACCAAATCTAGCAAGTATAACACATAATCAAGCAGTTCACAAAAATTCATCAAAAATCACATGAAACTGAATATTTTTGAAAAATGAAAACTAAAAGCAAGAATGCTACCTTGTTGGGCCTACATCCAGGCCCAACAGTGACTGAAAGTCACCTCCATACAGACTCGGGTCTGTGCAGACTTGTCTTTGTGGTTGAAATGAAAATGATGATGATATTAGACCTTGTTTTGAACCTGCCAAAATCAGACAACCAAGAACAAAAAGTGACTGGTACAAGAACTTAGGCTATAGGATTAACTTATTGACAAGTTACCCTATAGCTTAAAGCTTTTTAAAAAGAAAGCAGAAATATTTAAAACTGACTTTTCCTTCAATGAAAAATTTGAAAATTCAGGAAAACTGAAACCTTTTGAAAAAAGTAGATCAACAAATAAACTTAACCAAACTACAAACAATATAAGTAAAGCTGGCTCTTTGCTTCTCATCAACAAACTTTAACCATTTTTCATTCATAAAAAACTGGACTTTACAAAGTTGTGATCAAGGAGAAAAAAACAAGGAACAAGAGCCTATCCACATGTTGGAAGGTCTCTTATATAGACTGATAGAACTATCTAGATATCAAAACCCTAATGAGTTGAAATCTCCAAAAAGCCCTTGGTGAAATTCGGATCTTTTTGGCATCTTTGAATGTTCAATCCTTGCTTTGCCATCTTGTGAGTAGTACCAGTTGTAAAAATGAATCACAGCCCTTGAAAAACCCTTAGGGAACACGAAAACCTTGTGAGTCGTTGATACTCTGCTGTGAATTTGTCTTGGAGTCCAAAGGTGGTTCAGGGGAGGGTTGGGTATGTCACATGGGTGAGATTGTGATGTTTTTGGGAGTGGGAAAGGGTTATGGGTATGATGAATTAGCAATCTGGATAATCTCAAACTTTTCCCCTTTGTATTGAAGTAATTAGGTTTTAGGGTTCGTATGATTAGGGAAGTTAGCAGGTGGGGTTTTAATTTGTTTAAGGGGGTGATTATGTTTAAAAGTGTGTTTCCCACCAAATATAATCAGTTTAAAACTGATTTAAATAAAAGGGGTTGGGTGGATTCTGACGTGGAAGGAGGGGAGTGTTTGATTGGTGGGTTGTTTAAGGTTGGTGACGTGGAGGATCAAGAGTGGTGGGTTTAACTTAGGTTGTCTGGGTAGAAACACCCCCTTAACTTCCTTACTTCCTTCATGTTGTGATAAATAGCTACTAACTCCATTTCCCTTTATTAACAACTTTGGCATCTTGGCATTTTTGGCACAAATACTTTATAAACTTGAAACAAGGACTTAAAATGCATAACTTGCATTCTTAAAGGACTGTTAGTGACTTGTCTTCATACTTCAAAGTGTTGACTTGTTTGTTGAATTCTTGGAGGACCAATATTGACAATTTAGTTTTGTTGAGGGACTAAATTTGCCAATTCTTCAAAGTTAAGGGTCCTTTTTGTAATTTTGACAAACATTAGGGACCAAACTTGTAATTATGAAGATACAAGGGTATAAAGTGTCAATTCTTCCATATTGGAGGACCCTTCTTCATAATTCTTCATATCTTCAAGGGTTTTCTTTGGAAAATTCTTCATTAGGGCTTGGTTCATTGTGCGGCTTCGTTTCCCGTGTTCGTTTTTGACTGATTCTTGTGATCTTTTGTCATTTTCTCAATATCCGTACCTAAAATACACAAGCAACAAACACAAGCATATATTTGGGTATTTTGATGATATTTAATGCATTTTAAGCTCGATTTGGACGATGAGACTATGTATAAAAGCAGTCTCATCAATGCCTTTAATGATTTTGTGAGACGAAATAATGAGAAATTAACGATTATGGAAGAAAAATTGTCAAGCCTTAAGGAAACTTGTAATAAACGAATGGAAACCCAAAGGGACACTTTCAAAAAAATGGAAAACGATTATGACACCCTTATTGAAGAGCAACAACGTTTGTATGATCAAAATGAAGAGATGTGGAAAGGATATGTGGATAGCATTAGGGAAGATCATGCTAATGAAAGAAAAAATCATGATAGAGAGAGAGATAAAATTCTTTTAATGTTCGAGGGCTTAGTGGAAAAATTTAATTCTTTGTCTAATAACACCAATCCTAATTCCGAGGGAGAGGTTAAAGCCTTATCGACTCCTAAGACTCGTACGTCTCGCATTGATCCATATCTCTCGAATTTTAGAGTCGTGCAACCTTCATCGTCTTGCGAAACCGTAGAGGAAACGAAAAAGTCATCCAACAGAGTTTTGAAAAATGTTTTTGAAAATAAACCAAAGGAAAAACTCGTAGGATACTTGGGAGTATTAAATCTAATACCTTGTGAACCTAATTTTTCTAATGAGGATGAAATTATTGAGGATTTTCTAAATCAATATACACTTAATTTTGACGAAGAAATTCCATTAAATGATTTTAAAGAAGAAAAATGTGAAAAGGTTTTTAAGGAAAGCATTGAACCCTCGTTTTTACAAGATGAACGAAAATTAATTCCAAAGGGACGTGTTAGTAGTTTTGCTAAAATGTTTGAAAACCCAAGTTCGATCCCTTCGAAGGACAAAGTTGAAACCGTCAAGGAAAAATCGTCACGAGACGAGCCTTTTACTCCTAATACCACACCGAGTGAGATTTTGGATTTATCATATGAGAAGTCCGCCGATGGCCTTGCTCACATCGATACGTTTTTCGATATCGAGGTCGAAACGACAAAGGCAAAATCTTCAATCGAATAGCCTTCTTTTCCTAGTTTTACGACGGTTGGAATTAGCGACTCGATTATCGACGACTTTATTGTTCAACCTCTTCCACGAGGAAGAGAAGACATTTTTGATCCCGATGGCGACTTTTCCGAGATCAAACGTATTCTTGATGATCCGCCTTCAATTTTCGAGTTTGATGAGGACTGTTGCGTTAGCCCGGAGGGGGATGTTTTATTAATCGATTCACGTTTTAAAAATTCAAATCCTCCTCCCGCCTTCAAGATAAATGTGAAAATTTTAAGTGTATCTAGAATTGTTTTGGAAACACCAAATACTTTCAATTTAATCAACTTGGGTTTTTGTAACAAAGACTTAAAAAATTAAAAAGGAAAAGATTTTACAATTGATTTGAAAATTTTTCCAATGCTAACTCCGTCATCACCTCGCTTAATTGAGCTTGCTACAAACGCGTCTACTTCTTTTGATGATGTTTTGTGTGGATCTAGTATGGGGGAAGCCCCATTTGTTCCCTCACACTTCTCCACCGAGGACGAGATTTTTGACCCCGGTATTACGTTTAAGATAAAATCTCGGTCTTTTACTGAAGTAGTCACTAGAAGATCCTTCTACACTTACGGTATGAGTTTACCTCGAGTAACTCGATTTTTATGCCCAACCAATGTCCCACCCTTCTCTTCTTATGCTATTTTCTTGTGTCCCTTTGGGACATTGTTACTTGAAGTCGTGTTGTTTCGTTTATCATCTGAAAACAAAGACACGATCTTTGATCCCGGTATAAAGGTTTTGCCTTTATACACGGTCGCTTTTGGGCCTTGATTACATGTAAGTCCCACCAAAAATGACCGAACCATGATTATCCCTAAATGATCACATTTATGGGGATTCGAGTCGAGCTTTTTACTCGGTTATTAAAAACAAGGTGCCTCGTGGGGGAGACCCATGCTTATCCATGTACATATTATTGCTTTCTAACTAGTTTAATGTGAGGGGATTTGTGCCCTTCCAACCTTTGTTCCGTGGTTGTTCGTGATTGTGATTCATTAGGTACATCGTCACCCTTGAAGCCTCTCGTGTTCGTTTTACGTAGGACTCGAGCTTCGATCGTTGCCTTTGGAGATTCCGATATCCGATGATATCCTTTTATGATTCTAACGTTTATCTTATTAGCATAATTCATAAACGGCTTTTAGGTTATTCGTTTTACCCTTTCGATGCTCGAGATTAAGCATTCGACTACGTCTCTAGTATGGGGGTGTTTACACCCCTAGACTCGGAACATTGAGGACAATGTTTAGTTTTAGTATGGGGGTGAGTAGATACTTCACCTTGCTCACGTCACCACGCATTCCAATATTCATCTTTTTGTTATCGTTTTGTTGCAAAATAAGGCTAAAAAATGGCCGAATTTTAAATTTTTTCTAGTTTTTCATAAGTGTTTAAGACACGAATGTAGGTTTTCCGATGGTGAGAATAAGAGTAATTTTTGACTCGACCGTGCGTGTTGAGCACTTAGCTTCGATTCCTAAACTTTTTAGGCTAAGTCTCTTAAATGAGGACGAGAAATGATAGAGTTGTTTATAAGTCTCGTAATCATCACGATCTCATGTGTAGTAATTATTAGCTTATTCTCCCAACGCTTTTGATAATAAATTGTTAATAAATATTGATTTAGCGGTTTAGTCACTATTGTTGGTTTCTAATTTGTTTTAGTAGCATCCATGTAATTAAATTGGGAAAACATTAAGGTATCGCTAGCGTCACGGTTTTGAAGTATTGGCACCCGAATAATCGAAAGCTTCACCTAATAATAAGATTTCAAGTGCTCACCTAAATCTAGCAAACAATTTGAAGCCCCACAAGGCCGAAAAATCTATGCAAAATTGAAAGTGAATCAAGCCTTAATCTTCGAAGCTTTAAAGATCCAAAATTCGCCTTAGCGTGAGGATATGCGTCTTTGGCTAATAAAACCACCGATGAGGCGGATAATAAAAGGCAAGGCAAGACCGAAGTCATAATAAAAGCTTCATGGCGAAGTTGAATAAAAGATGGAGGTAAACCATGATAATAAAACCACCGATGATGAGGCGGATAATAAAAGTCATGGTAATAAGTCTCATGTTCAAAACCGTTATAAAATCGTGTTTATCGATCCTTCTTGTTGACTTAACTTTTTGACATCGTTGTCTATTAGGGTGAATTATTATTTTAATGATTTTGGTTACACCGTTAAAACTTTATTTTTAGACCTAAATCTCTATTCACGCATAAGTCCATAATGTATCCTCGTGATCATTAAGACAAAATAAAATATAAGAGATACCAAATAGGAATAAGGGAGTTTAGGTTCGTAATTAACACTAATGAGATATGATCGTGTTGCTAACTTATAATAACAATGATCTCGTTACACGCTTAGCATGGAATCGAGTGAAAATCGAGGATGACGAACTTATCTCTATGAGGCATTCATGTGTTCTTATTCTTTGACCCTAAAAGTCACTTATCGTGATGAAAACATTACATTATGACTAAAACACGTGTAGTAGTTTATTTGAGTTTATGTCTTCAATAAATGTCATCCTAAAAACGAATTTTGGAAGTGCTATGATACTTAATTCTAGCATTGCGTGGGGACACGGCAATGGTTTAGTATGGGGAGTGATGAGACTGCAATTATACATAGTCTCATCGTCCAAATCGGGCTTTAAACGCTTAAAATATCATCAAAATACCCCTATATATGCTTGTATTTGTGTTATGTGTATTTTAGGTATGGATATAGAGAAAAAGACAAAAAGATCACAAGAATGAAGCAAAAACGAATACAGGAAACGAAGCTGCACAATGAACCGGACCTGGTTGAGGATTTTACAAAAATTCCTTCCAAGTTTAAAGATTATACAAGATTGGTCCTTCAACTTCAAATATTTGTCAACTTTGGTCCTTGGAAATTCATGTTATACAAGAATAGTCCTTGAACTTGCAAGTTATGACACTTCAAGCCCTTGATGATTGCTTAAATTACAATAGTGGTCCTCTTCCTATGTTTGCAAAAAGTTATAAGGGTACAATTTGCAAATATCCCAAAGATATAACAAGGAAAGATGGAGTCTAAGCTGCTTAACTTGTTATGAAGGTTTTTATAAACCTTAAGGATTGTTTCTGCCATGTCCACAAACCCAAACCCTTTTACCCACCCAAACCTTAACCAAAACCGGCCCTTTAACCCGACCCAACCCAAAAACAAAAACCCCACGTCACCCACAATGACAGATTAATGTTAGTTTATTTTTTTTAAATTAATATTAATCTTTTCTCTCTTTCCCTCTTAACAACTTCATAACCCCCACACAGATCAAAAACCCCTTTTTTAACTTATAAACCCTAAAATCCCTAATTCATCTTAATCAAGAAATTAACCTCTCAATGTTTCCAGATCCCGAATTAAGTATATTCTTGACACAACCCCACTCTTGGATCCTTTCCCCAACAGCCCCACATGGCCAACTAAGCATCCCCTGACCCATCACTTTCTTCCCCAACACCCCAGGCAGACAAGATCCACGGCTATGATTTATTCCTTGCTCTCCAAAGGTTCACAAACGGATGAGATTGAGTTTGATCAGCTGGCCAACCACATGAAGACCACATAAGTCACAAGATGATGTTTTTGACCAAGTACGAATTCAAACATAAGGGCATTCATGGAAATCAACACATTAGGGTTTTATGATTCTAGACTCTTCTTGTAGCCACTATTTATAAGGCACTTAGGTGTTTTTAATTTTTTCTTGTTCCAGTTTTCTATCTCTCTGTGTAAACTTTTATTTGAGGAATATAAAACTTGCAATTGAGATATAAATTCTGAGTTCCATCTATCTTTTATGTATATGTGAATGATTTTTGTCAAATATACTTCCTTTTTCAAAAGAGTTTATGAAAAGTTGATATTTGCAAAAACCTTGTTCCAAATTTTTGTTCTTCACTTTTCAGTGTAATTTGAATGAAATGAAAATTTGAGTTCCTTTAAAATTTCTTGTTTTCATCTACTTGTTATTTAAATTCATCAGTTTAAATTCGGTTTATCATCAAAAGGTTTTCAAAAGAGTTGGAAATTTTGTTTGAGACCCACAAGTCTATCAGTCAATGCATAACTATTTTGACAAATTAGCTTATGTATTGAGCTCTTAAACTTGTGTTATTTTTTGAAGAATTCAAGGTTTGGTTTTTAAAGTTGGAGTCTTTCAAAAGCCTGGATTGGATATCTTCCTTGTTTACGTGTCACTGTAGTAAAAGCTTCTTCAAGAGCTTCTGACAAAAGCTCTTGAAGGGCTTCTACTTCTTGGACTTTGTTTGTGTGCAGGAGCAAAAGATCTGTCACATTTCCATATTCCAGTTCTGTTCATTTGGTTGGGGTTCTGCTGAAGAGCCGTCGACATAACTGCCATCTTCACTTGCAAGCTTCCTTCGTCTATCATTAGCATCCAAGGGTCAAGACTTAGGTGTATCTATAGGCTGAGCAAGCCTATAGTTGGTAACGATTTCTTCCCCTTACTTTTGTTAAAATTAGATGAATTTTGTTTTGCATGCTTGAGAATGGGATATTTATTATTCTGTGTTGATTTGATTATTTAATCATGTTAGTATAAGTGTTAATCTCATTTGGTGGTTATTGGTTAAAAATTTTTGTCAAAAAGAAAAAAAAATATGTTTCCAAAAGTTGAAGGTGTGTTTGGCTGTAGTGGATTGTGGGTGCTTATGCAAATACACTAAGCCATAAATACCCTAAAACACGTGTCTAATAGTTTGTTAAGATAGGCTGTTTGGTTAGTTTGGATAATCTCAGATAGGTTCTGAAAGTTTGTATGCACACTCTTTGTAAGAAACTGGGCCTTGAAATTAAGCTTTAAAATCAGCAGGTAAAAACGAGTAATAGATTTTCCAGGATTTGATTTTGTGCCCGGTTATTTGAGGTTGGGTTGACAGTTAGGATAGTAGGATACCTAAAGTTATACGCTTCTTGGTTTAGGTTATCTTATTTCTATCTCAAGTTATCTTGGCATAAATTGCCATATAGGTCGAATACATCAGGAAATCACTCCTTTTCTGCCTACCTGCAGTCACAGTAGAGTATAAGTGGTGAATTATGTGCTTCGGACATTCAAACTTCGTCGGTTAGTTATCCTTTTAAGGTCAAGTAGGTATAGTTAACTGGCAACTAGACTTCCCTAAGTTTTTGGTGGATTTAGAACCCCATAGTGAGCTCACTGGCCACCCGGCAGCACCCATATTGCTGAGCGAACCATAGTGCATAGGAAAGCATGGGGTCAGAATTCGGCTTAACTTATGTCTACAAGATTTCTAGCTTAGATTAGGATAGATTATAGTAGCTAAGTAGGACCACTGGTGACTCGTTAGAACCAACAGATCTCGTTCCTGTTACTGCCTAACATATCTCTTGTTTTTTTGTCTGCTTTTTGTTGTTCAGGGACTGATCTTAGTCGTTCTTGTGTGTTATATGTGCTTGTGTTTGTATTAGTGTGTGTCATTGACTCCTCACAACCACAAGGGTTGTGAGGGTGCCGTTTGCGAGCTCAGCAACACCTATATCCCATACCGAGCTCTCCAATATCCTTGAACCCCTTAACTGCAAGTACAAAAAAGAACATTAGTTTCAGGTCTGTGAGCATTTCTTGCCCAAATCTGAGCATTAAGCGAGTTAGTTTAAAAGTTGGTTCGAGTTTTTGGTAGCTAAGTATCACTGTTCATCAGTTTTAATAATATATATATATATATATATATATATATATATATATATATATATATATATATATATATATATATATATATATATATATATATATATATATATATATATATTTAAAAACTTACCTGGCCTGGGCTCGAACACGCGACCTCCCTTTAGGAGGAGTAACGTGTTTACAAGTGATCCGGATAGTTTTTTTTGTCAAACCTCTCCACCCACCAAGTATTAAACACATTTTATTTCTTTCATTTAATATAAGCCGTGTGTATATAAGCTCATATAAGCTTATTAAATAAGCCATTTTGCCTGTTTAGGTTTTTCTTGTGTTTATAATTAAGTTTAGGATTTTTTTCAGCTAAAGTTTTAATTTTTCTCTTTATTTAATTATTTTTTATGGATTTTTAAGTACCCGTTTTTAATTAATAGATTAAAAATAGAATAAATAGGTTTAAAATTTTATAAAAATTATTTTTAGGTTTTAATTTTATAATGTGAGGTTTACATCCAATTAAGTTTTCAAAAAGTCTTATTTTTGATTTTATTTAATTTTAGGGTTTTTCTTTAAACTTCAAAAATTATTATAAAATTATTAAAAAACTTTTGGACTTTTTGGTTTTCAAAATTGTTTTATTTGTATTTTTATTTAGTTAGGATAAAATTTTGGTGAATTTTAGAGACTTTTTAGGTTTTTGTCGGTTTTACGTTTTCACGAGTTCGTCGTCGTAGCTTAGATTTTAACGTACTTCGTTTTTATTTTTACCTTTTTCTCACCTTAAAACGGCACCATTCCAAACTTGTTTATTTAATTTTGGCACCTAATACACACACCTCCTCGAGAACGAACCCGCATTTGTTCGGTTTCGCGTTTTTCCTAAAACGTGCAACTTAATACTTGCCCATTATACGCTCTTTTTCCTAAAAGACGTATTTCTACGATTATCAGTGATCATCAAAATGATTATTCTTAAAACTCACTTTTGTTAATATGACAAAAGACTTTTTAATAAACTTTCTTTTTTAGAAAATGTTCTATTAAAATGGAAAATGAAAATTTGTAAATAGCATATTCCAAATGCTGTTAGAATATCCTTTGAAGGTTTCAAATACCTCAGATATTCCCACCCCACTAAAAGTCAAAAAACGGAGCGTAGTCTAGTGGCGGTACCTTAAGTACCTACGCGGTTCCTTAGCGATATGGAACCACGGGGTGAGATAAGGTACCGCGCACAGCTAGCCGTTATAGATCCGTTATACTTTGTCTCCTTTAAATAGTGGGTCAAATCTCATTTTCCAGCAAGCCTCTTGGACGTTTTTCTCAGCCCTCTTTCTATTTTCTATAGCATAATCATTAGTAAATGATCACTTAAATTGTTAAGGATGTTTACATATGATTATCCTCTTGATCCCCTCCTTTACCTTGTCCAATGAGAAGATCACTCACTCACTAGTGTTGTGATAAAGATGAATCTATGAGCTAGTCATATTCATCATGATACCTTTTTTGTTTTAGGTCAATCCAATGTATTTATGAATACTTGGACTAGTTGTGTTCATCCAAGTTATTTGTGGATACTTGGATTTGTTATGTACATCCATTGCATATGTGTTTGCTTGGATTTGTGTTGTGTAAATCCAAGCTACATGTGTGTACTTGGATAAGTCTAGTTGATTGTAATAGATTTGATTAGAAGTTCTCACTAAACTAAAAAGTGATGTGGTTGTGTCTTGTGAGTTCTCACTAAACTTAAAAGTGATTAGTAGTTGTGTTGTGTGAAGTTCTCACTTAGCTTCAAGGTGAAGAGTCGTGAAGATTGGTTCTAGCTTTCGATTAGAACTCGACATCTAGCCTTGTGTCGTAAAATGGTGAAGTAGGCAACGTCATGAAGATTGGTTCTACCTTAAGATTAGAACTCGACATCTAGCCTTGTGTCGTTAAATTGTGAAGTAGGCAACGTTGTGTAGATTGGTCCTAGCTAAAGATTAGGTCTCGACATTTAACTTAGTGTCGGAAAATAATGTAAGCGATGATGTAAGGTTTTCTCCGCCAAGAAGGGAGCTTGTGGATATAGTGGAAATCTCGAGTAGGTGTACTCGAGGAGTGGAGTTGAAACGAGGATAGAGCCTCGTTGTCGAACCACTATAAATCTTGGTGTCTTCCCACTAGGTTGTCTCCTTCCTTACTCTTTACTTATTTCATTATCATTACACTTACCTATTATCCTTGCTAGTGCATTTGAATTGAACCTAATCATTATGCAACTTAGCCTCAAGTAAAAGATAGTTTTGATACAAACCAAATTGAAAGTAATTATAATTTGGTCACCAATCGAAGAAAAACTATTCAACCCCCCTTCTAGTTTCTACAATTGGTATCAGAGCGATGGTCACTCAAGATCTTTGAAGTATATTGTACTTTGAAACTTGGATCGATCCATTGTCTCCTCAAATTAGAAGGTCAAGTTGTACTAAAGTTTCTCTTTGGTCAAAACTATGTTTTCTTTAAAAATAGGTCTTTTAATTGATAACATTGCATCCCACTTAAGATTAGTAGCCTTTATGCATTTTAGATATACTTTTGAAATGTATCTACTAGTTTGAATCTTGCTTTGTGTAGGTACTCATGAAGATCAATCACTTTATTGGTTGTGGATTGAGTTACTTGCACTTGTAGAAGACTCACCTTCATTGTTCTTTAACATCTTTGAATGATGATACCAAGATGATTGGGAATGATACTAGTCCTTGAAGACTTATTACTCATCATAGTCATTTATTGGGCATAGCCCTTATTCCTTCATGGATTGCTCTTTGTGGCCAAGGTACGCTTTCATTCTTCCACACGCCCTTTGATCATTCTTTTGATCATTACTTGACTATGTGCTTGTTCTCGGCATCCTTGCCTTGACATTTATTTGTGGTTTGTGTTTCTTTTCTTTTATCCTCTCAAACCTTCATTGCTTGGATAGTTGACTCACTATGATGATATAGAGTGAGTTAGTAGAAGCTTAAAGTATCAATCATGATTTCCATGGTTTGCACCCATACGGTTAGTAGGCCCTTTGTAGGAGAGAAAGTGAATTAATACCTTGCTCATATTTTAGTTTAGACTAAGACTATATTGAAAGTGATCCTAGTCTATACTTGAATAATTGCTTTGTGCTTATTCATTACCAAAGCCGTTTAACATTTCGCCGGAAAGGTACGTCTTAAACCACTATATATGACACAAGCTCTTCGTTACCACTATTTGAAGATTGTCATTAATCCCTTGAGCATTGGTCCTAGTCTTGATTCACTTCCCTTGACTTCTCTCCACTTTGCTGTTTTGCTACGAGTAGTCGTTTGTCCGTTTCGGTTCTTTTCGATCTTGATTTAACTCGTAATCCTTTGTTAAGGCATATTGCTTAGTGTTATGATGATCCAATGATATTCTAAAGGCTCATGATTTAATTTTAAGTATTTTAGAAAAACTTGGTTTTCAAAATTTGGCTTTTTTCATAGATAAAAACCTGCCTCTGTAGGCGGTTCCTTATCTCCGCGGCTCAAACCCGCGGTTCCTTATCGACAAGGTACCGCGGGCAGTAAAGAGTGTCAGAGCGCCAGTTTCGTTATTTTATTCTTTTTCAAACCAAACCCTCTCTCTCCCAAAAACACACAGCGACGGTTTACCCTTTTTTTCACCATTGTTGAAGCTTCCAAAACCTTCAATCACTAAAATTAATTGATTCCAAGTTGTGGGTTTCACTCATCCTTCATCTAACATCAATTAATTGTAAGTATTTTCTTTCAATTTCATCTATTTTGTTCTAGGGTTCATCCTTTCATAATTGGTGATTTTTAAAATTGAAATTGAATTAAAACCTTAATAGGAATGTGAGTTGACATGGTTATTTTACTATGATTCCTTAGGTTCATATTCATTAAGATTTCACTAAAACCCACTTGTAGAACAAATCCGAATTTAGACTAAATGATTTTGGTTGAAAGATGGATTTGAGATGAACCCATGAACAAGTAGTTAATGTCATTGTTAATGCTTACCTAAAAACCTTGTTTTGAAAAACCAATGTTCTAATCCATTGTTGATCTAACATAGATCATGTGTTCTTGGTTAATGATGGAATAGACACATTGTGAACATGAGAATGATATGGATTCAATCCTATGTTTGTCAAGAAATTGATATAACACATTCTCATATTTTTTATCTTTGATTTTATTTTTCATATGAGTGATTGGAGAAATATTTTCTTGTGTTTATTTAGGTACTAATCATGCCTTCTCAATATCAAAAAGATCATCAATTCACTAGAAACTATATGTCGGACATTTCCCAAACCTATGCTTCCCCTCAACTTCAAAACTCTTTTCCATCCCTTTCCACTCAAAATTTCCATGAGGGTAGGGTTGTAGATACAAGAATAACGGGGTATAGATATATCAACTCTATGTTTGAGCATATTGGATTTGATTGCTTGCTCTTCATAGACGAAGAAATTTATCCCTTGTTTCTTCTTGAATTCTTTAGCACTTACTCCATGCTCTATATCAATGGCCAAATCTTTATTCGCTTCATGTTGAATGATCAAATCATTCAGTATTCCCTCGATGATTTTGGTGATATTCTTGGTGTTCCATATAGAGGCACTTGTCGTTTTACGGACAAATGGAGACTTGATGCTCTCGTGGAGTCCAAGGATAAACCTTTAGATGACATCACCAAAGTTGATCTAAATTTCATCCTTGATATCATCTCGAAAGAGCGTGATGGAAATGTTGTGAGAAGCCTTCATACTAATGTGCGAAATGTGAATCGCTATGAAGTGCTCTCAAGCGACCTTAAGGATTTCATGGTCCAATGGGCTAACATCCTTAGGGAGAATTTGTTTTGTCTTGGTGGAAACCGAGATCATATACCGGCGTGTATGGTGCATATGTTGAGTTGCATCTTTACATCCACCAAGTACAACTTGGCATTCTATATCGCTCGACGAATCAATTATGCCCTTTTTAAGCCTAAAACAAACCTTCCCTATGCTATGCTTCTAACTTGCCTTTTCAAAAGGGTTGCTCATGATTTTCCCCACCTTGATCTTTCTCGCTTCTACCCGGTTCATCGGGTTATGTTGCCTATTCAAGAGGCATATGCAAGAAAGACAAGAAGTGATCGAGGATCAAGAAAATCTGTTCATCAAGAGATGGATGATGAGGACATGGACATGCCAACAAGTGATGGTGATGGCATAGGTACTAGTTCTCACTTCAAATCTTCGAGTAATTCCCATCCATCCTCAAACCCATTCGAGGATGAATTTGAAGACTTATCTCCTCCGCCTCATCATTCTAGTGAAGTACCGGAAGATCTCAATATGGAGCATCTTTACCGTGAAAACCTTAGGACTAGAGGTGAATTGCATGAACACGGGGTTGAGTCAAGGAAGGTGTAACACCCCATTTTGGAAATGGAAATATCACAGTAATTATGGCGTGTCATCAAAGCATACAAGGTAAAATGTCTAAACATTACTTGACCATAAAAAGGAAAATACCGGAATCAAACATTGGTAGTCCAAAAGTAAAGCTCATCACACACAAACATAGTATAATAAAGGAAAGGACTAAACAATGTCCAAAGCATAAGTATCATAAGAAAGGAAATGCATAATGTAAAGAAGGCTAGACAGCTTCCAGTCCATATGCACGTACTCTTAGTGTCTACGAGCGTCCCTGAGTACCTGTCGTTTTGGGAACATAGAAAAGGAAAACGGCTGAGCAAATATGCTCAGTGCACGGATGTACAATAAAGCATGAATAGGATAAGCATATAACATAATAATAGCGGAAGAAAACTAAGTCCCGAGTAACCTAGTTAAGTCTTAATAAAACTGGTTTTATAGTTTGAAAGTCTTATGTTTATCTTATAAAAGTTGTTTGTCATATTTTACCATTAGCCAATATAGGTCATGAAAATCCACCGTGCATGAATAATTGGAGGGGTGACCTCATCAAGCAAATTATAGGGGCTGCCTCTAATTTAATATACTGGTTTTTGGGTAGGAGGGATCAACTCCTTGTGAAGGATGCAAGGCATACACCACATTCACCATGTAATCCTGAATAAAAACATGTGACTAGGATGGACCCATACGTCCCACATGATAAATATAAATAAATGGCCAAAAGCTGAAGGGACGCCACGAGCAATCACTCCGCCGTGGTGAAGTCATAACATCAGTGCCTCTAATGTTATGGTTATGGTACCTCCATAACTAGGTGAAACTGGTCATGCATGTATATGGCTATAGGTAATCTTAATTAAACATAAGCAATCAAACTCATAACTTATACTACAGGAAAACAGTTGGCTGTATACGGGGAATCCTAATAAGGAAAGAATGTCCATACTAAAAGGACGGGAATCCGTACCTTATGTCCAGTGAACGAGAAAGACGAACTGCGAGAATCCTACTTCCGAATCACTAGTGCTACATAAATACGTACATGAATAAGTATCTGCTTACTAAATACATAGCTGGTTTTATGTCATGTCTTAGCTTATTTTATGTGTTCTTACCATGTTTTACTGTTCTAAAGCCTTAAACTGTGTTAAATCTTATATTCTGTTTAATCTGATTAAGTATTTCCGGTATTTCATGTGTTATTATACTTACTGTGTAATAATAAGTAACTTTCCAAAAATAGCAGGTTTCCTAAAATAGAAAGTTTCCAAAAATAGAAAGTTTCCAGAAATAGAAAGTTTCCAAAAATAGAAAGTTACCAAAAATAGAAAGTTTCCAAAAATAGAAAGTTTCCAAAAATAGAAAGTTTCCAAAAATAGATTTACTGCTTAAAATAGATAAGTTTCTAAAAAAATAGAAAGTTTCCATAAATAGATTAGCTGCCTTAATTAAATAAGTTTCTAAAAATAGAAAGTTTCCATAATTAGAAATAAGCTGGTTAAATAAGCTAAGTATATAAGCCTAAGTGTTTTTCATGATTATTTTCTAAGTCATATGGTATATTGTATAGTTTAATAATTATTTCATGTAATTTAATTAAACTATAGGTTATAATATTTAATTAAAGTATAACATGTTTTTAATTAAATAAGTTAAATACTTAGGTTAAACTATGTATTATTATATATTAATAATATAACCTAAGTCATGTTAATTAATTAATTATATTCATGGTTTTAAAATAATTAATTAATTATAAGTCTTAAATATATAAATACTTAGGTTAAAATAATTGCATGATCATTAATAATTAAATAACCTAAGTCATGTTATTAAATTAATCACATCATTTTATTAATTTAATTTTAACATAAGTTCATAAACATAAAAAAACTAACATACACCATGAACCGGATCTAGGCTAAAAACATGAACCGAACATGAAATCGACACCGTACCCCGAACCAACTCGGGGTACCCCGTGTTTCCCTTGCTGCCGTGGGACCCACACGCACCAACCAAGACCATATGGTCTTGGTGGTGGTTGGCTTGGCAAACCGAAACCCATTCGGGTTCGGTTGCAGCCTGCGGCCAAACAAACACCCCCTTAAAACAACCCTTTGATTTAATTTGACACCAAAACATGTTAGATCTATGCTTAATTATTATGTTTTTATAAAAACATCACATGTTCATAATTAATAAAAAGATTAAATCAAAAGAAAAGTTTTAAAAAGGTTTTACCGAATTCGTGGATCAAGAGAACGAAGAACCAACACGATAAATCACTAGAATTCTGAGATCCAAGATCAAAAACCACCTTGTATAGTGGTTGTAGGGTGGCGGCACAAAGGAGAAGGAGGAAGGAGGAGGTTTTAGGTTTTCTTAAAATCTCCTGTAAAGTTAATTTGTGTAGTGTAAAAGTAAATAACCCCCTTTAGTAAATTTGACAAATGGGCTTGGCCCATTTGTCCTTGTTGGCCGCGGGTAGGGACCCCACTTGGGGTACCCGTACCTTTTTCGGTGTCTCGTTATTTAGTTACTCGTTTGTGATTATTTATATTCGTGTTTTAAAAGCTCTCGTTACGTAAATACCGTGATCTAATATATTTATTTACGCTCGTAATAAATATATATACGTAATTAATAATAGTTCGTGTTTTAATTACGTTCATGATTTCATGATCGCATGTTCGTGATTAATTATCGTTAAATAATTATTGCATGATCGTGCATAGTAACTACTTATCGTGTTCTAACACGTACGTAATACGTAAACTCCTAACACGTAATCGTAATCATGCTATATTAGGAAAGTTTTAATCTAGTACGTACGATCCTAAGGGTACTATGCATGGTAAAAGTATGCGGGTTTTACAGAAGGGTTTCAATTTCTTGGGGAATATGATCAAGGGATTGGGCAAAAAGAGAAGGTGAAAGATTTGAAGTATTTCAAAGAATGCATGTTGGTAAACATGTAATGTTGAATATTTTTTTTTCTTGGATGTGTACTAACTTATGCTAATTGTTTGGATTATTATTTATTTTGATCCTAAATGTTGCTTATGCAATGATGTTTGTGATTTACATAGCTTTGTGCATGCCTTATGATAGTTAGCTTATTAGATTATGATCTGTAGTTAACTTTGGCTTGTGAATCTTTTGGTAAAAATCTGGGTTTATCAAAAACTGGGATGTGAAATTTTTGAAAGCCCTCTGGTCGCGGTTCCATATCGACCCGCGGATCGTTATCGATAAGGTACCGCCGGTCCTTGATAAGGAACCGCCGACCACTGTGCACGACATCATCTTTTGCTTTACACTGTTTTCTTAAATCTGTGTAAACCTTGCATGATTTTCAGTAATAAACTGCACATTACCTAAACTAGCTTACCTAAATTCATTATTCACCTAAAATGATTTTAACCCATTACTAGTTTGGATAATCCCCTTACCCATTTAAACCCACCTTGTTAGTTATGTTCTTCACACATCAAAACATCCTTCCCTAAACCTTAAACCACCCTTGTCAACCATGGTATGTACCAAAACCTCAAACACTTCCAATACCTCCACCCCAAGGAAAACACTCAAAATAAGGATTAAGGTAGCCAAGCCTAACTCCTCACCTTTCCACACACCTAAGAATGAGATGGTTCCTATCCTCATTTCTTCATCACCTTCCCCACCTCTTGCTCCATGCAAGACATCATCCACCCATGGTACTAACCACTCTATTGGTTCTACCTCCTCTTCATTTAACTCAATAATGAATGAGCTCTCTTCACCCTTCACTCCAAGTGCACCCTTGGATGTGACCACACAACCCCAACCAATCCAAAGAATTCCTTTTGTGAATGACTTTGATGACACTTTGGTGACTTCACCATTTACCCCTCATAACTCACCCATTTCACCAACCTTGGAGAACATACCTCCACACTAACCCATTTCCCCTTTAGGGAACATGCCTCCACTCTCACCCACATCAACCCTTGAAGAACATGCCTCCTCCACCTCCACCCAACTCAAACATTCCAATTTTGGGTGTTCCTCTTTCCCTCCTTTTGGGTGATCCATACTATGGGTTTCAACAAACACATGGTCCTAGTTGTCCATGTTGTCTTTACAACCACTACATCATCCATAACCTTCGGATGGATATGTATGGACTACATAGGAGGTTGCAAGAGTTCTTGCTTGCCTTGTTCTCCATGCCTCCTCCTAGGAGATGAATGATGGAGTTTTCTTAATAAGAGTTTTCAACAAAACCAAGCCAAAGAAGACTAGTTATCTAGATTTAATGTTAAGCTAGCTATGTATTAGTTAGTTTTATTTGTCATTGTACTTGCTTCCTTCATGAATGTTTCATGTTGTTGATCTATGGATTTAGCTTTGTGTGTTTCTATCCTTTTGTGCACACTAATCAACTTTAATTTGAAATTAAAATTGAACCTAAATCTATCACAACCTCTAAAAACTTGACTAAAATTGGTTCAAAATGATATCTAAATTATTTTGTCACCCTTTGTCAAGACATTCTTTGTGAATGTGTTGCTTTATGCAACCCGAGCATAATTTGGTGCTAATAGAGGTAAAATTCCAAGATTTGCAACTTTTTGAAAAAGTCTTAGTTTTTCTCAAAAACCTGTAAAAACTTGGTTTCAAGTCCACTGGACGCGGATCCTTAAAGCCCCGCGGTTCCCTAGCGATATGGAACCGTCGGTCCCTTTAAGGTACCGCGGGCAGAAATCAGTCTTTGACGAATTTTTTGTCAAAACTTTTAAAACCCTATACCCTGTCAAGATTCCTTGTTTACTCAAATTGACTAAACATCCCTTGACACTTCACATTTTGTATTCAAATTCTTACCTTGATTACATTTTACTTATACCCCAACCTTGAGATTTCATTCTCACACCTTCCCAACCTTGAGATTTCATTCTCACACAACCTTGAGATTTCATTCTCACAATCTCACAATGCCTAACTGTCACACCCCACTATGGCGGAATATGGGGCACGACGTATGGATATCATCACAACAATAGTGTGTCTATAGAGATAACTAAATGATATAAGAAATGTCATAAAATGGTGACACAAATGTCATGACAATATCTCAACAATGCAGGAGTCTAGGTAAGTAGGTAACAGTCCTACCTCTTACCCAAGACAAACAAATAACACAAACAAACAAACTATAGGTGCCAACAATATCACTAATTAAAATGAACAAACAATAAAACTAAGAAGGAAACGGGGATATCCTTCTATATGCATTCCTACTCTCTCCAAGTCCTAACCACTTAAGTTCTCACGCCTAACCAAAGCATCACCTAAAAGAGACACTAAAACACGTCAACATAAAGTTGGTGAGAGTCATAGGTTTAGACTCCAATGCTAAATCAGTTACAAACTGTGAATAACTACCATAAACACAATAACATATGGACAATGTGCTACAATTATATATTAACAACTAGCATTCAAGATCAATCATTCCAAACCAAAATCCAAGGCTCCTACCTTGCCAAACAACATGGTACCATAGATGATCACACTATGTATCTATCCCAAGGCCACTACCTTGTCAAACCACAAGGCCACTACCTTGTCAAACCACAAGGCCACTACCTTGTCAAACCACAAGGCCACTACCTTGTCAAACCACAAGGCCACTACCTTGTCAAACCACAAGGCCACTACCTTTTCAAACCATAAGAACTGAGACGGTACGTGTCCCTCGATCCAAATCATACACAATCAAAATCACATAGCAGTTAATCACACAATGTACACACAAGTCTATCTCAAATCACAAAAACATTCACAGCATCAATTTAGAAAATAACTCAACACAGTGTCTCTTCCATCCCATCTGGAAGTCAAAATCAATATTAAACATGGGACTGTGAAACTCACCTGATAGCTTCTACACAAGTCCTCGCACTACCAACATGCTAACAAACCAAAAACACGAAATCAATACACGAACCTATCACTAAGATGGCTCATCAACCTATGATGGACATCTAGTCTATTCCCATATAAACACCTCATTGATAATCTCTAACCATCCCATTAACCTTCCCTAACAAGTGCTTAACTTGATTAAGTTTAATAACTATCCCGTTCATATTTTACACAAATCAGTCCCAGTTTTTAAGTCTCAAAACTTTAAGTCAAAAGTACACTTAAACATACCCATGGTTTCTATAAAAGGAATATTCATACCCTTACATATGTTGGCTAACACCTCCCACTTGCCCTAACCTTAAAGCCACTGTTAAGGCCCCGATATACATATATCTACTTTTGTCATTCCAGATTTCCTGATTTTAAACGTACTAAAAGTTTGTTACCATTAAGGGGTCTTACCCTAAACCAAAACCTTAGCCCAAGTGCAGATACTTACTACAATATATAAACCCTCTCTCACGTTCGTGAGAAGATCCCAATGCAACCCTAAGTACCCCAAACAACCCAAAACTTAAAAAGAAAACAGGCTGAATTCAAAACTGTTTTGACCTCCGACTGTTGTAACCTGTTTTTGACCCACTTCCCCACCTCCAATTTAGTTCTCGTTTCTTGCATTGGAAGCCACTTCAAATATCTTTCCAGGGGTACTTGGATCGTAAAATAAGAGTTTATAGAACTCCCGATATGATCAAAACAATTGACTCAAAATTCTGCCCAGTTTTTAAAAACGGGTTTAACAAAATCAACCTCATTAATTAACCCTAATCCCTCTAATTACAAGCCCTAATTTATGTAATCATTAAAATATGATTAATATACTGTTTTTAATTAAACCCTAACCTAAATCCATCATAAAATGATCATAGAAAACATTAAAAACAATTAATATGAAAAGGGTTAAGAAGGTTTTACCTTTAATTTAATGGAAGATGAGAAAACCTAATTTTTGAAGAACCCTAATTGGCCACCATTGACGAATTTCGGCTAGGAGATGTTATGGAGGTTAAAAACCTGATTATTATGGTTATGAGTTGGGTTTGGTTAAGTCCTAAAGCCCCCCTAATCCCATTACAAGTCCATTGGGCCTGTTTTGGGCTTTTCCCTTCTTTCTTTCTTCTTTGGTGCGTCTAAACCGACCCAAACACCCCTAAATTCGTTTTTTTTATTTTTATTATTTAATATTATGTTATTAATATTACTTTAATTTTACTTAATTTATTTCAGCTCCTAAAGCTTCCAAAACCACAAAACCGTAAAACTAGTCAAATTTACGCGTTTTACCGTAAAAGGCGTAAAATATACACTATTAAAAAAAATCTCAAATTTTGCAATAAACTTTATAACTAAGTCCTAAATGACTTAAAACCATCCCGAAAAATATTCATATGACTAATTACCTCATCCGCGACCTCTAAATGCTAAACCGTAAATCGTAAAAATACGATTTTGTATAATACATATACGTATACTTAGAACCACCAAATAACACCATCTCACTTCATAGTCACTACCATGTGAACTCATGAACATGAAATCATCACACATCGTTTCATTCACAAGGTACCCCGTACCGGAAACGATATCCAAAACACAATCTATACACACCAATAAGCACATAAACACGTAAAGACACGCAACTAGCACAAAACAAAACTAAGTGGCGAACCTCAAAACCAGGGTTGTCACATCACTCCCTCCTAATAGAAATCTCGTCCCGAGATTTACTCCTTAGGATCAAACACACAGACAAAAAGTCACACGAGGATACTTGTTCTAAAAGAACTCCTCTCATTTCCACGTGAACTTTAGTTCAAGTTTCAAAACACCACATATACAAACCAAAAACAATTAAACTCATTGCCAAACTCTTGACCTCACAGTCAATAAATCTCCTAGATGACTCTTTGATAAAACAAAGACTCTCATTAACACAAGTCCCGAATAACCGTAAATGCAAAATGCATTCTCAAATAACCTTTACCAATCTCAATACATGAAATGTATCATGTATACAACTCATTTCCCCCAGGAAATTCTATGCTCATAAGCTAATGGTCCGATCTTTCTAAAGATCTTAAATGGACCTACAAAACTCTACATCAACTCTTCCATTTTACTAAGACATACCACCCGTTACTATAGGTGAAACTCCCTACATAACTTTGTCACTAACTCTAGTGGTTTCCTCCTTTGCCAAATGTTCAATCAAGATGATTGAATATGTGTTGGAGACGTTCATGATCCGTATTGATCATTCTCCACGTCTCGTACACCAAATGCCTTTAGCATTCTAGGCAGATATAACAATCCAGCCCCACAAACTAAGTCCATCTAGTTCTTCCAAATCTTCAGTTCCTGCAACGTATAAGCGATCGCCTTTCTTTGTCGTCCTCGTACGCGTCCAAATCCTTGCTCCACGTATCGCCATGCTTCGCGAATTCATCCGGTCCTTCCGATAATGCCAAGATCGGCTCATTATCTAATCCACCTCTTCAGCCTCCAAAACGCTTCCTCATCCTTCTTCACTTCGCCCTTTGCTGGTTCCATGATACGCCATCATCTCTAACTACTCATCATGGTAAACTTAATACTAAAAACTCACACTCGAAAATCTCACGTATAACTCCACTCCAAAACCAACACATAATTCGCCTCACTCTCCTTCTCAGATTTGAGTAGTTCAAGATGTCGTCGACGCTCCCGATGACAACTCGTTTATACACGTTCATGCACACTTGGTTCATTGACACCATGAAAACCGCTAGTGCTTTGGTGAAGCCAAATACATAACCGTAAACCCAAAGCGTTCATACAACATCCTTAGCAGTTTCGACTATGTCCTCCTTGCACCCTCTCTTAGTGGCAATACGAATAAATTCCTACCTCATTCTACTTGCAAAATTCTACACGCATCTTAAAAGACCGGTACTTCCTCTCATCAGACCACTCAACCTCTTTCCACATCCAATCTACAACTAAGCAACTTAACTTTTATCCGGCATTCCTTGCAATCTCTAACAGCTCTTGTTTTTTTTTAAATCACTCCATCAACGATTTGCCTTAGAAGGGCACTAACTACAACTCCTCTCACTTCTCCTACTTGCTCTATTTATGGTTCTACCTCACAGTAATAGGCAAACCTACTAAATTTCAGGAAATATTCGGAAAACTTACATGCCCTACGAACAATCATAAATACCTTTGAGGTATTACTTCCCCTTCCAACACTCTCTATGGCGCGTTACTTGTGCTAATATCCCACAAATCTCTATTCATCTCCTTGGTACTCCTAAGAGACCTCATGACCACACTAGTTCGTCTACGAACTTCTTTCCTCCCCACTAAGGGTATTCTGACCGTTCTCTCATGGTCACCTACTTAAGCGTGTAGGCGCGACCAAGTCTTTCATACGACTACCTCAACGCTCCCGAACAATACGAAACCAAAACTACATCCTGAATCCATCAGATACGATCAACGAATCAAACCAACGGATAACTAACGACATTTCATGTGCACCAATTAAAACAAGTCAAAAACCACGAGACTCAAAAGAAAACTCAAACCCAGAACATGTATCAATTCAAAATGACCCATGACAACGAAAAATAATCCAAGAAACACCCAATGGAAACCAAAACATATTACGCCCTGCAACATATTATTTAAACCGTGCAAAAAAAACCGACCTTTCCAAAAGAATATACTATTATTTATTATTATTATTATTTTTTACCTCCCCACATCTATGTGACTCAAACCATCTACAAACAACCTTCTAGGCGATCTCAAAACTCAACACAAGGATTAGGTATCCCGTGCACCCCAAATAAAAATAAACTACTATTCAAAACTCAACCTTGAACCTGACACTTGTACAACAATTCCGACCAGTCCACTGACCTCCCATGACTATACTTTCTGAATATTTGAAAAGTACGTTCCGAGTACATAATTTTTGGCTTTTGAATCACTCAAAAAGCTCTAAAACGAACAAGTTATGACCGAAACAGTTTTATATTAATGAAAGATAAAATTGTATGTGAAATCTTCATAAACTCAATTTAACCTTGTATTAATAATTATAAATGACGTGAATCGATTAAACCCAATTATATAACCTATGTGAGTCGAAAGAAATTTACTTCGCTTTATTTTAAAGAAAGTCTTTTAGAATTTGAAATAAATAAGTGTTGATTAAAAAGAAACTTATGTTACATCTTGTTTCAAACACGACTCCAACACCTTACCCTTATTTTACCGAATACAACCAACTATCTAACCCTATAATAGATTTCCACGTCCCCCTTTTTCTGAATATATACCGACCAAAAGAAATGTAAGACCCAACACAAAAGATTTCATTATCTCAAAAGAAATCCCAAGTTACTTCAATAGACTTAAAACCAAGAACACCATTTTAAAATGTACTCGTGAAATACGAAACTCAAAGAATACGCTACAAGACACATTTCAAAAGATTCCAAACGTCGTTGAAACTCCATCAAACTCCAGCACCATAAAACACGAACAAACACAAAGTACGTTCAAGTTATAATAACTAGTGAACGACCATATACCATAACTTAACACATAATAGTATATATACATCCGCATATATATACGTATTAAATCACCCAAAACATACTCGTTACCATACATGTCGGATCAACCAATCACGTCATACACTCGTTTTTCCATATGAGTAATCACCATCTCACCATGCCACAACAAGGCATAAAGCCCACCTCCAAAACCAAACCATATCGTGGGACCCCAAAATTACACAACACATCTATAACCCAAAACATATAACACAAAAAGAACAATAGGCATATCGTAGGTAGCCATTACATAAACTCATATATAATAGGTATACCCAAATTCTACATCTCATCATATACAAGCATGTACTAACCCTCTTTCATGCAACCACACTTGGGAACCCATTGAAGTTGTGGTACTTGTACAACTATGTTGGCCACCATACTTATACAATTACCCTTTCCCCAATGCAATCCCTCCTATGATGACACTTATAAGAATCAATACAACATATAACACATAAATCCATCTACTCACATAAGCTCATAACCACATAACCAATAAGATCCAAAACTCCATCTATAAAAATAACATAATAAAACTCTTGGAATACAGAAATCCATAGTCTAGTTTAAACAGCCTAGACTAAATCCAAAATGAAAACATAATCAGTTATAAGTCATGTCGCCCACAAGAGTGGAAACAGCTTAAAATCCTTCCTACCCATGTACTCCTAGTAACTCGAACCACCACACGATTCTTAGGGAACATGACTTAAACATCAAAAGAAAAATATTGTACCTCAGGTACATAAAATAACCCAACAAAAGATAGAACTACCATGTACCAAATTATGTACTATAATGTACAATTTAAGCAACATACGACAATGACTAGTGTGGACGATTATGGTTCAACCCGCACTAGTCACCACCCAAAAAGAAAATAACATGTGGCTAAGTATGAACTTACTATGGTTCAATTCATACTAGTCAAAACATCACAATAAATAACATTCAAACACATCAATTATAATAAAATGCACACATACTCCTATGACGCCTATATACATGGACCCTCAAGCTATAGACTAGGCTACGCGACTAGGCAACCTAATTCTCTATAACCATTGTCTCTGATACCATTCTGTCACACCCCACCATGGCGGAATATGGGGCACGACGTATGGATATCATCACAACAATAGCGTGTCTATAGAGATAACTAAATGATATAAGAAATGTCATAAAATGGTGACACAAATGTCATGACAATATCTCAACAATGCAGGAGTCTAGGTAAGTAGGTAACAGTCCTACCTCTTACCCAAGACAAACAAATAACACAAACAAACAAACATATAGGTGCCAACAATATCACTAATTAAAATGAACAAACAATAAAACTAAGAAGGAAACGGGGATATCCTTCTATATGCATTCCTACTCTCTCCAAGTCCTAACCACTTAAGTTCTCACGCCTAACCAAAGCATCACCTGAAAGAGACACTAAAACACGTCAACATAAAGTTGGTGAGAGTCATAGGTTTAGACTCCAATGCTAAATCAGTTACAAACTGTGAATAACAACCATAAACACAATAACATATGGACAATGTGCTACAATTATGTATTAACAACTAGCATTCAAGATCAATCATTCCAAACCAAAATCCAAGGCTCCTACCTTGCCAAACAACATGGTACCATAGATGATCACACTATGTACCTATCCCAAGGCCACTACCTTGTCAAACCACAAGGCCACTACCTTGTCAAACCACAAGGCCACTACCTTGTCAAACCACAAGGCCACTACCTTGTCAAACCACAAGGCCACTACCTTGTCAAACCACAAGGCCACTACCTTTTCAAACCACAAGAACTGAGACGGTACGTGTCCCTCGATCCAAATCATACACAATCAAAATCACATAGCAGTTAATCACACAATGTACACACAAGTCTATCTCAAATCACAAAAACATTCACAGCATCAATTTAGAAAATAACTCAACACAGTGTCTCTTCCATCCCATCTGGAAGTCAAAATCAATATTAAACATGGGACTATGAAACTCACCTGATAGCTTCTACACAAGTCCTCGCACTAGCAACATGCTAACAAACCAAAAACACGAAATCAATACACGAACCTATCACTAAGATGGCTCATCAACCTATAATGGACATCTAGTCTATTCCCATATAAACACCTCATTGATAAGCTCTAACCATCCCATTAACCTTCCCTAACAAGTGCTTAACTTGATTAAGTTTAATAACTATCCCGTTCATATTTTACACAAATTAGTCCCAGTTTTTAAGTCTCAAAACTTTAAGTCAAAAGTACACTTAACCATACCCATGGTTTCTGTAAAAGGAATATTCATACCCTTACATATGTTGGCTAACACCTCCCACTTGCCCTAACCTTAAAGCTACTGTTAAGGCCCCGATATACATATATCTACTTTTGTCATTCCAGATTTCCTGATTTTAAACGTACTAAAAGTTTGTTACCATTAAGGGGTCTTACCCTAAACCAAAACCTTAGCCCAAGTGCAGATACTTACTACAATATATAAACCCTCTCTCACGTTCGTGAGAAGATCCCAATGCAACCCTAAGTACCCCAAACAACCCAAAACTTAAAAAGAAAACAGGCTGAATTCAAAACTGTTTTGACCTCCGACTGTTGTAACCTGTTTTTGACCCACTTCCCCACCTCGAATTTAGTTCTCGTTTCTTGCATTGGAAAGCCACTTCAAATATCTTTCCAGGGGTACTTGGATCGTAAAATAAGAGTTTATAGAACTCCCGATATGATCAAAACAATTGACTCAAAATTCTGCCCAGTTTTTAAAAACGGGTTTAACAAAATCAACCTCATTAATTAACCCTAATCCCTCTAATTACAAGCCCTAATTTATGTAATAATTAAAATATGATTAATATACTGTTTTTAATTAAACCCTAACCTAAATCCATCATAAAATGATCATAGAAAACATTAAAAACAATTAATATGAAAAGGGTTAAGAAGGTTTTACCTTTAATTTAATGGAAGATGAGAAAACCTAATTTTTGAAGAACCCTAATTGGCCACCATTGACGAATTTCGGCTAGGAGATGTTATGGAGGTTAAAAACCTGATTATTATGGTTATGAGTTGGGTTTGGTTAAGTCCTAAAGCCCCCCTAATCCCATTACAAGTCCATTGGGCCTGTTTTGGGCTTTTCCCTTCTTTCTTTCTTCTTTAGTGCGTCTAAACCGACCCAAACACCCCTAAATTCGTGTTTTTTATTTTTATTATTTAATATTATGTTATTAATATTACTTTAATTTTCCTTAATTTATTTCAGCTCCTAAAGCTTCCAAAACCACAAAACCGTAAAACTAGTCAAATTTACGCGTTTTACCGTAAAAGACGTAAAATATACACTTTTAAAAAAAATCTCAAATTTTGCAATAAACTTTATAACTAAGTCCTAAATGACTTAAAACCATCCCGAAAAATATTCATATGACTAATTACCTCATCCGCGACCTCTAAATGCTAAACCATAAATCGTAAAAATACGATTTTCTATAATACATATACGTATACTTAGAACCACCAAATAACACCATCTCACTTCATAGTCACTACCATGTGAACTCATGAACATGAAATCATCACACATCGTTTCATTCACAAGGTACCCCGTACCGGAAACGATATCCAAAACACAATCTATACACACCAATAAGCACATAAACACGTAAAGACACGCAACTAGCACAAAACAAAACTAAGTGGCGAACCTCAAAACCAGGGTTGTCACACTAACTCCTACATTCCTAACCTTGACATTTCTTTGTCACAACCACACTCACCCAAATCTTCCTCATCCAAGCTTTCAAAGAAACCGAAAATCTCGGTTCGACCTATTTGGGTTAAAAAGAATGAACCATCTTCGTCCAAACCACCCAAAAACCCTACCTTCTCTCCAATCAAGTATTGGAATGAGACTTATACCATAAACCCCATCACCGGAGCAAAAGAAAATGTTCCCCCACCACCACAATCCTTCAACACCCCTCAACTCAATTGCAACCTTCCCAAACCTCACAAGGCATTGTGAAAACATTCCCAAACCCATTACCCCACCACCACCAAACCCTAAGTTTGATGCCATACCCCCATCAAACGATTTTGTGTTGCATCATGGATCCTCGTGTGCTTGTTGTCAATTTCAACAAATTGAACTTGCTCATGTGTATGAGAAGTTAAATTTTCTTGAATTCCTCCTCACTCGACCTCCTATTCAAGTTTTTGTTCCGGTGGACAAAACTTCGAATGATGCATCGTCGTCTTTTTAGTCTTTTATTTTTTTTAGCAATCTTGGAAAATATCACTATTAGACTAGCTTATGCTTAGTGGTTTATTTTCCATATTTATTGCTTTTAGATACTCATATTGTGTGTATGACTATCTTCTTTGTTGTGTCTTTTTCCTTTTATGTAACCTTTGTGTTGTTTGTGTGTTATTTCATTAGTTCTATTTTGAGTTGATCATGGTTAATTTTTAAAATCGCTTATGGGTGATTCCATCAATTCTAAACTTTAACCCATTGACAAGCTTATCATCTTCATTGGATTGAAGCTTGATTTTGTCAATTACCTATTTGGACATACTAAGCATAATACTTGCTTCTAATTTGAGATTTCTTCTCTCTCTCCCTCTCAAGTTTCTTAGTAGGTAGTGATCATATATACATTGGTGTTTCTTTCCTTTCTACTAACCTTTGTGATGAATTTGTTAAGAATTTGCTAAATTTAATTTGAAAAGGGAGTTATTAATAAAATTAACGATATGACTATTGAGTATATGTAGCATTGGGCTTGGTATGAATTAATTTTTGGGTCAATATAGCAAACTTTTGGCATATTTTTGTAATATAGAACATGAGTAGAAGGATTGGCTACGTATTTTGGAGCTAGAGATTTCGTAAAACTGGTTTTATCTTGAACATAAGGTCATGTTATATGCATTGGTATAAACTAGAAGTCGTCACTTGTTGTAATGATTAAACTGGGATAAAAATCGAGAGGTACACTTTAAGTAAGAAATTATAATGCTTGAAACAAATTATTAAATATTGATGGAACGTCATTTTACTCTACTGCGAGATGTGTTAATTTAAAAAAAATCGTTTGATAATTGGCTAAAGATTTAAAATTCGAATTTCCTATATTTTGGAATTATTGAAATAAGCATCTTAATTACTTATTATTATTATTGTTATTATTATTATTTTTTTTTTTTTTTTTTTTTTGTTTTTTTTGTTTTTTTTGTTTTTTTTTTGTTTTTTTTGTTTTTTTTTTGTTTTTTTTTATTTTTTTTATTTTTTTTAATTTTTTTTAATTTTTTTTTATTTTATTATTATTATTATTATTATTATTATTATTATTATTATCAAGTTTCAAGTGTCGACTAAAATCAGTAAGTATCCGAGATAATACCACGTGAAACCTCTTTATCATTTGAGTCGAATTGCGCGAATATGATTTAACAAAACAGTTTTAAGGAAGACTTATGGATAATAAAAAGTCAAGGTTAATTTTAAGAGTCAATTGGACTAGTTTGACTCGTGTTGGATACGTATATATATGTGATAAGGTAAGCCGTGATAATAATAACGTAAAACTTTGAAAATTCTTACTATGTACGTTTTTTGTCCTTAAGATATGAACATTACCGAGATTTTGACACAAGTATGGAGATTTTCAAACCTAAGGATTTGTTGATTATGATAACCGAGTCACCGCATCTACTAATGTTAATAATTTCCGAGAGATTGAAATTTTTCTAGAAATGAAAACTTTGTAAAGTTGAAAAATGAAAGGTATAAATTCTTTAATGGTGTAACACAAATTAAAAATGTGTAAATGCTCGCTTTTACAAGGTACAAGGTAACATTATTGAAAAATGAAAATGGATTACCCAACACACGCCTACTTGTATATTATTTGATAAGGATGTATATCAAATGTTTTGAGTCACGATGGTTCGATCGTACGGCACCCCTTCTTTGTTTTTGCGAGCCTATATCTAAGCTTGAGTAGTCCTTTGATTTTTCGTTTTAATATTGTCTATGGTATGAGGCCGTCCTTTATTTTGAATTGCTACTTCACTATTACTTGATAATAAGGGTATGTCCCCCGGTGTATATTTGTCATGTTCATGGACGCCGTAACTTTTCTTCTTTCAGTTATTGGAACCTACAATTCTGTATTTACTTGAATGATGCTATAAATCTTCATTAAATTGGTTATTTATTTATATTGAACAAAAGCGAGGGGGCGAAGCCGCTTTACCAAATTGTAGAGGTGAAAGAACTCGATCTTCCCGGTGAAATTGTTTCTATTCAACCAAGTGATTATTCTCCTCTCCTCGTATACCCTTGGTGGAATGTGTGTGCAACTCGAGACGATGGGAATTATGATCGTTGTTTTCTTTTTGACGCTTGTGTTGATATTCAATTTTTTTACTCTATGTATTCGTAGATCGCTGTTGTTATCCCGAGACTTTTGTCATATATTTGAAGTATTTTCATTTCTAATGTAGTTAAATTTTAGTTGGCAATTATTTTGCTCGTTTACCTCGTTCGATCTCATCGATTTTTGATTTTATTACTTGTTGTGCTTGCAATGATCTTTAATCATGAACCACCTTACCGTTATTTTGTGAATAGTCTATTTTGAAAATATGTATGAGTGTGAAATGTTTCGTTTAACCAAATGTAAATGGTGTCGATTTATTTACTTAATTATTTATTCATTTTTCTCATAAATAGGCAAAGTAATGTATGTTTCCAAAGTAGACGAAAAATGTTTGATGTGTTCCTTAAGACGATGGTAGCAATATTTTTCCCATTTCAAATTTTATTTCAAACGATTTAATTATTTTGAAGACTAGGTCGAAAACTTTCATAGTCGTGTTTGGTGTGTAATAGTAATGTTTGTGTCGTCACTCGATCCTCAATTATGCACAGCTTAGCTAACTATGCATAATTAGGGAAGAGTCCTATTTTGTTGGTTGTCGTTGCTTGGTCCTTAAGTATGCATGATCTAGCTAATTATGCATAGTTTAGGAAGCACAATGTAGTTTCAAATCAGTTGGTCATCTTTAAAACCGGTAGTGTTTTTGATAAATGTTTGGATGAGAACGTTTTAAAAATGGTGGATCCTTATACAAGTAATCGTATTCTCTTTGATTCCTAAAGAAAATTTTGAATTTTCTTGTATTCCTTGAAATCTCTTCTTTCGTTTGGCGTTGACTTGGCAAGTCACCTTGACCGAGTAATTTTGGAAAATGTTTTATGTGTTGAATGTAACATGCGAATTTCATCAGAATCACGAGGGTGTTGATGAAATACCAAAAGGGCTCATACCGACACTAAGAAGAAATTTAAAAAAAAATAGAAGACTTCCGAAGTAGAGGAAATCCAAGTTTGAGTAACTCTGAGGGAAATGACGAAGACTTCTCCTACATCGAATGTATCGTACTTTATTTGCTTCTTTTCTTGTTCTTTTGATATGACAACGACACATGATAAATTGTTGAAGTTTACCAACTATGCATCGGTAGTTGGAAGACAATTCCATTTGCCCCCTCCGTTTATTCAAAGTAAGGAATCCTCTTTGCTTGACTCGATTTTCTTTCATCATCTATGGTTAAACGATAGATAGCCATAGTTGGTGTTTTGTGGTAAACCCTTGCCTTTTATGTATTTATGTGGTAAGTGATCTGCTCGAGTGATCGTAAGTTGTGAGAACTTGAGACGACATTTTCCAATGAAGTCTGATCATGGAGAACACGTGCCATGTAATATATTTTTTTTAACTGTGAACGATGATGCTTATTGAGATTTTGACCACGTTTGGGACGGAAGTAAGATGGTGTTCTTGTATATATATATATATATATATATATATATATATATATATATATATATATATATATATATATATATATATATATATATATATATATATATATATATATATATATATATATATATATATATATATATATATATATATATATATATATATATATATATATATATATATATATATATATATATATATATATATATATATATATATATATATATATATATATATATATATATATATATATATATATATATATATTTGGGTATGGATCCGTGTGTGAGCACCCTGCGATGACATATGTATGTATTTTTCTTTCTTTTTTTTGGATATGCATCCATAGCTAGCAAGCTCGTGAACCTTCTTTAACTTGCAATTTTCTTTTTGACTGGACTCATCCGAGAATCATCTCAAATATCCTTATTTTATCATCGCTTGGCTGATTAGCAAGCATGAGTTAACTTGATTGGACTGATTGACTTGGGATGGTTTGGCTATGTTGCAAACATGTCGTAATGTGGTTGTATGTGTTTTATTATGGCTTTTGTGTTTGATTGGATTGTGATGTTTTCGAGAGAGTAAGGTATACGTCGGATGATTTCGTATCGATGAATTCGTTTTTGACGAAATAGGTTTGTATGTATGTGATATTGCGATTAAGGTAATTTTGTATGACTAGTATTAATTACTTCGTCTTGTATATTCTGAACGTTTTCGATGGGGTTATGTGTGACCCGTGCGATTTTATTTTGTGAGTAATTGTTTTTATGAGACAAATAAACCAAGTGAAAGGACGATTCGAAAGTTGGAAAACATGTTCCGAACGTGTGTGATTGATTTTGATAGTTGTTGAGATCGACACTTGCCGTTGGTGGTAGCTTTGTACAACAACATTTACCGTGCTAGTGTTGAAGCTGCACCAGTAGAAGCATTTTGTGGATGGAAATGTAGATCGCCAGTTGGATAGAATGAAGTAGGGAAAAGTCAGTTGAATGGACTTAAAAGGATTCGAGAGACTACGGAAAGGATTGTGTAGATTGAGGGTCATTTGTTAATAGCGAGAAACCGTGAGAAGAAATATATTGATAACCGTAGGAAGCAGTCAAAAATTGAAGTTTGAGATATGGTAATGTTAAAGGTACCGTCGTGGAAAGGCGTGATTCGTTTTGGAAAATGAGAGAAGTGGAGCCAAAGGTATGTTGGACCAGTTGCCTACCAGTTGGAGCTATCAGATGAACTTCGTGAAAATGAAAATACTCTTCATGTGTTGAATTTGAAGACTTATGTGGCGGATAATGCTTTAGTTACCCCAACGAATGAAACTCAACAGGACGACAAGTTGCACGTCATGGAAGAACCAACGGAGATAATGGATCGAGAGGATAATAGATTATACCAGGTAGAATACTCATGGTGAAGATGTGATGGAACCCGAGACGCGAACCGAAAGTCCACGTCGGAACGTGAAGACCTCTTTAGGAAGAGGTACCCTCACCTTTCTCGTAGTACGAAATGCGAGTATAAGAACCGGAGAGCGCCGGGACGTCGCTCCCTTAAAGAGGGGAGGATGTGATACCCGCGAATGTGCCATATGATGCTAAGCTATTGTATCAAGAGTTGTTCAGTATGAGCATCTCTCTTAAGTTGTGGCTCACTTGTGGATGTGATATCCCGAGCCCAACGTCATTTATTTAATCCTATTTTACGAATATTTTTGAAATTTTTAAGAAATTTTGTTTGCTATATATTTGACGGTTTAAGTTGAAACCAACGTTTACGGTCGTAATTTAACGTTTGACGATTTAAGAAGAACCGATAACGACTACGATACCGACGGATGCCCAAAACTTACATTTTATTATCGATTGATCGATATTTAAGTTTTTCGAGATTTTTATTTTTATTACGTGTTAAGTCGAGTTGGAACCATATGTATATTCGTTTTGTGTGCGTTTGAACCATTTAAAAGTACTTTGAGGTAGCCGGGACTAAACCCGACTCCCGTAAATTTTCAAAACCGACTACTAGTCATAATCCCGCTCCTTAAGAATGGATTTGCCACTAAGGCTAAAAGAATGACAAAATTGCATCAAGGTCCCTCCAAATTTCACAAAAAGGGGTTAGATGAAAAACACTAAAACACACACACAAACACACACTCAAAAATCAAAACCTCCTCCCCCTCTCTCTTTGAAACCCACGGCCAAACACAAGATCAGCACCATCACCAATTTTTTGGTTTTTGCTAAAATCTAATCAAATACCACCTCCTATTTCTTCATTGTAAGTCTTTTAATCCATTAAAACCAAACATGCAATGACTTGATTTTGCCAAAAAATTAATCTTATGAACAAATGGGTTTTGATTAATTTTTCTTGAATAAATGTTTGATTAAGGTGTTTATAAACGTGGGGAAACAATTAAATTAACTAGAATCAAAGTTTTATTTGGTGTTTTTGTTCATGAAACCCACGGCCCAAATGGGTGTGTTTGGTTTCATTGATTTTGATCTTATTTTGTTATGGGTTTGTGTTGGTAATCATGTTATGGATGTTTTTGATTGGTTTAATCACATTGCATGTGTGATTTATCAAATGGGTTTTTATGAGAAATGTTCATACAAGTGATTAAGGGTAGTTAGGTTGTGTTAGATTGATTGAATGATGTTGGTATAGGTTTAGGAAGTGATGAGAAGTGTTGGAATGATGATTGTTAAGGTTTTGAAAGGGGTGTTTTTAGGACAGCAGGACTAGAGGGTGTTTTCGTGGTTTTATACTTTTGTACAGGTCCTAAGATTAGGATGTAGTTGTAGGGTTCGTCTCAAGCTTTCTTTCGGTATAAAGAAGAGCTTCTAAGTCCAAACGAGTAAAAAGTTATGCTATTTTGAAAGTTCGTGTACCGGGAGATGAGAATCAACATAATCCGAAATTATGTTTGGTTTTGGGTCAAATCCAGGGGACCATAGATAGAGTTTTATAAATGATTGAAACTTGTTCATTGGTTTCAAACCTGCATTTTAGAGTCTATTTTTATACTTAATGGTCAAATTAGCTAATGGTGTCTTTTAAATGAGTCAAACAAGTCTTACGTTGTACAAGTGCAAAATCAGTCCGAAAAGGGTACGTCTAGTGAAGTAATGAGTAATGGGTCATAAAAGTGGAAACTTTTTATGGGATTTAAAATGGGTTTTCTACAGGTCATAAGGGATTTTTACAAATTTTCTTGTAATTTATAGAAATGCTTAAGTCATAGAAAACAGCCCATACTTTTGGTAAGTACCAGCAAAGTTATAAAATTTGAAATATTTCTAATTACATAGATAGATAGTACGAGTCTAGTAATAATCACTTGTATGGAATTTTGGCGTGAGTTTATACAAACTTTGAGTGACTTTAAATATATACATTTAATACTTGAAAGTACTTAAATGAGTTTATTCATTAAGTGTTTATTCGTTAGGTGTTGTATTTGATTTCCCGGGGGCATCCACGTCGTCGGTGACATTTCTCGTTACGTCTTCGCTAGAACCACTACTACTACGCAAGGTGAGTCTATAGCCTCGCTCTTTACTTATTTCAAATGTTTTTACCCGCGATAGGGATACATGCTATTTAAATGAAAATGAACATAAGTCATGAATGATTGTTGGAACCGAATGTTGCCTTGAATTGTGTTGAGTACCTAGTTGCAAAAGTCCCTAAATTTGTGAACTATTAACTATTGTCTTGCCCTTGTGTGGGTTGGAGATAGCCGCTTATACAATTGATAGTACTATAGGGTTGACGGCCCTATCCGAGACGAGAGCTAGTACGTTGA